>CM022677.1:11924531-11982522 GCA_012295275.1 Chrysomallon squamiferum
ACCGCCTGGGAACACCGAGTGTCGTAGACACGCCTCTTTCTTTCTTACTTTCTTTCTTTCTTTCTTTCTTATTTTAAGAGCAACAGCAAGAGCCAATTGACATCGGTAGCGAGTGTGTGCGTGGGCGCAGGTTTTGGAGTGACCGTGTTGTGTATGTCTGATTGTGTGTGTACGTATGTTTGTTATTTCAGAACGCGCCTGTGTGTGTGCGTGTGCGTGTGTGCGCGTGCCGGTTCGAGAAAGATATCTTCCAACGAAAATTTGAATTGCGAAATCACGACGGCGCGATAATTAATGTATTTTCATTTTGATTTTATTACCATCATCATTATTATTATTATTATTATTATTATTATTATTATTATTATTGCCATCGTTGTCGTTATTCAGCGCACGCAATAAGAAGAACGAAGATAAATAGACGTCGGTTCGTCTTTTTATTTTTTCTTGTTTTTTTTCTTCTTTTCTTTCTTTCGTTTTAATTTTTAATTTTCAGGCACTACCGGACAGTTCGCCAGTTGCCTCATTTATTCACGAATAACCTACCCATTTACAACTGACCACGTTCTCTTTGAATATTAAAAATTATTTTATGTACAGTAAGCTGTTTCTGCTTGTTTTATGATATAATATATATTCGTGCATGTTTGTATTGTTGTTGTCATTTGTATTTAGTGTTTATTGTTTCGAATGAATATTACAAAAAAAAAAAAAAAATTAAAAACCTTTAAAAAAAATTAAAAAAATAAATAGATGGGGAAATTGTTTTCACTGAAACCATAAATTTGTAAAAATGTGTGGCAGACATTAAATTCTGTCTTAATTGAAAATAACGACGATTACGATTTAATTTATAAAATGATCAGACACGTTGTTGTTGTTGGTGTTGTTGTTGTTGCAGTTAGTCAGAAAACATCTTTACGAATGGAAGATCGAGCCCACTCCACAGACGAGAGTCTGTCTAGTGTGCGTCGGTACCGTGGACTCGGTCTTGCATGCGTTTTTTTGTTCACTGCGGCAAAACTAACTCATTTATTAAACGTATTGAACCCTGTTGAAAAAAAGCAAATAAACCAAAAGAAAAAAAAAACACAACAATTTTTTTGGCAGCACCAAGTTCAAACTAAATCCATATAGAATGATTTTTGGAATCAAGCACACAAACGTGGCGGCAACTTTGCATCGAATTTAGAGATTATTTTTCTCTGGTAATTTCGACGACTACACGAAACGAGAATTATTAGAGGGAGATAAGCCGTGTAAGGAAATGAAGGCTGTGACAGTGGACGGATGAAACCCGATGTCTTTTTTCCTTTTCTCTCGTCACATATATATATATTAAATTATTTTTTTATTAAAATTTATTTCTTTATTTCTTTATTTTTTTATTATTATTTTTTTTTTCATTTATTTATTGATTTTTTTCTTTTTTTGGAGTGACCGTGTTGTGTATATTTGATTATGTGTGTACGTATGTTATTTCAGCTCGCGCCTGCGTGTGTTTGTGTGTGTGCGTGTGTGTGTCTGTGTCTGTGTGTGTCTGTGTGTGTGTCTCTGTGTGTGTCTGTCTCTGTGTGTGTGTGTGTCTGTGTCTGTGTATGTGTGTGTGTTTGTCTGTGTCTGAGTGTGTGTGTGCGTGCGTGCATGCGTGCGTGCGTGCGTGCGTGCCTGTGTGCGTGCGTGCGTGCGTGCGGTTTGGAAAAGGTATCTTCCAACGTAAAATTCAATTGCAAGATCACGACGGCGCGATGGTGAATGTATTTTCATTTCGATTTTGTTGTTGTTGTTCTTGTTGTTGTTATTACCTTATTGTATCCGGATTGTATTGAGGTCAGATCACGGACTGTCCGAGAATATGACTGCGTGTTTGTTGTTGTTGTGTTTTACCCACAGCATGGCTCTGATGATGGCTACCAATTCGGCCGTATACACCGAAAGGTGATTTCTGATACGGCCGAATTGTATGCATGTGGGTTTGTTTGTGTGATCTTGGGCTATGAAGGCGAATCCTACTCTCCCGTTGTCTGGGTTTTTGGATCCGTCAGTGTAGATGTGCGTGAGTTGTTTGTAGTGGTGGTTTGCTGCTGTCAAAAAAATGATTTTTTTGAACGGTGGTATCTCTGTTTTGTCAGTTTCTCTTTAGATCAGGAAAGGTGTGTTTATTGTTGGTTTTGTTTCTTTGTGGTATGCAGGCAGTGGCATTTCCCCTATTCCTGTTTCCCTTTCGATTTCGCTAGCTGTTGTCGGGAAATTCGATAGCAGTAGACTATGCGATTTAAAGAGTTGTCCTATCCTTTGTTGGTCGAGAATCAGATCCTTGACCGGGTGGTCTGTGTTGAGTGTGTGTATTTTCAGGTTGTATTTTAGTAGCTGCAGTTTTCTTCTGTATTTTAATGATTTGATGCTGTATTCCGACAGGAGGCTGTCGGATGGTGTTATGTTTGGCAGGTGGCCGATCACCCTGAGGGCACTTGATTGAATTGTGTCTAGTTTTTTAAAATAGAGTTTAGGAGCATTCGAGTAAGCCGTGGCTCCGTAGTCGAGCTTGGAGAGAATACACGCTTTGTGTATCAAAATCAGCGTTGACTCGTTTGCTCCCCAACTGGTTCCGGAAATTACCTTTAGAAGATTGATTGTTTTTTTGCAGGATGCAATTATGATGTGTATGTGGCATCGGAAGTTGAAATTTGAATGCCTTTGTTTGTGTTATGACGTTGTTGTCGATGTTGAGTGTGATCTTGCTGTTGTCTGATTTCTTGTTGAACAGGAGGCATGTTGTTTTGGAAAGAGAAATCTTTTTGTCCCATTTCAACATCCAGTCGTTTGTGTTGTTTAAGTCTTTTTGTATTTGTTTCTGTATTGCTGCGGTCGATCTGCCTGCCCGCCAAAAGGCGCAGTCGTCTGCAAAGAGTGCTGTATTTATTGGTTCCTTTGGTGGATTTCTGGCGTTGTCTTGTTTGTCGAGTGCTGTGACGATGTCGTTGATGTAGATGTTGAAGAGTGTTGGCGAGATCATGGATCCTTGTGGGATGCCGTTTTCGATTGTCGTTTTCTCTGAGGTGTTACCGTTCACCTTGACTGCTATGGTTCTGTTGTTAATAAAGTCTTTGATAAAGTTGAACATGTTGCCTTTGATGTTGTTGTTGATTAATTTAACGAGCAGTCCTTCCCTCCATACCATGTCGAATGCTTTTTCAATGTCTAAAAAAACTGCTATGACTTTTTTTGATTTCCTAAAACATTGGTTGATTGATGTTTGCAGGCAGGTGATCTGGTCGTTTGTGCTGTGTTTCTTCCTGAAGCCGCTTTGAAATTTGCTGATTAAATTGTTGTCGTTTACATGCTGGTTCAGGCGTGTGTTGATCATTGTTTCCAATGTTTTGCACATGTGTGACGTCAGCGTGATCAGTCTGTAGCTGTTGGGTAGTGGGTGATCTTTGTGTGGTTTGGGCAAGCTGAAACACTCGGCGTGTTTCCAGTTTGTTGGAATCTTGCCGGTGGTCCATATTGCGTTGTAAAGATCGAGTATGACGAGTAGTGTTTCGTCTGGTAGGTGTTGTAGTATTGTGTAGCTTATTTTATCTGGCCCCGTGGCTGTACTTTTCTTGTTTTTGAGTGCATGTTTTAATTCGCTGATGTTGAATAGCTGATTGTATTTCCTGTTTTCTGTGTCTGCGGAGTGTTCACCGATTGCTTGGTTGTCCAGTGGTTTCTTTGCGAATTTCAGTGGGAAGTTCGAATTGTTGCTGGACTTGGCGAAGGTTTGGCTGAGTAGGTCCGCTGTTTGCTTGTTGGTGAATGCGATGTTGTTTTTGCCGAGAGTGTTGATTCTGTTTGTTTTTTTGCCTTGAATGTTTTTTACTTTGTCCCACATGTCTTTGACTGATTTTCTGTGGTCGATGTTGTTTCAAAAACGTTCCCAGTGTTCTTGTTTCGCTGTGAGTATTAGATTAGAAACTTCTTTTTTTGATATTTTACATTTTTCGTACGTAGAATGATTTATATCTTTTTTGTATTGTCTTCTGTATTTGTTTCTCTCTTTGCATTTCTTTTCTATGCGTTCTGTCCACCAGGAAGTGGATATTTTCTGGTTCAATGGTGATGGTTGTGTTCGTTAATTGGCTGTTAAAAGTCAGTGTGGTCCAGTAATTTGGCTTTTTTCACATTTCCACACCGACTAGTGTTGAATTTGTTTGTTGTACTAGTTCTTTGTTGAACATTTCAAAGAAATCTAGTTTGTTTGAATAGGGGTAATAAAAACCCAAATCTTTTGAAATGTATTTATATATTGTTTTATCTTTTGCTTTCGTTGTTTGTTTAGGTTGATGTTGTTGTTGTTTCGTAATTGGTAGTTGTTTTGGCTGCTGTTGTGTGAGCAGTGTTTTTCTGGGTTGTGGTGTGGGTGTTTTTTTCTGTGTCTGTTTTGTGTCAGAGATTATTTTTGGTAAAACCCTGACAACAAATGTTTCGTCCCAGATGGTAATGTTGGGACCCATTGTTTTAAGTGTTTTTGTATCTACTTCGAAGTAGATTTCTTTTCCGTTTTGATTATTGTTGACTTTTGTTGTTTTATCAATAATGTGTATTTGCGCTTCTAGTAAGTAGCGCAACTTTTTGTCGATGTTTGAGTGGTTTTTTATGTGTATTGCAATGGTGGTTCGGGTGTGGGTATGTTTTTTTTTTTTTTCTTTTAATTATTTTCCAAGCGTTTTATTCGCTTTCGTCTTCCCTGTCTGTTTCCCGTAGCCTTGCCAAAATGTGTAGATTTCTGTTGATAATTTTTGGTTCTTCTGAACGGTGGAGAGTCTGTTGTGAGATATTCGATCTCGTTCAAAACGCGTGCCGCTACTTATACACCAATAGCTACAGCTCTGCAGACAGCCTTTCTGAATTTACTTTGAAGCTTTCAATACCAATTTTCAGTTACTTAAACCCCAGTGTTTCTTAGTTTATTAAATAACGGAACTTCCCTTAATTATATAAAACACCTTCTTAATAGCCCATGTACATCTGCATACGGTCTGCTATTTAGTTTTTGTGTATTTAGCCCTATTTTCTGTCATTAATTACGTAAAGAGTTAAGGACAGTAAGAATATAAATTATAAAGATGATTATACAAGATAACTAAATAAATATTATCGTAATATAATAAGATATTTAAGATAAAATGTAGCAGACATTCTGCTTTAATGGGCATATAAAAATAAAGATTTACTGAATATTCTATAATTCACTACAAAGAAAACAAAATTACAATTAAAAACAAGTCTGGCAAAGAGGCACTAATGAGGTTGTCACACCGTACCAAGCTGATTAGAAGGGGAAAGTTTTTTTATTTTAGTTTTTTTTTTAAATATGGCTGCATAGAAAATACTATCTTTACTGATGAAATACGACACAAAATGAAAACTGGTTTGCTTTATGACTGCAGATGAATGAAACTGGCTGATGGTATAAATCGGGTAATTTTACAATGCGTATTAATTAGGGTATGTTTAAATACTGCTGTTCAGAAATGTGTTATGATGGTTCACTGTGGAGTGTTATAAAGAGATAACTGTCACGTGGTCACACCTTTAAACATCTTGGATGTTTTATTAAGGCTCAGTGTACGGTAACAAGGTGCTTTAATGGCCATCTAACAAGGAATATAAACGCTAAAATGACAGCAAACTATATAAATCAGTAAGTCTACCTATCCACTATGCAAGTTAACGTTTACATTAATTATTTAATTATGATATACAGGTGACTTGATAATAATACATTACAAAAGATACGTTTAAATCATTTTGATTAATGATACGAGTGAAGTTATAAAGGGAACCAAGACAAAATAAGAACCTGCAAGGAGGACAGGTTAAAACCTTAAATATATCGTCTGCTGGGAAAGAAATAATTGTATGACTCTACTTTACAAGAGTATTTATAAATAATGTCAGTTTTGGGATAAAATATATAGAAACATTTCTATATAATATATTATCAATAGGATTGCAAATAAATATATAATTTTAATGTACTGTACATTTCGAAAACGGCATATTGTGGGTCCTCAGTCTTTTGTGAGGCGTTGCATTAATCGAAAACAGAAAGTGGTGTATCAATAACTATATTTTTATAGGATAATGTTTTCTTGCTGTGAGTATTATTCGTCTGTGCTAATTTAAAAAAGAATAACACTATGAAAACTTCAACAGTAATAGATTTAGCCATCTTCAATCATTCAAGATGTATGTTACATATACAAACCATTAAAACATAATTACCATTGTCTGCGTTTTCCTTTGTCTTGTGCAGACAAAGACTCTCAAGAATGGCACTGATCAAAGAATGGAATAGAAACTCTTTTTACGTCCAATTTAAGGTTCACGGATCCTATCACGGATCCGGTCTCTGATATCGCCAGGGATGGGTTGCGGGACATTAGAGGTGAAGGGGACGGTGAAGGTGCATTTGAAGTGGGCAATTTGGAATAAACCTTTCAGTGGTTTTTAGTTAATAAGATCCCAAAGGGTGCAGTAGAGCTACATATATACACACCCTCACACATACATACATATACACATATATAGATATATATACCTATATACATACATACACATACACATACATACACATACACATACACATATATATATATGAGGCATTGTTTGAGGGGTTTTATTTATTTTTATTTATTTATTTACTTAGTTTTTACTATTATATAACGAGAGAGAGGGGAAAGAAGGAGAAAAAAATACTCGTAGTGTCATCGTGTCGGGCACGTTTTTGTTGTTGTTAGCGTCGCGTTGTTGTATGTTTTTGTTGTTGTTAGCGTCGCGTTGTTGTATGTTTTTGTTGTTGTTAGCGTCGCGTTGTTGTATGTTTTTGTTGTTGTTAGCGTCGCGTTGTTGTATGTTTTTGTTGTTGCTAGCGTCGCGTTGTTATATGTTTTTGTTGTTGTTAGCGTCGCGTTGTTGTATGTTTTTGTTGTTGCTAGCGTCGCGTTGTTGTATGTTTTTGTTGTTGTTAGCGTCGCGTTGTTGTATGTTTTTGTTGTTGTTAGCGTCGCGTTGTTGTATCTTTTTGGAGTTGTTAGCGTCGCGTTGTTGTATGTTTTTGGAGTTGTTTGGCCGCAAATCTGTCGAAAGAGAGGTTACCAGTTCGTTCTGGGGTTAGATAGGGATATGTTTATTTTATGTAGTATTTTATGAAATTGTCTCTGTGTTTATATTTTGATTTTTGTTGTTTCCACGTATCGCATTATGAGGTTGTCTACTTGTTTTTTTAAGTGTTTGGGAGGGTTGAAAATGTCAACTGGTGTAAATCTGACTTTGATGTTTGTTAAAGCTGTGTTTAGTTTGCGTCTGTCCTTGTCGTACTTCGTGCAATAGAACAGATAGTGTCTGACGTTGTCCAGTTTATGGCATGTGCCGCACTTGTTACTCACAGTGTTGTCGAGTCTGTGTCTGCTGTCGTTTAGTCCGAAGGTCACTCCCACTCTGAGACGGGTTAAAGTTTGAGTTGTTTTGTTGTTGTCTGAGAGTGGGCTGGGCGAGTTTACTTTCGGTTTAATTATGTAATGCCATAGTCTAGTTTTGTTGTCCCAGTCTTGTTGCCACGATTCTATTTGCTTATTGTGCGCTATGGTCATGATTTCGTTAACGTTGCATTTAGAGTCAAAGTCGATCGTGTCGTCTTCTAGCGAGTGTTTTGCGTTTTTGTCTGCCAGCTCGTTTCCAGTAACACCCACGTGAGCGGGTACCCACTCGAAGGTGACCTTGTGTCCTCTGTAGTTGATACAGTTTGTGAGTTCGATAATCTCTGTAATGTACTGGGAGCTGCTGAATTTGAGTTTGTGCAGAGCTTGCAATGAGCTGAGGGAGTCAGTCAGTATGAGGTATTTCTTTTTCGTGTTTGTGACATACGTTTGAGTTAGGATATCTATTAGTTCCGTAGTAAAGACGGATAGGTTGTTGGTCAGTCTACCTCTATAGTTGAAAGGTAGGTCGGGTAATTCCGGCCTGACTTGAAAGGCGATGCCTGTTCTTCCCGTGAGAGGGTCTTTGGAGCCGTCTGTATAGACCTGTATGAAGTCCGAGTAGTGGTCGCTTAATGCTGCTCTAAAAATTACGTTTTTAAATGGGTCGTGTTCCGTCTTCGATACTTCCTGTCTAAGCGTTAGAGGTATGTCTAGTTGTTTTATTGTCCATGGGGGTTCTAAGGGTGGAGGGTTGTTTTCGAGTTCTAGGTCCAGTAGGTTTAGTCTGTTTGCTGTCCTGTGTGTGATGTTAAGTGATGCTTCTCTGTCGTTGATGTAGGGTAGGTTGTTTGGGATTATTGTGTTTATGGGATGGGTGGGGATTAGATTTTTGATTTTGAACCAGTGTTTGAGACTCTGTGTGCTGCTTCGGGTTCGCAGCGGTAGCATGTTCAGTTCCACAAACAGACTGTCCGTCGGTGAGCCTGGGAAGACCCTGGCAACAATTCTTAGTGCCTTGTTGTATACCGTGTCTAGTCGGTTTAGTTGGTATTCAGACACACGCTGAACGCCTGGGACCCATACTGTAGTCTTGACACTACTAGTGCTTCGAACACCATCAAGAGAGATTTTCTGTCAGCTCCCCATTTGGCGTTCGAAAGCACTTTCAGTAAATTCATGTATTTTGTGCATGTGTTGAGTGTGTTGGTGATGTGTTGTTTGAAGGTAAGGCACCTGTCGAAGGTGACTCCCACGAATTTGACTGCGTTTACTTGTGGGATATTTGTGTTGTTGTAATGCAGGTCTATTTATTGTGTTTATTGTTAGTATTTCTCCCAAAGGTTATGGTGACAGTCTTGGATTGGGAGATAGTGACTCCCCAGGTTTCCGCCCATTTTTGTAAGTTATTTAAGTCTTTTTGCATATCTGTTTCGATTTGTTTAAGACAGTTTCCAGCACGCCAAAAGGCTGTGTCATCCGCAAATAGTCCTATACTAAGCTTAGTTGCAGTTTTCGAGTTAGTGGCTAGAGTATGTGCTAGGTCATTAATAAAAATGCTAAAAAGAGTAGGGGCGATAACTGAACCCTGGGGGATCCCATTCTCCAAATCCAAGCTTTCTGAGAAGTTTTCGTCTACATTGACCGCAAAGGATCTGTTTTTCAAGAATGCTTCTATAAAGCCGAACATAGGGCCTCTTATGCCCATGTTGTAGACTTTGATTAGAAGACCATGTCTCCAGACCATATCATTGGCTTTTTCTATGTCAACAAACACTCCTACCACTTTTTGTCCAGTAAACAAAGATTCGGAGATTTCAGATTGTAATCTGGTTATGTGGTCGCTTGTGGAGTGGTTCTTTCTGAAGCCACTTTGAAAGGTCGAAATTAGTTTTTTTTTCCAGAAGGTGTGTTAAGCGTGTGTTGACCATAGCCTCCATGGTTTTGCAGACACAGGACGTTAGTGAGATAGGACGATAATTGGAGGGGTTGGAAAGGTCCTTGCCCTGTTTTGGAAGGCTGAAGACTTCAGCATGCTTCCATTTGAGGGGAAGGTATCCTTCCTTCCAGATAGTGTTATAGAGTTCCAGAAATAGATTTAGCATGTCTGTGGGCATGTTTTGAAATAAAAGGTAGGAGAATTTGTCTGGCCCGGGGGCTGTTCCTTTACGGTCGGAGAAAGCCGCTGTCATTTCTTGGAGTGTGAAGGGAATATTGTATTTCGTTCCTGAGGTTTGTGAGTCAGGTGGGATTTTGTTGACTGTTTCTAATTTATTTTTAATTTTTCGAAATTTGGGGGGAAAGTTGTTTGTACTCGAGTTGTTTTTAAAGACATCTCCCAGAGCAGCGGCCTTCTCTTTGTTTGTATGGAAGTTTTTGTTACGGACTAGTAGTGAGTTCTTGTTAATTGGTTTCCCTTGTATACGTTTAATTTTGGCCCAAATTTCCTTACTAGACGTGTTTTTGTTGATAGAGGTGCAGAAGGTTTTCCTCGATTCTTTTTTAGCATTTAGCACGGCTTGTGAGACTTTGTTTTTACTAATTTTGAGGTTTGCGAGGTTGGTTGCTGAGTTATTTGTTTTTTGGTATGTTTCGCGATGTTTGTTGTGTGCCTTTCTAAGGAGTTTTAGTTCTTCACTCCACCAAGGGACTGAATTATTTTAGTATTTACAATTAGAATTTGGAATAGTTTTATTGGCAATGCTAATCATTCTGTCAGTTTAATTTTGGTTAAAAGTGTCAATATTATTGCTTCGAATGAGTTTGGGATCTGTTTCCAGACATTGTTTTTTAAATTCAGTCCAGTTGGCTTTCGTGAAGTTCCATTTGTGTTTGTTTATTGGTACGTCTTTCCGGTTATTTTCAGTGTTGTATGAGATTAGTATTGGTAGGTGATCGCTATTGAGATTGTTAAGGACTGTCCATTCACATTTAGAGGCTATTTTTTCAGACACTGTTGAGATATCAAGACATGACCAGCTGTTGTATATGTCTGATAGGAAGGTTGGCGTGCCATCGTTCAGACATACGTGTTTGTTAAGATCCATACATTTTTCGATGATGGTTCCCTCTTTGCATGTTCTAGAGGATCCCCATAGGTGGTTTCTGCTGTTGAAGTCCCCGAGTATGATGGAGTTGTCGATATATTTAGAGGGAATATTTTTAGTGTAGTTTTCTAGTGTTCTAGTGTAGTGATTTTTGCCTGGGTGAGTGTAGTAGTTGAAAACGTTAATGTCTTCAGCCTGGCTGTTATCCCAAGTGTCTCTATGTTGAGGTGGTGATTGGTTAGTGGGATACGTGAGTAGGATAGTTCATTTCTGACATAAGTTGCTACTCCTCCTCTCGTGGTGCAGTTAGTGTTGTGAAAGAAACCATAGAAATCTGGAATGTTAAAGTTTTGGAAGAGTTGATTCTTCCGTGTTTGTGTGTTGGTGATCCAGGTTTCTTGTATGCATATATGCGTTGATTGTGTATTGTTTGAGTTCGTCGCCATGACCTTTTGATTTGAGGCCTTTGTCATTCCATTGTAGGATGTTGAGGCCTTTAGATGGTTTAGGTTTGTTGTTTCTGTGTATGTGTTGTTTGTCTCCCATGTGTGGTGTGACGGAGTTTGGTAGTGTTGGAGATTAGTTCTGTTGTGTGTATTTTGATTACATTTATTTTACTTGTTTGGTGTTCTCGGTGTTGATGTTGTTTTGGTAGTAATTCATTAAGCACAGTGTCAAGTTCCAGCGGTAGTCCCAGGCGTTTTTGGAGGGTATGACATGCTGCCACAGTGGCTTTCTTTATGTCTGCATCCGATCTGTTATTGGCGTTGGGGTTGGGGTATCGCAGCGATCCCTCTATTAATAGGCCAGTGACAACTCTGAGTAGCTGGAGGGCTGTCACTGGGCTGTCTTTGTTGTTTAGTGCGCCTAGTCGTGTTTGTGTTGTGTTTGTCCTGGGGGCTGGTGTGTATGAGTGTGTGGCTGACGAGTGAGGGGCGCTAGCTGTGTGTGTGTTTTTGGCCTCCATGTGTTTCAGTGCGTTGTTGTAGGCCGCACATAGGTGGCTGTGTGTGTGGTGTCGGCCGTTGCAGTTTGAGCATTGGATGGGTTGACGGCTCGGGTTGTCTGGCGTTTTCTTGGGGTGTCTGCCCCCAGACCTGAAACACGTTGGGTGTCCCCTCAACGACCTGCATCTTTTGGCGTTGTGTCCCCTTCGTTGACACTGGGCGCATTTGATAGGTTGTGCCTCAAATATCAGCAGTTTCAGTTGTTGCTGTTTGAAAAGGATGTGGTCTACTTTTGTTGTGACAGACAGAGGCACATCCCAGTAGCCGTTGCTCCAGATGGTGATGGTCTGAATCGTCACATCTGGGTTTTCTTCTTTTATTATTTTTAGGATTTGTGTGGTTGTTTCTTTAATTGTTGTCATTTTCACCAGTCTTCTTAGGGTGTGGTCTGTTGCGGTGGTGGTTGCTGTTGGTGTCGCGTGTACTCTTTGTGTTGTGTATTGAGTGTATTCTTGTGGGGTGTTGTTTTGTTGTTGTGGAATGGATTTTGCCCGTCCAGTTGGTGGTAGGCTCGAGTAAAAGAACTCTCGAGGCCAGATTCTTCCTGGTGTGAGAGTGAGATGCGGAAACTCCTCTGTGTTGTTTCATAGTTTGGGTGGGGGCGTTGGGGGTTTTGTTTTGTGGGGTTATTATGGCGATGTTTGTATTTTTGTTTCGGTGTTGTCGGATTTGTGTTGGTTACTACTGTTAAAAAGTCGTTTTTGATTGGTGTTTGTTTGTTTGTTTCTGTATGGTTTCTGTTTCTTTTTTTTTGTTGTTTGGGGTTTACCTGGGTTACGGGTTCTGCAGTGAAGGTGTAGTCCGCCCCAGGTGCCGTACGCCACCGTTTTGTCCATTTGTTTATGGATGGCTTGACTACTTTTTTGGTCTTGCGAGTAACCAGGTTCGATGGGGGTATAGGGGTATAGGGTTTTTACGTGGGTGGGTTCCCTCCTCTCTCGAGGTTCCTCTGTACACCTCTCGAGTGTGACACACATCTTTTGACACTCTCTGGGGTTGGGCATCAGTTCCATGCTCGTACCCAGTTTGATGAGTGAGCTGTCCGACTCGGCCCTGACGAAGGTGATCTCATCAGACAGCCGGGTGTGGAATACTGTGTCGTCCAACAGTCGCGAGACGGACTGTTGGAAGAAGATGGCTTCGTACAGAGTCGGGTTTTTTTTGTTAACCAATACCCGCCTCAGCCCGGGGATAGGTGACTTAGCGGGTCTAGGGGGACTGGCGGACAGTTTGAGGGATTTGTGAGAGCCCTGTTGGGGGACAGCGATGTTAAGCATGTCCAGGGTAGAAAATCTGTTTGCTGTGCTGACTGGTAGCTGTTCTGCGGGAGATGGGACAGTTCTGGGGGAGATGGGCAGGGAGAGCCGTCAGGTGTCGTCTGTACCAGTCCCACGTAGATGACGTCGTTTAATGAGCCGTCAGATGTGTTTCCGTTGTCGATGTCGTCTGGGAAGCCGAGAGAGCAGAAGTCTGGTAGTTCCCTTTCTGTTTCGCATAGTTTTTTGGGGGAGCCTCGTTCTGCATGTCTATTGATATTACCCACTTTTCTGTATTAGATGTGCCGACGTGTTTGGTTGTCTCGGCAATTTTATAGTTAGTTTAATATAAGTTAGATTGCTTGTTTTTATTTTTAATATAATTATGAGATTACTTATTTACTACAGTTAAAATGTTATAGTTAGTTTAATATAAGTTAGATTGCTTGTTTTTAATTTTTAATATAATTAGGAGATTACTTATTTACTACAGTTAAAATTTTATAATTAGTTTAATATAAGTTAGATTGCTTGTTCTTATTTTTAGGAGAGTACTTATTTACCACAGTTAAAATTTTATAATTAGTTTAATATAAATTAAATCGCTTGTTTTTATTTTTAATATAATTAGGAAATTACTTATGTAATATACAGTTAAAATTTCAACAAAAATATATATATATATTATATACAATTACAAATTATTTAAGTATCGTATTCCTTTTGTATCTGACACTATCGAAAGAGAGCAATAAAAAACGTTATTTATTTAGATTTATTTTTGACAGTAACAATCGGAAAACGTTAAAACATTTAGGTAATGATCATATATATATATATATATATATATATACAATTAATGCAGAGTTGGTGTATTAACAAAGACACTGGGGGAGAGGGTTTGAGGTTGAAAAATAGAGAGGTAACAAGAGGGAGTTTAAAATTTCGTGCTGGGAAAGTGACTTATGTCGTGCTGGGAGGAGGATAGCATTCCGTTTCTTACCAAATTTGATGTCGGTTGTTGTTCAGTGTTCGAAACTGAAAATGTAATCCTAAGTGCGAAGAACGCAAAAGGTAAACAGCTAATCCTCCGTATTAAAAAGTGTTCAAACTTGGTGCAGGCGAAGAGCTCAAAGGCGATTGGCCGCTGTCCGATTCCGTCGTCTGGTTGCTGTTGCGAGTGTGGATTCTTATTGGCTGCAGTGTTTCTCCAGGATGATTGGTCGGTTCTCGATTCCGTCGACAGGTGGCTGTTAAGCGATCGTTTGGAATGTGTCCGCAGAGCTCTCGAAGGCGATTGGTTGATTGTTGCTTCGTTGTTCGCCAGTGGTATATCAGTAAAGATCTATTAGACGATTGGTTGGTTTTCGATTCCGTCGATCGCGTTTACAAGGTACAAAAATAACTGATCAAGTAATCCCAAATACGGAAGTACGAGTACAAAAAAGTAAGCAAGTATTCCTGATAACTGCACAATAGAATGAAACTACAAGCCCTCGCAATCCCAGTCAAAACAAGTGAACAAGTGAAACGAGAATGATCCGAGAATGAAACGAGAGTAATCAAAATGCGTGCCGTCTCTAACGAAAAATGACGTTCGATTACGAAAACGTTGAATTACGGAAACGTTGAATTACGGAAACCTAATTACGGAAAACCTACTGAAACGTTGACTGATCAAAGAGATCTCGTTCAAAACCCGTGCGACTACTTATACACCCATAGTTACACCTCTGCAGATAGCCTTTCTGAATTTACTTTGAAGCTTTTAATACCAATTTTGAGTTTCTTAAACCCCACTGTTTCTTAGTTTATTAAATAACGGAACTTCCCATAATTATATAAAACAGCTTCTTAATAGCCCATGTACATCTGCTTAGGCTATATTTAGTTTTTCTGTATACACCACCATTTTCTGTCATTAATTAGGCAAACAGTTATCGACTGTAAAAATATAAATTATAAACTGATTATACAAGATAGCTAAATAAATATTATCGTAATATAATAAGATATTTAAGATAAAATGTAGCAGACATTCTGCTTTAATGGGCATATAAAAATAAAGATTTAGTGAATATTCTATAATTCACTACAAAGAAAACAAAATTACAATTAAAAACAAGTCTGGCAAAGAGGCACTAATGAGGTTGTCACACCGTACCAAGCTCAATAGCAGTGAAAGTTTTTTTTATTTTAGTTGTTTTTTAAATATAGCTACATAGAAAATACAAACTTTACTGATGAAATACGACACGAAATAATAGTTAATTTTTTGTTTTTTGTTCTTTTATGTATTTGTTTGTCATTGTCATCATCACCAGCAGCATCATTATTACCATTATTTTCTTGTTATTTTTATGGGCAAAGGGCGTGTACATGAAACGTTAATGAAGCTGTAATAACATGTTGTAGATAACGCTGTATCCGAAACACTGTGTTACCTGTAAGTGTGACAGGCCTGCATCAAAGCTGAACAGGCCTACACGTCTACAGACACAGTCAGTGACGAAATCAAAGGCAAGTTGTGTTAAAAGAAGTATTGCCATCGTTATCGTTGTCGTTATTCAGCGCACGCAATAAGAAGAACGAAGATAAATAGACGTCGGTTCGCCTTTTTTTCTCTTGTTTTCTTTTTTTTTCTTGTTTTCTTTCTTTCTTTTTCCTTCAAATTTTCAGGCACTGCCGGACAATTCGGCAGTTGCCTCATCTATTGACGAATAACCTACCCATTTACAATTGACCAGTTCCTCTTCACATTAAGAATTAGTAAATTCTGTCTTAATTGAAAATAACGACGATTACGATTTAATTTATAAAATGATCAGACACGTTGTTGTGGTTGTTGTTGCAGTTACTCCGAAAACATCTTTACGAATGGAAGATCGAGCCCACTCCACAGAGAACAGTGTGCCTAGTGTGCGTCGGTGCCGTGGACTCGGTCTTGCATGCGTTTTTTTGTTCACTGCACCAAAACGAACTCATTTATTAAACGTATTGAACACTGTTGAAAAAAAGCAAATAAACCAAATGAAAAAAAACACAACAACTTTTTGGCAGCACCAAGTTCAAACTAAATCCGTATAGAATGATTTTTGGAATCATGCACACAAACGTGGCGGCGGCAACTTTGCATCGAATTTAGAGATTATTTTTCTCTGGTAATTTCGACGACTACACGAAACGAGAATTATTAGAGGGAGATAAGCCGTGTAAGGAAATGAAGGCTGTGACAGTGAACGGATGAAACCCGATGTCTTTTTTTATTTTTATTTATTGATAATTTTTTTTTTTTGGAGTGACCGTGTTGTGTATATCTGATTGTGTGTGTACGTATGTTATTTCAGCTCGCGCCTGCGTGTGTATGTGTCTGTGTGTGTGTGTGCGTGTGTGTCTGTGTGTGTGTCTGTCTGTGTGTGTCTGTGTCTGTGTGTGTGTGTCTGTGTCTGTGTGTATGTGTGCGTGTGTGCGTGCGGTTTGAAAAACGTATCTTCCAAAGTAAAATTGAATTGCGAGATCACGACGGCGCGATGGTGAATGTATTTTCATTTCGATTTTGTTGTTGTTGTTGTTATTACCTTATTGTATCCGGATTGTATTGAGATCAGATCACGGACTGTCCGAGAATATGACTGTGTTTGTTGTTGTTGTGTTTTACCCACAGCATGGCTCTGATGATGGCTACCAATTCGGCCGTATACACCGAAAGGTGATTTCTGATACGGCCGAATTGTATGCATGTGGGTTTGTTTGTGTCATCTTGGGCTATGAAGGCGAATCCTACTCTCCCGTTGTCTGGGTTTTTGGATCCGTCAGTGTAGATGTGCGTGTGTTGTTTGTAGTGGTCGTTTGCTGCTGCCAAGAAAATGTCTTTTTTGAACAGTGGGATCTCTGTTTTGTCAGTTTCTCTTTTGATCAGGAAAGGTGCATCTGGTAGAAACTGCCGGGCTGTCGTCATGGTTACCAAACGTTTTAGCAAACTATCACCCAAGTTACTATGATATGATGGTAGCATCATTCGTTCAGAGATGAAAAGAAGAATGAACAAAACACTTCATATGGAAATGAAGAAAAATTATACAACAACAAGAACAACGACAACAACAATAATAATTATAATAATTTTGATGATGATGATGATAATGACGGTAATAATAAATAATAACAAGAACAACAATGGATATTTAGCTGGGAAGCCGTTGTCTTTTTTTCGCTACAGACTTCAGTTCCATTTTACATGTGCAGTGATCACACTTCTGTACTTGTATACTTCTTTTAACACAACTTGCCTTTGATTTCGTCACTGACTGTGTCTGTAGACGTGTAGGCCTGGTCAGCTTTGATGCAGGCCTATCACACTTACAGGTAACACAGTGTCCCCAAATCCCTAACTGGCCCACAAAATGTCCCAACCGGACTGACCACCGTTCCGGAGTCCCCCCCCTCCAGCCAAAAGATAAAAATAAAAAATAGAAAACCCACCCAACTGTCCCATCTTCCCCAGAACAGCTACCAGTCAGCACAGCAAACCGATATTCTACCCTGGACATGGTTAACATCGCTGTCCCCCAACAGGGCTCCCACAAATCACTCAAACTGTCCGCCAGTCCCCCTAGACCCGCTAAGTCACCAATCCCCGGGCTGAGGCGGGTTTTGTTTAACAAAAAAAAACTCGACTCTGTACGAAGCCATCTTCTTCCAACAGTCCGTCTCGCGACTGTTGGACGACACATTATTCCACACCCGGCTGTCTGATGAGATTACCTTCGTCAGGGCCGAGTCGGACAGCTCACTCATCAAACTGGGTACGAGCATGGAACTGATGCCCAACCCCACAGAGTGTCAAAAGGTGTGTGTCACACTCGAGAGGTGTACAGAGGAACCTCGAGAGAGGAGGGAACCCACCCACGTAAATATTATGTATGAAAATAATCAGATTCCTATTTTTATTTTTTTTAAATCATTGGTCCATGCTAATGCAGGGCTCGAAATGACCAATCGCCAGGTCACCAAATGCGAGCAAAGTTCCGTTTAGGCGACTAGGGTGTTAACAAAATTATGGGTTTATCGCCCAACATTTTTTGTAGCAAATATTTAATTCACATAAAAGGATTACACATAATTCCATAAGTTGGTGTATCGGCTTACCTTATTTGCCGACATCTATTTATAGACACTAATGCTAAAGTGAAACCAGAGAACATTTCGAACCCATACCTTAAAGAATTATCGGTTGGTTAACGGAGCAAGTTAGATTAGTCTATAAGCAAGTGTTTGCTATTGTTTTTCCTTTCTAGTCAAGCATTTATTGGCTAAAGTGAAGACAGCCAACAAATCTAACGAACTTTTAGACCGTAAAGTTAAAGAATTATCGGTTGGTTAACGGAACAAATTATTATGGGAGATAACTCGATAACCTTGTATTTGCTACTGTTTTTCCTTTTCAATTCCAGAAGAGTTACTTATCCAGATTAAAAAAAAATAATAATAAGAATATATAAAAATGAAAATAAAAATAAAATAAAAAATACTAAAATGAAAAGTTGCATATTTTGTAGAGCAAAGTCATTGATTTTCTTGTTTGTGTCACATGCTAAACTTTACTCACTGTCGTCATTTCACGTTGATTTTATTTGTATTTCTTTTGAAAAATCCAGGTGTATAATACTTATTATAGTATGCCATCGTGAATAATCATCAGCTTGAAAGTTGAAAAGGTCAGTAATAGATATTCATAAGAAAAGAAAGAGTAAGTTCTTCTCGAGTAATATTATTTATTTATGTTAGAGACGTATAGAATTAAATTTGGAAATAAAAAAAATGTTAAGTGTTAAATCAATTGTAATATATTTTATCTGGATAAACAAGACTCACTAAAATGATTTTTATATATATATATTTTCATCTAGATTAGCACAGTTATTTTTAATAATTTACCACTGTATCAGTGTTATAAGAATTTAGATTGTTTTTGTGTTGAAAAGGATATGATACTTCTGGCAGGTCTTTCAACACACTCCTATGAACAAAACAGAGAGAACTTGTATGTGTTTTTCATTAGATTTTTTTCTAATTTAGCAGCAGATAATTTGTAATTTCTCCTTCATTTTTATAGAGGACATTTGAATGTGTGTGTGTGTGTGTGTGTTTGTGTGTGGGTGTGCATCTGTCTGGGTGTGTGTATGTGTGTGTTTGTGTGTGTATGGGTTTACTGGTGTCTGCTTATATTTTGTATTGTTTGTTTACAGCATTAGTCAGAACAAACTCACAGCATTGCACACTGAATGGGTTAACTCTGAGAGAGAAAGAATATCATGTGGAAGACAATGTAATTCACACACTATTACATGTGAAGACAGAGAAAGAATAGTTCAATTTCTGTAGCATTTTCCTCAAGATTATGACTAATTTTGTTCGAGTCAGTCACAGGAACAAAAGGAGTAATTTGAAAATACTGTCTACATGTGAGACTAAATCTTCACTTTGGAGTGAGAATCAACAGACTGCTATTGCACAGGGTAAGAATTCATTTTAATAATGTGTAATTTCTGTAACAGATCAAGTGATATTTACTGGAATCTGTTCTGAAACATATTTAAAGGAGTAAATATAATTTTAAGTATATTGTATGAATTCTTAGATTAATTGATTTTCTATTGCATATGCTTTTGTTTGCTATTTTAAATTTTGTTTTGTTTTCTATTTTTAAGAAAAAGCTGTCTTCTTCAGTTTGATGTCACTGACATTGATTTTTAATGTTTTTTAGGTCATCATTTATCATGGAACATGTTATTTTTATTGTCCCAAAACAGATCTGTGCTGGCAGTCCTAACAATGAGAAGATAGAGCAAACTGCCAGTCTTCCAGCAGAAGAGAAAATGAGAGTGTTTGGAGAGCAATTTGAGCATCTACACATTGTGGAAGCAGAAAGAAAAGTTATAACACATTGGTAGACAAGTGTAAAATTGTAATTTCTGCAGCTGATATAATCTGTCTTGGTCAACATCATCCCAGTTCATTTCCTGCTACAGTCTGCCATTTTTTTTGTAACTTTGAACAGAAAGTTCACATTCCAAACAGCCCACTCCAGCCAGAACCAGTTTACTTCATTGTGTCAAGAAAATGTGTAATTTTAAAAATATGTGTCAGCAAATCTATCAGTTGGCGAGTCAGTTAATCTGTTAATTAATTAATTTATATAATTATTTTGTGTTGGTATATTTGCTTTTTGTTTTATTTGTTACTGTGTATGCTATTTATTCTCTTTGTTACTGTGTATGCTGTTTATTTTTTGAATTCTATTTTATATTATGTTTTTGAATTTATTTAGTCAACCATTTATATCTGTTTATTTGTTTGAATTAAAGTTTGGCTCTCAGTTTTTCACTGTTGCTATCCAGATGTTTTTGAGTGTAAATTCAATTTTTAATTCATTGAAAAAGTAATGGAGCATATGGACAGAATTTGAACAGAGAACTAAGTAATGTTTCATGGTTTCAGAAATTCCACATCTACAGTTTGGTGTTGTGTTTATTTTGTGTTTGATTTTGATTGAGTTTAGATTGGTGGAGTAGCAGATTCTGAGTGTGGTAAGGTTGTTGTTATGTAGTTTGTTACTAAAATAATTTTGGGTTTTGATGATGAATGATGTAACTTTTGTTTATTTTATTTGTTTACTAATATAACATTCACCAACTCTGTTCTCCATTTCAATATGGCTGACTGTTGTTTAAAAACTGGACTGTTGTGAAAGGTATGTTTTAATTGTTGTCTTGTTTTTTTTCACTCATTTGGCTTTGTGTTGTTATTGTTGTTGATGTGCAGACTGTTTTACTATTTTGCTGAGTCAGAGTTTCAGGATTAGTGAAGGTAATTTCCAGTAAGAAAATGTTGATCCCAGATGTTTACACTGGGACCAAAAGCCTTTAAGTTTTGTGTTCATCTGTAAATAAATTTTCCTTCGGTTGTCACTTTTTGTTATGATTTCTGCTGTTTTGCTGATTGAGGAGATTTGTGACTTGATAAGATATCTCAGTTTTTTTTCTGTTTGGAGATTGGCTTTGTTCTGTATGTGTATGCTGTGGTATATATGTTTGTTTGTAAGGATACCAGAATGTCCACTTTTTTATTATTTTCCATTCAGGGTTTTGTCTGAGAGTTTGTTGGTGATTTATAATGTTTTTTTATTTATCGCCTTTTGCTTCTGGTCAACTTTTTCTTTTTTTAAAATCAAATTTGGCCTTTTTAACCTGCTGTATTTTGAAAATCCTAATTTTCATTTTTGAATCATCTGAGTTAATGTTTTTTATGTCTTCCATGGTTATTTTTTTTATAGGTGGTTTGTTGTTGTTTGTCCTGGTTCTGAAAGTTTAATGTGTGCAGTTGTGTGTATAATTCAGTGTTAATTATGTGTCTCTATTTACTTCAACACGCACACATACACATACACACTTAAATATACAAACACACATACACATATTATTTTATTTAGTGTTTTATTTTTATATTTTCATTTCTTAGTTGGTTACATTGCAAAGTTAAAAATGTTTCTTCCTTTTAACTGTTATAATTAATTTATTATTATTATTATTATTATTATTATTATTATTATTGTATATGACTGTGTGTGTGTTTTTCTTTTAACAATTTTGGAGCTCTTATTTTAAAAATAAAAAACTGACTGGATGGTGATTTAAGTGTAAAAAAAATTATAGGTTCACTTCATTTTATTAAAAATGTGCTTTTCATTCCTATCTTTGCAATTAAATACACATTTTAATAATTTGTAGTTTAGTAATTATTTATTTATTTATTTATTTTCATGGGTTTTACAATTTCTTTTTTGTTGTTTGATTTGTTGTTTTTTGCTTTGTTTTCTTAGATCTTTAACTTTTTTTTTTAATTTTAATTTAATTTGGTCTGTATTTGAGAAAAAAAAATTGCAATAGCTTAAAGGCTTTTTTATCATGTATCTTGTTCTTTTTATGTGATATGCTTGTGAAATCCATTTTGTCTTCTTTTCAGTTTGCTTTTCTTGTTTTATCCTATTCACCCTCGTGCCTTAGTCACCCGCATATGGGTGGAGCTACTGATAAACGCAGGCTGAAGTTTGTACAAGCACTAGGGGCTTTTAAGATTAAACTGGTAATTAAATATTAAAAAAAGTAACATTGCTTTTGTTTACTGACTGAAAATATAGAAACTTATCTAGTGATCATATATTGCAATTATTGATAGCTATCTGTGCATACACATACACACACATTCACGCATGCACTCACACATTGTGTGATAGAGGTAAGCTGATGAAATATTGATGAGTGTAAATAAAATATATATGAATCCATGGTTTTTGTTTACACTGGTGTGTGTTGGTGTTGGTGTACACATTTGCATACAAAAACACACATACACAACAAACACATAAATTAAGCTATGCATTTCTTTATTTATTTTTTATTTGTTTTTCATCCATTTTCCAATCCAGTGCCTCCTGCAAGCATTATTAGAGATTTTAAAAATAAATTTTGTAATATGATTTTAAATAATTACATATATTTATCTTGTCAAACAATTTATATTTGTTAAATACTTTGAGGTGTAAATAATGTTTATCAATATTCTGCCTTATAACATGATCAGTATAACATTCATTCAGAGATAATTTTGCATAGCTGATCAATAACCTGTCTTAAAGATATTAATATATCTTAGAACTGGATCCTCAGCAACTCATGTATTGACAGCAGCAGACTATTCTGTACTGGCAGAACAACTGAAACACTCACTAAGCTTTGTGCAGGCAAGTTAAAGTTTATTCAGCTTCTACGTAAAAGAAAATCATCTCAGTACTAGATTTCAAGTGCAATTAAAGACTATTTAATTCTCATTTATTTATATATTTATATATTAATTTATTTATTCTTTAATTTCATGCTTACAGTTGATGGTGACTGGTCTGCATGGTCACTTCAGAGACTGGGTAGTTGTAGTGAAACGTGGTAGAGGCACTAGAACAAGATTTGAGATATGAAAATGCACAGGTATGAAGAGGAATCTTCAAGAAGCATGTGAAACAAATGTCTTATGTCCAGGTAACAAGCAATAATTAAATCAAATATATGTAATTTTCTTTTAAACAAATTATATACAGACAGGTGGGCATATTGTTTCCTGTGATGCATTTATGCATCTCTTCTAAGATGACAATAAATAACAATCTCTACATTGTGAGTAAAGGTATTGTCATTAAGTAATCTGAGGAATAAAATTACTTTTCTGCCTACAAAAGTGAAAAATGATTTAAATAACAAAATATTTATTTCACTAAAAAAGAAATATGGCTGTTTCAGTTGTTAATGGTTTGGTGAAACTTTAAGGCTAATGAATTACATTAGGTTTGTTGATTATCACAATAGTAAAGCATTAAGCAGCACATTTCTAAAGTGATACATATATTCCATTTATAAAAAAAAAAATGTTTTCTTTTATAAAATCAAAGTGTTATTACTTGATTTTCTTTTAACGTTTCATTAAAAGATTTGTTATAACTGTTCTTTGATTAAGATATTAATATATCTTGGAATATCTTGTACAGTCTGAACATATATTTGTTATTTAATTAAGATAATAAAAGATCTGGGTTCTTCACATAAAAAAATCACTATAACTGTTATTATGTTTGTAAGTTCCGCGTATATGAGTAAAAATGATTTATATTTTGTTTTGGGGTTCATGGTCAGCATTCAGTGCAGTTACAGCATGCTCAGTAACCTGACAAAAGAGAAAAAAGAATTTGTGAGAATGATGTGCAAGGTGGTAATTGGTGTGGAGACAAAACACCTCAAACTGAAACAAAAACTAAATCGTGTTCAGCACAAAATCCCTGTCCAGCCTGGGGAGCATGGAGCTCATCTGTTTATGTTGTCTGTTCTGCATCATGTGGAGCTGCTACTCAGACTGGTAATAGGACTAGATAATGGACAACACGCGTTATCAGAATTTGTAACCATGACAACTCTTCAAGAACTATATAAGAGAGAGAGAAAGAGAGTAATTAATAATTAAGTTGTTGTTTTAAAAAAAATCTCTAAGTATGTCAAAATGATATTGACATTATAATTGTATAAGTGAATGCTGTTCTTTTCTTAACCGTAAACACCAAAATAATATTTACTTTTCGAGCTGAAGAATGGCCTGAATGGGCTAGCTACAAACTGATAAAAGCAATCTACAAACTGATACAATATCTGAGACAGTAGCTACAGAGACAAACCTGTACAAGCATTGACATCTCTGAGACAGTAACTACAGAGACAAACCTGTACAAGCATTGACATCTCTGAGACAGTAACTACAGAGACAAACCTGTACAAGCAGTGACATCTCTGAGACAGTAGCTACAGAGACAAACCTGTACAATCAGTGACATCTCTGAGACAGTAACTACAGAGACAAACCTGTACAAGCATTGACATCTCTGAGACAGTAACTACAAAGACAAACCTGTACAAGCAGTGACATCTCTGAGACAGTAACTACAGAGACAAACCTGTACAAGCAGTGACATCTCTGAGACAGTAACTACAGAAACAAACCTGTACAAGCAGTGACATCTCTGAGTCAGTAACTACAGAGACAAACCTGTACAAGCATTGACATCTCTGAGACAGTAGCTACAGAGACAAACCTGTACAAGCAGTGACATCTCTGAGACAGTAGCTACAGAGACAAACCTGTACAAGCAGTGACATCTCTGAGACAGTAGCTACAGAGACAAACCTGTACAAGCAGTGACATCTCTGAGACAGTAACTACAAAGACAAACCTGTACAAGCAATGACATCTCTGAGACAGTAACTACAAAGACAAACCTGTACAAGCATTGACATCTCTGAGACAGTAGCTACAGAGACAAACCTGTACAAGCATTGACATCTCTGAGACAGTAGCTACAGAGACAAACCTGTACAAGCATTGACATCTCTGAGACAGTAACTACAGAGACAAACCTGTACAAGCATTGACATCTCTGAGACAGTAGCTACAGAGACAAACCTGTACAAGCAGTGACATCTCTGAGACAGTAGCTACAGAGACAAACCTGTACAAGCAGTGACATCTCTGAGACAGTAACTACAAAGACAAACCTGTACAAGCGTTGACATCTCTGAGACAGTAGCTACAGAGACAAACCTGTACAATCAGTGACATCTCTGAGACAGTAACTACAGAGACAAACCTGTACAAGCAATGACATCTCTGAGACAGTAACTACAAAGACAAACCTGTACAAGCAGTGACATCTCTGAGACAGTAACTACAGAGACAAACCTGTACAAGCAGTGACATCTCTGAGACAGTAACTACAGAGACAAACCTGTACAAGCAGTGACATCTCTGAGACAGTAACTACAGAGACAAACCTGTACAAGCAATGACATCTCTGAGACAGTAGCTACAGAGGCAGACAATGTTTGCCTGTTTATACTGTAATTTTATTAGTAAAATATTTTCTAAACTGATTATATTACTAAACAAATTTATTTCAAATATTAAAATAGCCATTATATTAATGTATAAATTAAGAAACTGGATATAAATTATTATCATGATTAGAAATCAGAATCAGAAATTAAAATAGATATTTTATTAAAACAAAAGGACAATAATAAGTAACACATTTATTTTTGTTGATTTACATACAGATTACTATGTGCTGAGAATCCAGAGGAAAAAACATTCATGGCCGAAAAAATCTCTCTCTCTCTCTCTCTCTCTCTCTCTCTCTCTCTCTCTCTCTCTCTCTCTCTCTCTCTCTCTCTCTCTCTCTCTGTGAGTCTGTCTATCTGTATATCAATCTTCTTTGTGTGTGTATGTATTTGTGTGTGTGTGTGTGTGTGCAGGTGCAGAAGTCATATATAATATTTGTTAAGATCTATACTAACATTGCATCCACTGAATTATGTTTTATCTCATCCACAGACAGGTTCAGTTAAATTCTTCACTAACCATGAGAACGTGCATTTGAAGCCACCTTTCTGGTAAGCAAGTAATGTTAATAATAATAATAATAATAATAATAATAATAATAATAAAAAAAAAAAAGTTTAGTTTACTCTCTCATTATCTCTGTGGGAGTTAATAGCTATATATACAGTGTTATATACATTTAGAATTTAAAAAAACCCACATCTTTTTATTATCCATATATTATCCATATATTTTTATTATCCACACACACACACACACAAAAATATTATAAATGCATATACGTTACAGACATATGATAAAGGTTACTGTGAGATATTATAAATATATGGGGAACACACACATACACACACGTGTAGAAAGATTTATTTTTGTTTATTTATTTATTTTTTTTTTTTAACATTTTTCTATTAATTTAACATCTACTTTATTTTTTTTTTTTTTTTTTTGTTATTACTTTTATAATTATTTTTTTAATCATATACTTACTTAAATTAACTCTTTTTATCTTTTTATTTTCTTTAGTACTATACCTTTCCATAACATCTAAAAAACATTTTTGCTTACATATAATTTTTCTACTTAAATGTAATCACTATTATTACTTTTTGTATATCTTATTTCATTTATTTTTCTATACTTCAAAATGATTTTATGTTGTGTTTTAATCAATTATTATTATTATTATTATTATTATTATTATTAATTTCATTTCTATTTATTTATACCTAATTCTTTCCAGTTAGGTTTATTTATTCTTCTTAATAAGATTTTTATTGTTTTGTTTTTTAAATTAAAATTCAATCTCTAAACATTATTTTCTTACAGGGCTTCCCTGTCACAAGCTGGAAGAAATCAGAGTTTGTGTATCTCACTGTCACTGTTCAGGCTGGAAGCAGAAAATGGAAGCTGAAAGAGAACATGGTAATATATGTGTTGTTGTTTAAGTGTTTGTGGGTCTAGAGGTGTATGTTTGTGTTTGTAGCATGTAAAATGTTATTTCATAATCTCTGTACTTAATTCTTGTTTAAATGAACTTATATCTGATAATGTAAAAAATAAAAATTCAAAATGAAATTCAGAACAAAATGAATCAACATAAACACCAGGGTGTGTGTGGGTGTGGGTGTGTGTGTGCGTATGTTTGTGTGTGTGTGTGTGTGTGTGTGTGTGTATGTTTGAGTGTGTGTGTGTGTGTGTGTGTGGTCGCTATTTTGAATTAACATTTCATTCTGCTCTCTTTATTTTAATATAAAAATTTATTAAACTATTCGTTGCAGCTTCATATATAAGGCAATACAGTTACTTACAATAACAATTAAGAGAAAGCAATTAATCAACAGTCCAGAAATTTAGTATTAAAATGGTTCTGGTTAATTCTGGTTAATAAACAATAATAAATTAATTACCAATACTGTTTGAACTGTATAGTGACTTTATTGATAACCCTGTATATATATATATATATAAAAAATATTAAAGTATCACATAACAGTAAAATTTAATTAACAATAATATTTATAAAAAATTTAATTTTTCTGCTCCCAGTATAGGATTAATTCAGTGTTATCTGGATATTGGGACTGATGAAAAGGATGGCTATAAAGAAGATTTGGATAATGTAAATTGATGCTGCACATTCATATTGAATAAACTTCTAACAATACCTCATTTAATGACAAACATTATAAACTGTAAAATATTAATATCTACAAAATGAAATGTTTTATAACAAGAGATTAATTAAAATAAGCATCGGTTCATTGTTAATAAAAGGTGTTTTTTTAATTGACATACAGTGCAGTCATGTTAAACAGTAATAACTGAATTGTATTGTTACACTGGCCATTGCTTTATCTCTTTCATTTATCAACTGAATTAAGTTAAATGTTTTTCTTTATTACAACAGTGTTCATGTGTGTGTGTGTGTGTGTGTGTGTGTGTGTGTGTGTGTGTGTGTGTGTGTGTGTGTGTGTGTGTGTGTGTGTGTGTCTGAGACAGGAAATTGAATTAATTTTATTTTTGTTTTATTTTTACAGGTTCAAGTTTACCACTGTGACCCAACCAAACCTGTTTTATAAAACAAGAACATTATTAATAGAACAAATATTTTACATCAGTATTTTAAGATAAAAGTAATTTCAAAACAAAACACACACACACACATAAAATCACATACTTCATTAGTTATAGTCTATTCTAGATAAAACTCATGGATTGAGTTCAACATAATATTTTGTTTAAAGTAGTTACAAATAAATAAACATATGTACACAATTTTTTATTGAAAATAATTATAAATTTAGACTGTTTTGAATTACAGAATGAATGAAAAATAAATTGTGTTTTTCCTTAATTGTCACAAACTGTTGATGTTAATTGTGATGATAAATATTTTGTTTAAATAATTTAAATATTTTTATTTTTATCTTTTTATCTTTCTTCATTATTGATCAGTTAGAAAATCATTTTCTTTTGACAACTCTCATTTTGAGAACACTGATTTTCAAAGTAGTATCTTTATAACTTTTTTTATTTTACTTGAAAAGTATATAAACACTTGAATTACCTTAATATACACATTTATATGCAATAATGACTATTATAAAATTCTCTTTTATTATGTGCTTATATAATTAGCATTTTATATTTAGATACATATATAAATATGTAACTTTTTAAATAAATCTATTGTGGAAACATATTCTTGCTTTTTATTATTTGTATTTTATTATTTGTATGTGTGAGACATCAATAGTTCAAAATCAGTTTTTAGTAATTATGACACCCATTCTAGAATTAGTAATATAAGATTAAATTATTTCCTGTATATAGGAAGGTTCTTGTAAAAGATCTATTGCTGCTACGGTAGTTTTGGAATTACTAAATATTTTGTTCTTATTCTGTGTGTGTGTCAGTGACTGTGTACATGTGCATGTGTGTGACTGTGTATGTGTATGTTTCTGTGTATGTGTGTGTGTGTGTATGTGTATGTTTCTGTGTATGTGTGTGTGTGTGCATGTGTATGTTCTGCATGTGTGTGTGTGTGTGTGTGCAAATGTGTTTATAAATTTTAATATTAAAGATATTGTCAATCTATAAAAAAAAAAGTAATGAAAATGAACTGGAGAAAACCACTGACATCACTAATTGAAGTATTAATTTGAATCAACAAAATATATTTTACATAACAGCTCCCACAGGGAAAAACAGATAATGATCCAGTTATGGCAATAGCAGTAAACTACACAGAGTGGTTTGTATGTTTTGTCTGTTTGAGTACACAAGTGTCTGTGTGCATTTGCTGATATCTGTATGTTGTCTGTGTATATTGTCTATCCATTTCATTGCATCCATATGTTGTGTATCCATATGTTGCCTGTACTTTTTAGGTGTTTCTATATATATATATATATAAGCTGTGTATGCTTATCTCTGTGCATGTGTTCTGTCTATGTGTTGTATTTGTTTAGTGTCTGTCCATGTATATGCATATACCTATGTGTATGTGAAGTTTCTGTGTGCATGTGTTGAGTATGTCTACATGTATATCTGTACATTTTTGGTGGCTTGTGTGTATTGTGGCTATGTATTGTTTATGACTACACATATTGTGTATGTGTGAAGTTTTGTGCTAACTATGCGTATATATGTATGCAAGCAAGTGTTATGTTTCTATGCACTGTCTGCTTGTATATGAATGTACCTATATATGTGTTTTTGTATCTACTTATATGCACTGTTTGCTTCTATGTTGTATTTGATCATGTGTCATGTGTTTCTATTTACGTGTTTTTGTTTCATATCTGTGTATGTGTTGTATTTGATCATGTGTCATGTGTTTCTATTTACGTGTTTTTGTTTCATATCTGTATGTGTTGTATTTGATCATGTGTCATGTGTTTCTGTTTACATGTGTATTTGTTTCATGTTTGTCATGTGTTGTATTTGATCGTGTGTCATGTGTTTCTATGTACATGTGTATTTGTTTCATGTTTGTGTATGTGTTGTATTTGATCGTGTGTCATGTGTTTATATGTACATGTGTATTTGTTTCATGTTTGTCATGGGTTGTATTTGATCGTGTGTCATGTGTTTCTATGTACATGTGTATTTGTTTCATGTTTGTGTATGTGTTGTATTTGATCATGTGTCGTGTTTCTATGTACATGTGTATTTGTTTCATGTTTGTCCGTGTATGTGTTGTATTTGATCATGTGTCATGTGTTTCTATGTACATGTGTATTTGTTTCATGTTTGTGTATGTGTTGTATTTGATCATGTGTCATATGTTTCTATGTACATGTGTATTTGTTTAATGTTTGTGTATGTGTTGTATTTGATCGGGTGTCAGGTGTTTCTATGTACATGTGTATTTGTTTCATGTTTGTCCGTGTATGTGTTGTATTTGATCATGTGTCATGTGTTTCTATGTACATGTGTATTTGTTTCATGTTTGTGTATGCGTTGTATTTGATCGTGTGTCAGGTGTTTCTATGTACATGTGTATTTGTTTCATGTTTGTGTATGTGTTGTATTTGATCATGTGTCATGTGTTTCTATGTACATGTGTATTTGTTTCATGTTTGTCATGTGTTGTATTTGTCATGTGTTTCTATGTACATGTGTATTTGTTTCATGTTTGTGTATGTGTTGTATTTGATCATGTGTCGTGTTTCTATGTACATGTGTATTTGTTTCATGTTTGTCTGTGTATGTGTTGTATTTGATCATGTGTCATGTGTTTCTATGTACATGTGTATTTGTTTCATGTTTGTGTATGTGTTGTATTTGATCGTGTGTCATGTGTTTCTATGTACATGTGTATTTGTTTCATGTTTGTGTATGTGTTGTATTTGATCATGTGTCATGTGTTTCTATGTACATGTGTATTTGTTTCATGTTTGTCCGTGTATGTGTTGTATTTGATCATGTGTCATGTGTTTCTATGTACATGTGTATTTGTTTCATGTTTGTGTATGTGTTGTATTTGATCGTGTGTCATGTGTTTCTATGTACATGTGTATTTGTTTCATGTTTGTGTATGTGTTGTATTTGATCATGTGTCATGTGTTTCTATGTACATGTGTATTTGTTTCATGTTTGTCTGTGTATGTGTTGTATTTGATCATGTGTCATGTGTTTCTATGTACATGTGTATTTGTTTCATGTTTGTGTATGTGTTGTATTTGATCGTGTGTCATGTGTTTCTATGTACATGTGTATTTGTTTCATGTTTGTTCGTGTATGTGTTGTATTTGATCATGTGTCATGTGTTTCTATGTACATGTGTATTTGTTTCATGTTTGTGTATGTGTTGTATTTGATCGTGTGTCATGTGTTTCTATGTACATGTGTATTTGTTTCATGTTTGTGTATGTGTTGTATTTGATCGTGTCATGTGTTTCTATGTACATGTGTATTTGTTTCATGTTTGTCTGTGTATGTGTTGTATTTGATCATGTGTCATGTGTTTCTATGTACATGTGTATTTGTTTCATGTTTGTGTATGTGTTGTATTTGATCGTGTGTCATGTGTTTCTATGTACATGTGTATTTGTTTCATGTTTGTTCGTGTATGTGTTGTATTTGATCATGTGTCATGTGTTTCTATGTACATGTGTATTTGTTTCATGTTTGTCCGTGTATGTGTTATATTTGATCATGTGTCATGTGTTTCTACGTACATGTGTATTTGTTTCATGTTTGTCCGTGTATGTGTTGTATTTGATCATGTGTCATGTGTTTCTATTTACATTTGTATTTGTTTCACGTCAGTGTATGTATTGTATTTGATCATGTGTCATGTGTTTCTACGTACATGTGTATTTGTTTCATGTTTGTGTATGTGTTGTATTTGATCATGTGTCATGTATTTCTATGTACATGTGTATTTGTTTCATGTTTGTCATGTGTTGTATTTGATCGTGTGTCATGTGTTTCTATGTAAATGTGTATTTGTTTCATGTGTGTCATGTGTTGTATTTGATCATGTGTCATGTGTTTCTACATACATGTGTATTTGTTTCATGTTTGTGTATGTGTTGTATTTGATCGTGTTGTGTGTTTCTATGTACGTGTGTATTTGTTTCATGTTTGTCAGTGTATGTGTTGTATTTGATCATGTGTCATGTGTTTCTATGTACATGTGTATTTGTTTCAGGTTTGTGTATGTGTTGTATTTGATCATGTGTCATGTGTTTCTAGGTACATGTGTATTTGTTTCATGTTTGTGTATGTGTTGTATTTGATCATGTGTCGTGTATTTCTGTGTACATGTGTATTTGTTTCATGTTTGTGTATGTGTTGTATTTGATCATGTGTCATGTGTTTCTATGTACGTGTATTTGTTTCATGTTTGTGTATGTGTTGTATTTGATCATGTGTTGTGTGTTTCTGTGTAGATGTGTATTTGATCATGTGTCATGTGTTTCTATGTACGTGTATTTGTTTCATGTTTGTGTATGTGTTGTATTTGATCATGTGTCATGTGTTTCTATGTACGTGTATTTGGTCATGTATCGTGTGTTTCTTTATGTGCTTTCATGTAATTCTGTGGTTTATATAAATGTGTATGTTTTGTCTCTATGTGTATGGATTAATGTAAAGAAAATTCAGGTGATGTGTAAACGAATGTTATTTCTCTCTCCTCTGACAAATGTTATGTGTGCATGCAAGTGTTTCAGAGAATGTAGTGTTTGTGAGAAGTCATGTGGTGTCAGTGATGTGAAGTCAGGTTTTTGACTGCATGCAAGTGTTTTATGTTTGTGTTATCTATGTATTGTATGTTTCTGTGTGTATGTGTGTGTGTGTGAGAGAGAGATAGAATGTCTGCATGTGTGTGTTTGAGAGTATGTGTGTGTGTGTGTCTGTGATTAGATTGAAACGCATTCCTTTTTTCTTTTGAAATGAGATTTATTTTCTGAATAGAGATAGCTGACATAAACATTACTATCTACAGCTGTCTCCACAGTTAATATTAATAACTAAAGTACAAGTGATAATATTATAGTTATTTAGAAATGTATTCCAATAATATTTAAACTGCTATTATTATTATTCTGTGTAATATATGTAGACGTAACAGCAGTAGCAGTAATAGTAATAATAGTAGTAATATAATAGAAGAAGTAGTGTGTTATAGTAGTTGCAGTAGTAATACTAGTGACAACAGGTATAATAGTTGTAGTATTTCTGAAGTAACTGGCAGATCAGTAGTTTTGCTGAAGTAACAGTGGAGATCAGTAGTAATGGCGGTAGTCTTGCTCAAGTAACAGTGACAGATAAGACGACGGCAACGACGGCTTCATTCACAGAAATATTAACAATATATTTTAATACAGGAGGGGCACGATCAGAAAAGAAGAATAACAGCGAATAAAATAGGACACTAATTGCAAGACTTAATAAAAGGCAAAAGAATATATATATTTTTTTCAGACCATGTTTTCAGACGCATATAAAAGAATGGTATATTCCTGGACAGTAATAAGCAAGTTATTGTAGTGTGAGTTCTAAGCTTTCTGATTTTATTTGGTGCATTAATAAAAATAATAAGAAGGAAGAAAAAGTAGGGGAAAAATAAATAGCAACACTGTTTATTTGAAGCTTACGGTCAACGATTGGCTTATAATAAGATAAACAAAAATAATAACAAATAAATAAATAAAAGGAGAACCACATCGATTTATAATTAGCACGTATTTTTAATAAAGGTTGTTATGCTGCTTTGTTTTATTTTATTTGTTTTGAATGCGGGATGAGTGTCGGTGTTTACGGATTTACTTTTTTATTTGATGTTCGAAGAATCTTCTACATAATTGTGGTAATCACATTATCTTGCAACAAAACAGTTGCATCAAATATTTCATAACGACACTTGATTAATAATAAAATTCACCAGTGGTTGTACTAATGTGAACAGCATAAACAACGTCATATAAACAAGAAATCATGTTTAGTCTTTAATTTTGATGTACCATCCTACCAGGGGCACATTTCTGTGTGGCCAGTAATTACATTTGTTTTAAAATAAACTGACGTGTGTAGCACACACCAAAGTAAACACCACACAATGTGTCAACTGTCAAAGGCTTTATTTATTTATTATTATTATTATTTTCTTGAAATAAACTAATAAAACTATTAAAAGAAAATATGCTGATTTTGTTTGACAGGTTGTTTTCTGTCAGTTTATTTATGAATTATTTTTTTAAAAGATTTATGTTAAATTGTTGACTTGCTCTATACATTATTAAACATATTTATTGCTGCTACGGTATTTTTGGAATTACTAAATATTTTGTTCTTATTCTGTGTGTGTGTCAGTGACTGTGTACATGTGCATGTGTGTGACTGTGTATGTGTATGTTTCTGTGTGAGTGTGTGTGTGTGTGTGTGTGTGTGTGTGTGTGTGTGTGTATGTTCTGCATGTATGTGTGTGTGTGTGCAAATGTGTTTATACATTTTAATATTAAAGATATTGTCAATCTATAAAAAAAAAAGTAATGAAAATGAACTGGAGAAAACCACTGACATCACTAATTGAGGTATTAATTTGAATCAACAAAATATATTTTACATAACCGCTCCCACAGGGAAAAACAGATAATGATCCAGTTATGGCAATAGCAGTAAACTACACAGAGTGGTTTGTATGTTTTGTCTGTTTGAGTACATAAGTGTCTGTGTGCATGTGCTGATATCTGTATGTTGTCTGTGTATATTGTCTGTCCATTTCATTGCAACATACAGATATCAGCACATGCACACAGACACTTATGTACTCAAAAGGACAAAACATACAAACCACTCTGTATAGTTTACTAATATATAAGCTGTGTATGCTTATCTCTGTGCATGTGCTGATATCTGTTTGTTGTCTGTGTATATTGTCTATCCATTTCATTGCATCCATATATTGTGTATCCATATGTTGCCTGTACTTTTTAGGTGTTTCTATATATATATATATATAAATATAAGCTGTGTATGCTTAGCTCTGTGCATGTGTTCTGTCTATGTGTTGTATTTGTTTAGTGTCTGTCCATGTATATGCATATACCTATGTGTACGTGTAGTTTCTGTGTGCATGTGTTGAGTATGTCTACATGTATATCTGTACATTGTTGGTGGCTTGTGTGTATTGTGGCTATGTATTGTTTATGACTACACATATTGTGTATGTGTGAAGTTTTGTGCTAACTATGCGTATGTATGCAAGCAAGTGTTATGTTTCTATGCACTGTCTGCTTGTATATGAATGTACCTATATATGTGTTTTTGTATCTACTTATATGCACTGTTTGCTTCTGTGTTGTATTTGATCATGTGTCATGTGTTTCTATGTACATGTGTATTTGTTTCATGTTTGTCTGTGTATGTGTTGTATTTGATCATGTGTCATTTGTTTCTATGTACATGTGTATTTGTTTCATGTTTGTCAGTGTGTGTTGTATTTGATCATGTGTCATTTGTTTCTATGTACATGTGTATTTGTTTCATGTTTGTCAGTGCCTTTGTTGAATTTGATCATGTGTCATGTGTTTCTATGAACGTGTATTTGTTTCATGTTTGTGTATGTGTTGTATTTGATCATGTATCATGTGTTTATGTGTATTCATGTAATTCTGTGGTTTATATAAATGTGTATTTTTTGTCTATGTGTATGCATGTAATGTAAAGAAAATGCAGGTGATGTGTAAATTAATGTTATTTCTCTCTCCTCTGACAAATGTTATGTCTGCATGCAAGTGTTGTCAGAGAATGTAGTGTTTGTGAGAAGTCATGTGGTGTCAGTGATGTGAAGTCAGGTTTTTGACTGCATGCAAGTGTTTTATGTTTGTGTTATCTATGTATTGTATGTTTCTGTGTATGTGTGTGTGTATGTGTGTGCGTGTGTGATCGAGATAGAATGTCTGCATGTGTGTGTGAGAGTATGTGTGTGTGTGTGTGTGTGTGTGTGTGTGATTAGATTGAAAAGCTTTCCTTTTTTTTCTTTTGAAATGAGATTTATTTTCTGAATAGAGATAGCTAACTTAAACATTACTATCTACAGCTGTCTCCACAGTTTAATATTAATAACTAAAGTACAAGGGATAATATTATAGTTATTTAGAAATGTATTCCAATAATATTTAAACTGCTATTATTATTATTCTGTGTAATATATGTAGACGTAACAGCAGTAGCAGTAATAGTAATAATAGTAGTAATATAATAGAAGAAATAGTGTGTTATAGTAGTTGCAGTAGTAATACTAGTGACAACAGGTATAATAGTTGCAGTATTGCTGATGTAACTGGCAGATCAGTAGTTTTGCTGAAGTAACAGTGGAGATCAGCAGTAATGGCGGTAGTCTTGCTCAAGTAACAGTGACAGGTAAGACGACGGTAACGACGGCTTCATTCACAGAAATGTTAACAATATATTTTAATACAGGAGGGGCACGATCAGAAAAGAAGAATAACAGCGAATAAAATAGTACACTAATTGCAAGGCTTAATAAAAGGCAAAAGAATATTTTTTATTTTTTCAGACCATGTTTTCAGACGTATATAAAAGAATGGTATATTCCTGGACAGTAATAAGCAAGTTATTGTAGTGTGAGTTCTAAGCTTTCTGATTTTATTTGGTGCATTAATAAAAATAATAAGAAGGAAGAAAATGTAGAGGAAAAAAAAAATAGCAACACCGTTTATTTGAAGCTTACGGTCAACGATTGGCTAATAATAAAATAAAAAAAAATAATAACAAATAAATAAATAAAAGGAGAACCACATCGATTTATAATTAGCACGTATTTTTAATAAAGGTTGTTATGCTGCTTTATTTTATTTTATTTGTTTTGAATGCGGGATAAGTGTCGGTGTTTACGGATTTACTTTTTTTATTTGATGTTCGAAGAATCTTCTATATAATTGTGGTAATCACATTATCTTGCAACAAAACAGTTGCATCAAATATTTCATAACGACACTTGATTAATAATACAATTCACCAGTGGTTGTACTAATGTGAACAGCATAAACAACGTCATATAAACAAGAAATCATGTTTAGTCTTTAATTTTGATGTGTCATCCTACCAGGGGCACATTTTTGTGTGGCCAGTAATTACATTTGTTTTAAAATAAACTAACGTATAGCACACACCAAAGTAAACACTACACTATGTGTCAACTGTCAAAGGCTTTATTTATTTATTATTATTATTATTTTCTTGAAATAAACTAATAAAACTATTAAAAGAAAATATGCTAATTTTGTTTGACAGGTTGTTTTCTGTCAGTTTATTTATGAATTATTTTTTTAAAAGATTTATGTTAAATTGTTGACTTGCTCTATACATTATTAAACATATTTAATTTTTTTTAAATATATTAAAGTTTATAATCGGTGGGGCCCAAAATTCTTTCATATTATTTAAGCTAAATAACTGTATAACTCTATGTTAACATTAAAAACAAGTAATGATGAATACAAATTTAAGAAAAATATGACCAGGTTATTTCACATGTTGACACTGAAAAAATTAATAAAATTATTTCCTATAATAATATTTAACACTTAGACACACACACACACACACAAATAATTTGTTATCCTCAGTGATAACTGTTCTTTGTTTTCCTTCTTTTCTTAATTGTCAGTTTTAATTTATTTACATTTTGTTTTATTTTGTTGTACTTCCTTGTTTTTTATCTTCTTATTATTATTAATTATTATTATGTTTTATTTTTTGTTATTATTATTTGTTTAATCTTTATTATTATTATTCATTTTATTCTTCATATCATTATTAATATTTGTTTATTTTTGATGTTTTCTACGTCATATGGAGAAAATATTCCAAATTTATTTAAAGAATGTTTCTATGAAAAATCAGATCTGAGTGAAATATTTTATAAATTCTCATCCAGCTACACAACCATTGACCAGAACCACACTGTAGAGTGCAAGTGCTGCTGGGATATCTGTAATATGTATATATCGATGGTTTACATTCAGCATAGACAGGAACAAGAAGGAAAGGGCAGAGCACCACTGAAGTCTGCAGTTTTGTGAAAACAAGCTAATGCACGTGTATGTGTGAGACATATTGCATGAATGATAATAAGCAAACAAAATTACATTTATCAGACAAATGTAGATTCATAAAAAAAAGAATCATGTTCATGTTGGAATTTCTAAAAACTTTATTTACCATTGATGTTAAATTGCAGTATTGTCCAGTTGCTGTCTAGAAAGGGAATTTGCATTATGGAGAAGGATGAATCAGCTGTACAGACACTGCATACTGCACAATTCCAAGTTGTAAGTTTTTTATCTTATTTTTATTTCTTAGAAAGTAAAACAAATTTTATAGTAACAACTCTTTACTCATTGTAAAATACCATAATAATAATCGCTTCTTTGCTATTGTTTTGTTAATTATTTAAATTGTTACCATTATCATCATTATCATTATAATGATTGTACAAAGTATATCAAAAATATCCCACACCCCTTTGTGTCTGAATAATCCAATAACTGGTACCAGTAAAATTTTAATTTTAATAATAACACAAACATTAGTTATTTATTTATAACATTTTATTATTTTTATTATTTTATTTGTAATTTTTTTTTTTCAGAATGTACATAATTGATGTTGTGATGTTGGCTAGTGAAGTTGTTTCAGTAGAAGGTGCTGTACTTCTGCCACTGGAAAAGAGGAAAGAAACTGAATTTGAGTTTGTTTTCTTATTATTCACATACACTTGGCAGATGACATACACTTCCATTCATACAGACCTGATTAGCTTGTTGTAAATGTCTATATTTTAAAACAGAATATTTTAAAATGTTTAACTTTCCTGTTTCCACACACTTTCCTATCACTATTCCTGCAATGACAGACATACTAAAATACATTGGAGATGGATGTACAGTAGCTGTTGTCTGTAGTTTCTATTGTCTGCAGTCTCTCAATTTTCATGGTTAGTTTAATACCACAATGTTTGTAAATAAAATAATGAATCAGGTTTAATATATGAGTCTTAATAACTAGTTAATCAACATAATTTATATTAGGACTGGTTTTCTGTTTTGGTTTTGAATAGGATATGTACATGTAAATGTTTCATGATCTCTCTCTCTCTCTGACAGACTCATACATAACTAAAAAGATAAATAAACTGCTCTGTACACAAGAAGAGCTAATTATGTGAGCTCATCACAAGAGAGAAATGTCATCAAAGAATATGGCAGAAAGGAGCATCTGTAGAGGCTGTTATTGTTATAGTAATAGTATTAGTCATTTCTGTTGTTGTAGTAATGTAGATGTTACAGCATTAGTACTTGCAGCATTATTAATAATAGTACTAATAGTAATGTTGCAGAATTGACCTTGGTGATGTTTTAGTTGATGATGCTGTCTCCATAGCTTTGTAAAAGTAATACATCTTGAGAGACTCATGGTGATTAAAAAAAAAGGGTCATGGTCAAATTACTGGTTGTAGTGGTGATAGTAGTTATAATATTAGTTGTTTTTAGAGAAATTTTTATGATAAACGTAACAAGAACAGTAGTTATGTTAAATTGTACCAAGTTAGCTGTGATAGTTTATATTGCCCAAAAAAGTTATAACATAACTTCAAATATATTAAAACAATACTGCCCCAGAATCCAAAATGGCAACCCAACAGCCTCAAAATAAAGTAAATAAAATAAAAACACACACCTACACATGCTCACTTTCAGACAATAACCACTCCCTGCTTCCAAGGCAGTACAGTCATCTCCCAAGTCTAATTCCATGTGGTTATTTTGAGAGTGTCTTTGATTGATTGTGTACTACTTCAAGCCTTATATCAACCATCATCATGTCTGTGTATTGAAAACACAGAGGTAGACCTTTGCCATCCCTTTTTTCAAATGAAATAAGCCCTTGAAAGTTGTTATAAATGACGAGTGTGTGTACCAATAAACTATGAACCTGCTGAAAGTTTAATAGAAACTGACAGCAGCTACAGTCGCATCAACAAAACAATGGAACAGGCTGCATGTACTGAAATCAAGCATGCAGGTAGCTGCAGAGATTGAGTACTGGATGACTGAGCCCATTGAGAAAGAGACATTTCTGTTGTCAGGTCTTCAATGACAAAGGCCACTCTTCAAAGATTGTTGATCTTTGAGATGCTACAGGTTTAAGGTTTGTGTTACTGCTGCTGTGATAGTTGTTGCATTGATGGGAAACATTGTAATTTTCAGTAGTTTTTTAAATTATTTTAAATACATTTCTTTGTTATTTTCCAAAATATTTAAATTACCTGCTGACTTATTGGATTTATTACCCTGTTATTTCTGTTTCAGAATGGATGACAATAAGCCTGCTGAATATGCAGAAAATGGTGGAAAGGTAAGTAAAGTTTTAATTATGTTTTATTTATTATATTTATAGATGGTGCCAGAAATGAAACAGGAGAAAAATGTATTGCTTTTCTTTCTTGGATGGATAAAGACAAACAAGAGGTCAATTTTCAGACTTAAGGTTTATTTGTATAACAAACTGTAAATGATAATTAGATTGTCAATATCACACAGTTATGAAGAAACACATTTTTCTTTTCTTTGTTATTCCTTAAATCTTTCATTTTTATTTGTGAAAACCCCCCAAAAAAAAACATGATTAGTAGGAGCGCAGTTAATATGACAGAATGTAGAATCAGTGTAAATCGAGAATTATAGAAGAGGTTAAGTGATAAAAAGAACAAATTAAACTTTAATAACAACTAACATTAATGTTAATATTTCAGATAAAATAGTGCCGACGGAAATAAATTACAAAACGCAGTACAGATAAAGAAAATGTCAGGATTTATTTTTATTTTATTTTTATTTATTTTTTTGTTATCAATCTTAGTTTACTTTGCAAGTATTAGAAAAAAAATGCACTGACAAAAAAGATATTGTTTTTATGTGTAAGGGCCGTAAGTAATTTCAAGACTATTAAATTTTGAGTATTTTTAATTGTTTAATAATAATAATAATAATAATAATAATAATAATAATAATAATAATAATAATAATAATAATAATAATAAAACATTATTATAGCTGAAACTCAAATTATTCATTTACACAACAGTACTCACATTAATATATTTTATTCTCAACTTGTTGATGTAACCGTTCTGACTCTAGAAGACTGTAATTATAAATAATAAACTGTGATAGATAATAAAATGTATCTCACCTTTCTTTGTCATATAGCCTTTTCTTTTTTCTTTCTTTTCTAATTTTGGTTTTTAATTTTGTTTTCTTGCTGAGCACGGTTTATAAAAATATATTGAAACTTTTTTAAAAGCTTACGGCACAAGAGAAAAAAAATATTTTATTATAAATGATATTAACAGGATGAAATACCTTTTCTGAAAACTGATAAAAAAGATATATATATATATATATTGTTTGTATGTGTAAGGGCCGTATGTAATTTCAAGACTATTAAATTTTGAGAATTTCTAATTGTTTAATAATAATAATAATAATAATAATAATAATAAAACATTATTATAGCTGAAACTCAAATTATTCATTTACACAACAGTACTCACATTAATATATTTTATTCTCAACTTGTTAATGTAACCGTTCTGACTCTAGAAGACTGTAATTATAAATAATAAACTGTGATAGATAATAAAATGTATCTCACCTTTCTCTGTCATATAGCCTTTTCTTTTTACAATATTTGTTAAATAAAGAACACAGCACCACTTGATATTACGCTGCACATCTAAATATCACTCTAATATGCTGTGTAAACCACATTAATTTCTAGCGATCAAGCATTTCACTTTAAAAAGGTTCATGTTGATTCATACCATCAGCCTGTAATTAATCTTCACTTTTTGCCTAAAAGCCTAATTTTCTATTAACTTGAATGTCACAACAGTAATTATCCTTTAGTTACTAGCAGTACTGTAAATTAATATACTTTAATAGGATGAATCATTTTCTGCAACTTTATTTAATGCAAAGTTTATAATTACCGCCAGTAGAGCTGTTTTAATGAATACACTGAGATTTAGTTATAATAACCTATATTTTATATCATTTTTTCTCAGTCTCAATTCACGTTTATGAACAGTGCTCCTATTACAAAATAAACGGGATATCTCAAGGTTAAAATATACTGAAAAAGTTTTTAAAAAAGAAGAAAAGTCACGTTTTGGTCATTTATTCTCAAGTTATCAGAAGCGCAGTTTATACAACTAAAGTTAAAATCAACGAAAATAACTAATTTTATTAATTACTTTAATAACTCTGAACATAATTTGTTATTTAATATTACTATAGAAGGTCCTCCATATTTCTGATTATACTTTCCGGTTTCATAAGGAAGAGGCCACAAATCTTACCACTGTTTCTGCATGACTGTAACGAGTTAAAAATCACTCGATAATAAATTTGTCACATAAACAGTGGTGGTGATTTTATCAGAAGGCCTTATTACAGGAAAATGTGAGAATTAATTACAGGTTGATGAATACAGCAAATGAATCTTTCTGTTTGTCTGGTATATTACGTGACGCTGCACCTAAAAAGAAAATATCTGATAATTCGTTTTCATCAATCTCAATTTAAATCATTTTTCAAAGAAATATTTATTTGGGATCATCGTTATTTTCCGGCTGCCAAAACTGTCGCATATTATGACATCTAAAATAATAATATGATGCTTGCTGAAGGACGAAGTTAGTTTCATTTTTACAACATATTCGTCTTAGAATTTTGTTTATACATGGTAGAATTTGTTGATAGTGTAAAACTAATGACGTGAGGTAATTCTAATGCCAATACCCCCAAACCTTAATTCTTACGCAAAGGCTACTTCTAATGATGATGCTAAAATTATTTTTATTATTATTATAACATTCATAGTAATATTTACAATATCCCTAACATTGAGCCCTATCTCTAACTCTGACCTAAAACTATTTTCCACACTACCGTAATCCTAAGTCTAACCCAAACAATAACCCTAATCTTAACCCTAACCTAACCTAACCCTAGCTCAAATTCTAAACCTAATCCTAACTAAGTCCACAACGTGGATTTTTACATTAACGCTCCTCCTAATGGTGACCCTAAAATTATTTTGCATATTATCGTAACACTGATAATAATCTTTAAATAAACATCACCTTAACCTTACCCTAACCCTAAATTAACCCTAACCCTAACCTTAATCCTAACCCTAAGCCTAACCCCGACTCTATCCCTAACACTAATACTAACTCTGATCATAAAACTGTTTTGCAGATTATCATAAGACTCATAATAAACTTTGAATAATGCTAACACTAACACAAACCCTAATCCTAACCCTAATCCTCATCCTAAAGCTAACCACAGCCGAAGTTCTAAACCTAATCTTACTCAAGTCCCGATCCTTGATTCTTAACGCTACTTCTAATCGTGAGCCTAAAATTATTTTCCACATTATCATAACCTCATACTAAAATTTACATAACCCGAGCCCGAACCCTAACCCAAACCTTAAGCCCTAACTCTGACGCTAAAGAAGTGCCTAACTTTAATTCTTATGCAAAGTCTATTTCTAACCCTGACCCTAAAACTATTATTAAGGTTATTTTATAGATTTTACTTTTTAGTCATTTGACCTACTTAAATATTGTTGTTTTTTTTTTTTTTTTTTTTTGCAGGTTGGAGCAAACTTTGAGATGAACATCGAGAAGAAATTTTTTAATTATTTTTTTATTATGGTCTTTTTTCTTAACTTGTTTATACATTTTGCCTGTGTGGAGTCTATGGAAACAGATAACGTGTTTTCAGTTTAGTTAGGTAGTTAACGTGATTCAGTGCTTTTATTATTTATCGCTAACATGTGTTTCAATAACAAGCTGAACAACTTTCAGTACAGAATCCAGTTATTCATAAGCAAAGAAATTTAAATAGATGAAACACAGGACATTAACAATATCAAACATAGAAAAATTTGATAATAAAGGAATTATTATTATTATTATTATTACATTAATTTTATATATTTTATTTCAAATATTTTAAATTACATTAAACCATTAAACCAAGTGTTTCCTCTGTACCTAGTGTTATCTTGAATACAACAAAGGTTAAAGATTTATTTTAAGAAGTGTTTTATCTGGGTCAGTCACGCGGTCAGCAGATTGTTGGAGAGAGAAATATTTGATATCAGGTCTGTACTCTTATTAAATCACTGAATTGTCAGAAAATTAGTTACAACAGGGAAATTTTACTATTAGACATTCTGATTATTTTCTGTTGTCGCATAAGCCATACAGACCCGAATATTACTTTTTCTTATAAACAGTAACATTCAACTATGTTCATGATGTTTTCGCAGTCTGTAATAATTTTAGAATCTGGAAGATGGGGAAGAGATAACGGCTGCTTGACTACAACACACACACACACACACACACACACACACACACACACACACACACACACATACACATATACACACATACATAATACATACAAACATGTGTGTATGTGTTTGCGAACTCATATTAAAATCACATGCTCACACATACATATACACACATATACATGCTTGCATACAGGCAAGAAAGAAAAATTATGTTGTGTGTGTGTGTGTGTGCGCGTGCATATTTTATTTAATATGAATTCTTAGGTTCAGTAAAGTAAATCGCTGTCAAGATATATGTAAGATAAAAATCACAAACGCACTGATTTGACCCGAAGTGAAAAAACGTCGACTGCTAGCTTATGATTCTAATTTACCTTAGAAAATGAAAACAAATAAATAAATAGACAGAGATATATAAAGCAGATCGACTGTTAGGAACTAATAATAATAATAATAATAATAATAATAATAATAATAATAATAATAATAATAATAATAATAGGAGTAATAATAAAAATCGAGAAGTTATAAAGAAGTAATAAATATTTTAATTTTTATTTTTTTACATTTCTTTTCTGGCAGTTTCACAGAAGCGAAAGGTTTTTAAAAGTTACATACTGAAATTTCATTCATGTTGAAAGGAAGATCAGAAGGTTACATAGATGCTGATACTGGGTAAGTCTTCAGTTTAAAAATCAAACCATTGACCTCATAGGTCAAAATTACAGGTCTCTCTCTCTCTCTCTCTCTCTCTCTCTCTCTCTCTCTCTCTCTCTCTCTCTCTCTCTCTCTCTCTCTCTCTCTCTCTCTCTCTCTCTCTCTCTCTCTCTATATATATATATATATATATATATATATATATATATATATGTAAAGCTGACTTTGTACTAAAGCAAATTTGTTGATCATCAGAAAAGAAAAGTGACAAAACAGATTAGTAGGTCTTGTTTCGCTCACTCGTGTTTTAATAACAAGTTACCAAACTGAACACAGATAACAAATATTTCAAATGTGACCGTAGAAATAATCGAATTTACAATATATAATATAGTTAATTAAAATGCAACTAAATTTTATTACATTAAACAAATGACTGGCAATTTCAGACGATTTACAATTTTATCACAATGAAATTATAATTTACAGAACAATTTAGTTTTTACAAATAACCTCAGCATTAGCATTTGTATTAACATTAGCAGTGGTATAAGTAACACTAATAGTAGTAGATATAGTAGTAGTAGTAGTAGTAGTAGTAGTAGTAGTAAGACTAGTAGTTATAGCAGTAGTAGTAATATTCTTTGGGTTTGAATATATTTTTATATTATATTAATATAATTGTGTGTGTCTCCGTTTGTGTCTGTGTGTATGTGTGTCTGTATGTATGTATGTGTGTGTATTTGTGTGCGTGTGTGTCTATGTGCGTATGTGTGTGTGTGTGTTTGTCTGCGTATCCTGTCTGTACTCTTATTAAATCACTGTTTTGTCAGAAAATTAGTAAGTCAGTAAGACAGTAAGTCATGTTATCACTGACACGTGTTTTAGTAATAAATTAATTATACACGAGTTGAACATACATAACTAAATATAGACAGAGTAAACAAATGATATTGTTAATATTAAAAAAAGGTGATCATAAACAAATTTTAATTTACAAGATTAGAAATAGCAGTTATTATTGTAATCGTTACAGTAGTAGTAGTAGTAGTAGTTAGAGTAGTAGTAGTAGTAGTAGTAGTAGTAGTAGTGGTAGTAGTAAAGTATGTAGTGTAGTAATAGTAACGTGCAGTACTGGTAACACAGTAAACAGTATGATAGTAGTAGTAAATAACAGATAATAACAGTATGATAGTAGTAGTAATAACAGTAATGATAATATTAGTAGTAGTAATAACAAATAACAGTATGATAGTAGTAATAACAATGATAGTAGTAGTAATAACAGTAATGTAATAAACAAATTAAATAACAGTATACAGTAGTAGTAGTAATAACAGTAGTATGATAGTAGTAGTAATAACAGTAGTAGTAATAACAGTAATAACATGATAGTAGTAGTAATAACAGTAATATGATAGTAGTAGTAAGTAATAACAGTAATAACAGTAATAACAGTATGATAGTAGTAATAACAGTAATAACAGTATGATAGTAGTAGTAATAACAGTAATAACAGTATGATAGTAGTAGTAATAACAGTAATAACAGTATGATAGTAGTAGTAATAACAGTAATAACAGTATGATAGTAGTAGTAATAACAGTAATAACAGTATGATAGTAGTAGTAATAACAGTAATAACAGTATGATAGTAGTAGTAATAACAGTATGATAGTAGTAGTAATAACAGTATGATAGTAGTAGTAATAATAGTATGATAGTAGTAGTAATAACAGTAATAACAGTATGATAGTAGTAGTAATAACAGTAATAACAACAAATAAGTAGTAGTAATAATAGTAGTAGTAATAACAGTAATAACAGTATGATAGTAGTAACAGTAAGTAGTAATAACAGTAATAATAGTATGATAGTAGTAAATAACAGTAATAACAGTATGATAGTAGTAGTAATAACAGTATGATAGTAATAACAATAACACAGTAATAACATAGTAGTAGTAATAACAGTAATAACAGTAATAAGTAGTAGTAATAACAGTAATAACAGTATGATAGTAGTAATAATAACAGTAATAACAGTAATAGTAACAGTAATAACAGTAATAATAGTAATAACATAGTGAGTAGTAGTAATAACAGTAATAACAGTATGATAGTAGTATAATAAATAGTAGTAATAGTAGTAGTAATAACAGTAATAACAGTATGATAGTAGTAATAACAGTAATATGTAGTAATAACATATATGATAGTAGTAGTAATAATAACAGTATAACAGTAATAGTAGTAAAACAGTAATAACAGTAGTAGTATTGACAGTCGTAGAATTATTGACAGTCGTAGAATTAGAAGTAGTTTTATCAAATATAGTAACAGTAGTTAAAGTAACTGAAGTACTAATAATAGTTTAGTGCTATTGATATTAGTAGTGGCAGTAAAGCTGTAGCAGCAACAGTACTATTAGCAGCTTTAGTAATAGTATTTTTAGTAGTAGTAGTAATAATAAATAATATGCTGTTGTTGTTTGTTCTATTTGTAAAATGTAAAACAAGTTAACAGCAGTGAGAATGTTACAAACATGTTGTAGTAGCTGTAATAGTACAGGTAACAGTGGTTGTAATAAGTAACTATACAAATACCACACCCCTCCCATTATTTAAACAAGCTCGGACCTCGATGTTGTATTTCATGTTAAAGAGAAAACATCAGTTTACTAAATAAGGCCATGGATTGTGACTGAAATACCTCACCTGAGTTTTATCTCCATCACGAGATGGTCAAAGTTCTCTTCAAGCGGGTATGTTAGATCACGTATTTGTGTGTTTGTCTCATAAAACTGAAACCTGGTTTCCACGGTAACACAGCCTCATTGTCATCTCTTTGTTAAAAAATATCCAGGTAATAAAGCTGAGAACTTTGGCCGTGACAAAACAGATTAGTAGGTCTTGTTTCGCTCACTCAAGTTTTAATAATAAGTTAATTATAAACAAACTGAACACAGATAACAAATATTTCAAATGGTGGTCATAGAACTTTTCGAATTTACAATAATACTATAATTAATTCAATGCAACTAAATTTTATTAGATTAAAATAATGACTCGGGTAACTTCAGACGATAAACATTTTTATTACAATAAAATTAGAATTTACAGAACAATTTAGCTTTTACATACAGCCATAGCAATAGTATTTGTATTAACATAGTAAGTTTTGCTTCAGTAACAAATAAAATGTTATCTGAACCAGATTCAAAATAGGTTATGCGGTGAATGGAGACTTGAAAAGCTATATAAATGAAAAAAATAAAAAAATAAGTATGGAAAGGGAGAAGCACAAGAAGAAAAATCTCCTTTGTTCTTCAGAGAAACAAAATCTTATCTTAATCTCCTAAGATCTTTTTTTTCTCTCTCTCTCTGGACGCTGTTAACTGAACAAAAGACGGATATTTGACTTTGTCATTTCGACCTTTTCTTTCCTGGGAAAAAATATCTCTGTGTATAAATATGTGTGTGTATACATTTTCCACAGGAAAGAAACAGTCGAAATGACAAATAACAGAAAGTAGCGGCAACCTATGTTAAAATAATTTACGTTTATTTTTGTAAATTTATTGACAAGCACATTATCACCACCTTTCGTATAATAATTAATATCGGGAAATCAATTTAATTATACTGTCATAAAATAATAATTTTACTCAGTGATATTTGTTTCACACACAGACTCACACACACACACACACGTATATGCAGGTGTATCTCAGAGAGAGAGAGAGAGAGAGAAGATTAATTACACATATAAAAATAATAAAATTTATTATAATTTACAATTACAATTATGCTCGTAGTTTGCGTATATTTGTGATGTTGTTTTATTTTTAATCATATCTCTCTTGTGGCAACTGAATGAACCTGACAGTGTCAAACATCCAAGAACTCCTCTCTTTCACGCATAGAAACAAACATTAAATATCCCAAAGCATCCATGTTTGAAGCTTGTTGCCAACGGTGAACAAATCATGAATGTCAAATGCTAGGAGACTTGTTACCATGGAGAAAGTAAAACATTACTCAGTAAGAAAACATTATTATTCTCATTTCTATTTTTTGTTATGTTCACTTTTATGACCTATATAATAGACGTAGATGTCGTGCTAGTCGAAAACAACAAAGACAGGTGACGTCTTTATGAATGAAAAATAGAAACCTTGCACTAAGCTGTTTAATACAACGTCAGTGCGACGTGTGACTATCTGAGTACGTGCCGAGCTTATCAACACTGACACTGAATGTTCTGCTGTCAGTAACATAAAACACATCTACTTAATCACTTAAGCGTTGTGACTTTTTTGAGAAACAGAGAGTATTAGAGTGTGGCTTTTGTGTACTTATTACCAGAGTTATGTTATATACTCTAAAAAGAGAATACACAAATAAATGAATATGAGAGAGAGTGAAAGAAATCAGAAGGGAGCGGAACATGACATAAATAAATATTTGATTATAAATCACCAATTCATTTTTGAACACCTGCTGACATACATGCATACATACACACACATACACATACAGAGAGAGAGAGAGAGAGAGAGAGAGAGAGAGAGAGAGAGAGAGAGAGAGAGAGAGAGAGAGAGAGAGAGAGAGAGAGAGAGAGAGAGAGAGAGAGAGAGAGAGAGAGAGAGAGAGAGACCTCTAATTTTACAAATGAGGTCACTGGTTTGATTTTTAGCCTGAAGACTGACCCAATATCAGCATCTATGTAACCTTCTGATCTTCCTTTTAACATGAATGAAATTTCAGTTACGGTGATTTTCGATGCATCAGGTCCTGGATACACTTTCAAAGTTGCCTAATTTGAAAATAAATGATTATTTGTTTTGTTTTGTTCAAACAGAGGTGGGTAAAACTCCAGTAGACAGGAGACAAAGCAACACAATCAGTATTATTTGGTTCTCTTCTGTTTACAAAAGCTTTATACACTGGTAGAGTAGCTATTAGTTTGTACTGTTTCACGCTGTCGAGGTATACTGGTATTTTGACGTTGTCCTCTTCCGCACATTTAGATGGGTAACCTTTCTGTCTAAGTTTAGCTTTTTTGTCAACATTAATTCGAGGCGAAGAGTTCAGACGGGGCAGATCACTCGTACAGTGAAGTTTACACTGAAGCATGTCCTGCGCGAGACTGCTGTCATCAATATCTAGACTGACTGTGTCCAGTTCCACTCCATCAGATCCGTGAACCTGGATCTTTAAAATATACCAACCTCTTTCCAGAATTACTGATCCTTTCATCTCGGTACTGGAATGAAAAACATTCTAGTTATCTCCAGCTGTTTCTGGTGATATGGTGACAAGGGATCCCATTTTCTTCTGGTTTAAAACTGCTGTGATGTTTTCGGGATCGTTGCCATTGGAGTATCGTAAACTGGAGATTTCTACCGTGGTTGTTTTCTTCAGACAGAAGTAAAAATTAATGGTTTCGTAGCCTGTTAAAAACACTACCTTCTTTGACAAAGCGTTCGATCGAAAATGTATTCGGTGTTTATCTCGAACCTCGGAGGCTGGTAATGGGTAACTGTTGCTCAGACATAATCTACAGAACGCTAAAAGTAGAACGGTCTTCACAACGAACAGTTTTCCAAAGTTTCCAAACTAGTTACGTATGATTCTTAGATGTTACATAAAAAGACAAAACAGGGCCCGGCTGCTGTAGCTCAGCTGGTTATTGTGCACGTCCAGGCAAAGAAGGTTCAGGTCTGTTTATCAACACACTGAAACACTTTCCATATAACTGAACATGCATTTGTTCAGTAGGGTGGAACCTGTCTTGACAATAGTCACACTGCCCATAGACGGGAATGGTGTGGTGAGCATAAGAACTGGTGCATCTGTCGCTGGACACGTGGCATCTTTTCGTATGTTGCCTGTTCATTCTCGAACTGCCTTACATGCACGGTCGAAATGAAAGGCAAGCAAACCCAAAAATTCGATTAATGGTAGATTTAGCCGTGGACGGGTTATCGTATGGGGAGGTGTATCTGTGACTGTCAGTACACCCAATCCATAGCGTGCAAAGAAGAGACATCTCTGGGAAGTACTACCGAGGCAAGCGGAACAAACGCTGTGAACTGACCACTGGGAGACTTGTGCGCAGTTTGCCTCCATTTTGTCCAACGATCTCCAGAAAACATTCTGCGATCAATCAGTGGACTTTTGTTATTTCTGTCAAATGTATTGTTTACTGTTGTGATTAGAGTTTGACAATAAACACAGTTCTTCTAAACATGTATACAAATTAATTTAATTGAGATTCACACGATAAATGACATAATGGCTTTAACAAGGTCTGTATACAGTACTTTGCTAACAGCGCTTTTGTATTAGAAACAAAACATCGATGTATGTAATTTGATGTTTAATTTTATGTTTGTGACAATAGCGTGGCATTTGAAAGTTCGATACTTTGCCGTTTTTTAGGTCGCTTTGCGATGAATTCAATAAAAGAAAGCATATGTGCGTCATACATATTTATATAGACCTCTGCTTTTGACACTTACTCTAAATGAGTGAATTCACTTAGGTGTTAACAGACTAATAATGTTCTTGTTCATTTAGCTGTGTAAAGGGCATAGGTTTTCAACCTAAGGGTCATGACCTCTAGAGGGCTCGCCAGACTTTTTTCTGGGGGTCGCGAGATCGTTCTTGAGCAATGGTATGTTTTAGTTTTTTTCAACTTGACTTGGAAGGAGGAATAAATAAAAACGTGTAGATTGGTTTGGGACCCGTCATAGTGAATATAGATTCCTTTTGTACTGACTTTGGTTGATGAAAATATGGTAACACTACATATTATTGAATCAAACATTTTAAAGGGGTCTTCGCTCATACTGAGTTCCTCATAAGGGTCAAGGTATGATAAAGGTTGAAAACCAGTGGTATAGAGTTACCTCCCATTAGTCATAGGCTTATTTGTCATACAGTGGCTAATTGTTGGCATTGAATTGATCGTATTTTATTCTTGAATTTACACCAGATATCCGAAGTAGAGAGATCCAGATTTTTCAAAGTTTTGTTCATAATAGATTATAGTCAGCTTGGGAAATCTCTCCCCATTTTCAAAACTCTTTTATAAAGTATATTTTTATCTTTATTTTACAGTCAGAGAGAGAGAGAGAGAGAGAGAGAGAGAGAGAGAGAGAGAGAGAGAGAGAGAGAGAGAGAGAGAGAGAGAGAGAGAGAGAGAGAGAGAGAGAGAGAGAGAGAGAGAGAGAGAGAGAGAGAGAGAGAGAGAGAGAGAGAGAGAGAGAGAGACTACACATCAATTATATATTTATAGGTTCTGATCTGGAATCCTGTCTCACAACATCTTTATGTATTACACGCTGTATGCAGAAAAAAAAAAAAATATTACAGAAACTAAATAATAAAACTTGATATTTGTCTACATAATTTTTCTGTTTACATTCTAAACACAAACTAAATGCAAAAATAAATGAAGTGGAAATTTATGATACAAAACAAATTTATTTGCATTTTGTTTATATACATAAACAAACAAACAGTAAATTCGAAACATAATCTAATTTACTAACATATTTAATATAAATCTGAATGAAAGAAAATTGATAAATAAATCAAATAACAGTTCTTGTATTTCATGTCCAACAGTCAGTAAGTACATATATAATTTATCTACATTTTATTTTATATACATTTTAAAGCGAAATAAAAAAGTACAAATGAAGCAAGAAATAGTTAATAATATTACGTTTTATATACAAACAACAAACATTAGAAATACTTAAATAAATAAATAAATAAATAAATAAATAAAAATAAATAAATAAATAATAAAGCAATGAGATGTATCTGTTTGACACAAATCAGTCCATTATAAAATTTCAAATCAAAGGAACTGTCTATGACGTCATCACCGCTGTCTGACGTCATCAGAAAAACATAAACAAATCAATAAATCAATAAGTAAACAAATAAATAAATAAATACAAATATTAGGCCAGTGATGACTAAAAGTGACAGTGTTTGAACGATGTTGTTTTTTACACTAAAAATAACAAAGCAGGTATTTGTCCGTCTGTCACACGTGTACGAAGTTGTCTGTCACTGTGTTTAGATTTGTGTGACTCAGAAAATCTACAAACAAAAGAGTCTACAACAATTTTTGATTTACCTTTAACTCCACACAATGAGTCTACTCCCCTTAACATTAACAAACAAGCTGTACTCAGTGTCTTTAGTAATCTTCACTGGACGTCTGAACACGACGTCATACACGTCAGACACGACGTGTTCATATCTCTGTGTCAGTGTAGACCCGTCCAGTATTTCGTCTGTTCTTGTGTCAGTGACGAAGGCGCTGACGTCGTAGTTTCGTGGTTGGTTGTAACCGTACAACTGAAATCCGCGAAGTAAAGCGTTTTTGTTGACAGAGAAAGTAATGGCGTCATCTTCTTTACCAGAACATGGCCAGTAAAGTAAAAAAACCAAATCATACGAACCAAACCTGTTTATTTTAATCTGTGTTTTCATCATCATTGCAGTTCTCTTGTTTGAGTTGAAAGGTGAAACATCTTCATCACTGCTCACCAGGTGTCTCAAAATCTTGTTTTCTTCTGTGTCAGTGAGTATGTGAGTGGGTGTCACGTGTTTTACAAAATACGTCTGATCGAGTAATGGATAACGCACGTGCTTCACGACCTCTCCCAGTGCTTCGCGCATGTTTTTTTCATTCGTCTGTCTCCCTTGCTTCCTGCACGCGCTGTCAGCCCACTTCACAGCGGCTTCAAAAACATTTTTCTCGTCTGCTGTCAGTTCGTCTGATCGTACGATCTCAACCAGACATTCGTGACAAAGATCGGTGACTTCATCTGACTTCAGAACTTCGTCGCCATTTTCCAAAATGAAGTCCAGAGTTTTTTTCCTTAGATCATGTTCATCAAACAGGTGAGCTTGTTCCAGCACGACGCACGCATTCCGTGACGACAACGACGACTCCAAATATTTCACGCACTGTTCTTCCAGTGTCGTGACGATGTACTTCCTCGATAGATACAGCAGACCGGTGACGTTGTCGCCTGTTAGGACGACGTCATCCGTGTAAAGATATCTGTGTAAAAAAATGTGAGATAACTATGTGAGATCAGAAGTAGAGTAAGACTTCAAACGAGAGATAATTATGTGAGATTATTCAATTAGAAAATAATTATATTACTAACAAAAACTGTATTGTTATCAACGTTCGTGTCGGTTTGTATGTTTCGTTACTCACTATGTTCGTACCTGTGTCGCTGTGTGTGTCTGTGTGTTTGTGTGTGTGTGTGTGTGTGTGTGTGTGTGTGTGTGTGTGTTTGTGTGTGTGTGTGTGTGTGTGTGTTTGTGTCTGTGTTTCTGTGTGTGTGTGTGTGTGTGTGTGTGTGTGTATGAGTTTGTTAACATACTTTAAAAACTCTGTAAAAATATCTGCCTGAACATCAGGCAAGATGATGCTGTTTTGTTCGCGAAGTTCTCCCATAATCATTTTGTGGAAGACATCGCTTCTGATCATCAGGATGAAGCGATGTGCTTCTACAATTTTTTCTTCTTCCCCAACAATAAATCTGACGTCGCTGTCTGTTCTCGTACGAAAAACGTGTTCAATACACTCCGTTAGTGTTTTCCCTGTCTGCCAACTTGAAACTTCTGCTGAGGTGGCCATGTTTTCACTAAAAACAAATAATAATAATAATAATAATAATAATAATAATAATAATAATAATAATAATAATAATAATAATAATAACCTCATACGAAATATAATTTTAAAATGTTTCTAATACGCAGCCTCACATTGCAGTGATCAGTTTTCTATATTCACATCTAGCTATGACCTGTACATAGAAATATTTCAAATACTAAACATTTTTATGTAAAAAAAATAATCAACCTGAGATAATTTCTAACAATCGAGTACTTTCTGTTTAAGGCCTGTACTGTTCAACACTGAGATCAGAAATCTAAAAACAAATAAATAAATAAAAGATAATGAAAGAAAGAAAACAAATCAGATAAATATATACCAAATCGATAAAAGATAAAAAGAAGTACATTATGCTTACACTAGTGATTATTATGATGACGACAACAACAATAATTATTATTATACACAGACATATTTAACTGTGGGAGATACGGTTTTCAAATCGCAATGTACATATGGTCATTTATACCAACTTACTCCTCGAAAAGACAAAATAATTAACCGACAATAACAAATCTAAAAGAAACACGATATAAGAAAAAAGAATAATAAGTGAGGAAAATCAAGAAAAAAGATGTGAAACTTTTGAAATATAAAACAATATAAAATACCTTGTAATTTCAACTTCCTGATCGACAATTTCTTATAAGCGACTATTTTCTATCAACTCAGTTATAGATCACAGATGTCACCGATCTAAGAATAAATTAAATAAAATAAAATAATATAAAGTAAGCGATATATAGCAAAAGGCGTTAATAAAAAAAAAAAAAAAAAAAAAAAAAAGAGATATAATAGGATAGCAGTAGTAATAGTAATAGCAATAATAATAATAATAATAATAATAATAATAATAATAATAATAATAATAATAATAATAATAATAATAATAATAATAGCATATTAAAGTCAGGATATACATAACTTTTTTCATTTCAATTTAAAACACCTGACACTTAAGTAATCTATTTGTTAGAGAACTAACTCTGATATATTTATAATAAATTAAGAACAGTGGAAGCGTCAACACATAATAAAATATAAAATTTTATACACGTTCAATATGGCCGACTGCTGTCAGTTCTGCTTTGTGTTCTTTTAGTTTGGAAACCCTCCACTGATAAACACGCGACTGACGTCAAATATCTTATACGTCATCAAGTGTTACGTTTCAGTTTCAGATTAAAATAGACAAATCGTGCTACGAGATATATGTACACTGATCTTACATAAATCTTCTTTACAATAAATTACATTAATTCTAATTCAATAAATTAAATACTACTAGATGCCATTGCTTATACGTAAGTTATAAACGTAATAATAATAATAATAATAATAATAATAATAATAATAATAATAATAATAATAATAATAAAACAACAACAACATCAACATCATCAACAACAACAATAATAATAATAACAAATATTTTTTACAGTATACTGAATATGAGTGTACATGTCTTATTTCTCTGACGAGGCTTGCATGACCAGTTTCAATGTAATCTAACACTGACTGTTTGCTTGTTATGTAGGTCATATAAAAACAGCGTGTCACTGGTACACGAGACACACAAAGATATACTCGGGTGTTATTTACAGCGATCTGACAATTTAATTGTTAATACACTATCTGTCCATAAGTGTAGAAATAACCCGTGAAAATAAGAAATTATTTACATTTGTCAGCTTTGTGAGAAGATAAATAATTTCAATAAAGACGATAAAGACAAGCAACAAACAAACTCGTTAACGGAAAATAATAAAATTATATGAGATAATATTATCACATCCTCTAGTGGCACCTTCCATATACCAGATGAACAGTAAAAGTTACAAGTCCAGGTCTACTACATATTTTTTCATATGTTTAACACTATAATGCAGTTTGTTGTATGTACATTAATAGCAGCGACAATGTTAATTTTTGTTTTTCTTTTATTGTTTTCCACTGCAGATGAAAACAAATACCTTAACATTTTATACACTAGTTGGAAGAGGTGATAGACCAATACAAACGTTAGTTAAGAAGGAAGGAACGACTGAAGAAACGAAGAAAGAAAGAATGAAAGGAGCACACACACAAAAAACAAATAAAAAAAAAAAAAAAATTAATAATAAAATAAATCTAAATTAAATTAAAACAATATAAAATACTTTGTACTTTCAAAATAATTACCTACCTGAAAAAACTTCCTGAACGATAATTTCTTAGAAATGAGTTATTTCTGTTTAACGACTCTGCTATTGATCACTGAAATCAGAGATCTATAAATAAAATAAAATGAAATACAATGAAATAAAATAAATAAATATAGAAAGAAAGGAAGAAAAAAGAAAAAGAAATGATTGATGAATATATAGCCATAAGTTATAAACAATACATTGAACCATTATTATTACTGTTGCTGTTGTTGTTTTTCTTGCTTTTTTTTTTATTTATTTATTTATTTATTTATTTATTTATTTTTCTTTAATTAATTTTTTGGGGGGTGGATTTTGCAATACAAGAAGAACAGAAGGAAAACATTATATTCATATCCATATATGGACATATCTATATATGTGTGTGTGTGTGTGTGTGTGTGTGTGTGTGTGTGTTCATATTCAACAAATTCTCTGGAAGTTTAAAAAGACTATTAAAAAGCTGTAAAGTGTTTGTTTAGATGTGGAAAGATATAATATTTATAGACATTTCTATCTGCTCCTAAGGTAATTAATAACCAATGTACGTGACAGTGATTTTGTTATCAATAGGTAAAACTCAATAGACTAAAAGTGATAACATCAACGAAGAAAAAAAATAATAACAACAACAACAACAATAACAATTATAATTATAACTAAATCAATAAATAAAATTAACAAATAACAATATAAAACGCATATCCGAGGAAATTAAAATTGGTGTTCGCAAAGTGTGTGTGTGTGAGAGAGAGAGAGAGAGAGAGAGAGAGAGAGAGAGAGAGAGAGAGAGAGAGAGAGAGAGAGAGAGAGAGAGAGAGAGAGAGAGAGAGAGAGAGAGAGAGAGAGAGAGAGAGAGAGAGAGTTTAAATGCAAGTTTCATAAGTTCTTACCAGGTTGGATAATTTCTAAAGAGAAGTCAATCAGACTGTTGACGTGGAAACCAGTTTTCAGTTGTATGAGACAAACACACAAATACGTGATCTAATATACCCGCTTTCAGAGAACTTTGACCATCTCGTGATTGAGATAAAACTCAGGTGAGGTATGTCAGCTTGAAAACATGTCCTTATTTAGTAAGCTGATAATTGCATACGTCAATTAGAAAAGATTACTAATCAACAATAAACCGTTATCTTTTCTCTTTAACACGAAATCAAACACCCAGGTCCGGGTTTGCTTAAATAACGGGTGGGGTATGGTATTTATATATTTACTTATTACAACCACTGTTACC
>CM022677.1:11982722-11995222 GCA_012295275.1 Chrysomallon squamiferum
TAAAAAATATATATAAATACATTAAATATTAAAAATAAAATTAAAAACTAAATATAAATAAAATTTGTCTGAAAGCTTACATTTTAAACTTTTATTCGCAGTTGTAAAATTACTTAAAGTAAAAAACAAAACAAATAAAGCATTTTCTAATATCCTAACAAACTGAAGAGGCAAATTTTAACATAAATACTATAACCAAACTGATTAAAACAAAAAACAGATGAGTACAGAAATGTGACTGTACAAATTATTTATATTTTAATTACAATGAAAATAAATTTCAACCTTACAAACAAACAAACAACAAAACACAAAATTTATTATATGGCCTGAAAATAATATTAATTTATTGGTATCTAAGTATCATTCTATGAATTCTATGAAAATATAAATAAATATATATTCAAAATAGCTAACCTGAAATATATTTTCAATGATATATTTATCTAATTATATAAATATAAAACAACTTCCCGTAAGATATAAGATGGAATTAAACAAACAAACGATTACATTTTCTTTGATATATTATTATAAAATTATTACCAGTATGAAAAAGGAATATTTATTTCCTAATTAAATTTTAATTATTAATTTCTTAATAAAAAATTAAGTCAAACAACTGTCCTTGAGCTTATACTTTGAAGTTATATCCTTGATATTATTAAAATTCTATATTCTGCTGGAATTTTTAAAAACATTTCATATTTTATTATACCGTAATAAAATTGATGTGATGATGCCATCTGTTTTAAAAAGATTATTAAGTTTTGCTATGTTTGTGCATAACTTTATAACTTTAATTAAAAACTGTTAAGGTTTATTATGACAAAAAGTGCAAGAATTGGTAACTTTTTTATAAAAACATTATAGATTTCCTTAATTGTTAGGATCAACATTGAGTATTAATAAACTATATGATATAAAAATACAGTTTTGTCTTAACACAAAAATTTGTCTTAATAATAATAATAAAAATAATAATAATAATAATAATAATAATAATAATAATAATAATAATAATATTATTATTATTATTATTATTATTATTATATTATTATATTAGCATTAGCATAATCACCACCACTATTATCATAATAATTACTGTTACTATGTTTTCTTAGATGCTCATTACTAAGAACTGACAGGTAATAATATGAAAAGATAGTTCACCTTCTGTGTATTGCCTTGACATCTCCAGAGCTTTTCCAAATGATGCAGCTGTTGCATAACCCTTTAGCCTTTAGGAAAGAAAGAAAATAAAACAAAATATGAAATTACATTCCTGTATAAAATTATGTGATCAACCAAGCTTTTAAAATATAATTCTAATTTTGTTACTGATGTTGATATATATAATATAAATATATAGTTTTCTCTCTGTAGTACATTACATATTTAAAATGATTATACACAAATCAAAGCTGAACATAACCTTAAGAAAAGATATTTGTTTTTTAAACATTTTCTCTATTAATCCTTAAATTCACCATCTTTAAATATAATCGTCAAACTGCTGTAGTGTTGATAAGAAAATAGGAGAGTGAAAATAAATAAATATATGTTTTGCTAGTTAATATTGTCAGTAATAGTAACGTGTGAACACAGAAAGTGAAGGTATGTTTGTTATACTTGATAAATCTAAAAAGTGTTTTATTTAACTGATTAAAAAGCTCATTTTGATTTTTATTAAGACCAATAGTAAATAAATAAATGAAATGCACAACAAGGAAAAATGCCTATTGTTAACCAAACTTACAAAAACATACTTCTTAACAATTACTGGCTAATGATCATGTACTTAAAATAAATAGTCATCATTCTTATCTATACATTTTATTTTACTATGATCATGTGTGAAAACTTGATAGCAAAACATAATTAAATCTTTACTTACCTTTTCACTGCACCATTTTCTGCATATTCAGCAGGCTTATTGTCATCCATTCTGAAACAAAAATAAAAGGATAATAAATCCAATAAGTCAGCAGGTAATTTAAATATTTTGGAAAAACACAAAGAAGTCCTAAGAAATAATTTTAAAAATAATTTTAAAAAATTATTCATTGCAAATGCAGCTTGATGATTTACAGAGTTCACTGACAGGTTTCATACAGCAATGTAGTCACAAGAAGGGAAGGACCTCTGCCTGTTACACGTACTGTGGTACAGTGAAATATAAATTCACTGCCTAAATCTTATCCTTTAAGTTCAAGCAGCTGCATATCACCATGAAAAAAATGACAAATGAGTTGAGAAAAGAAAACAAAGAAATAAAATAATAATTAGCTACCTTGTCAAAGTATTTGGCATTGTAATGTTTATTATGGGTGAAACACTGCCATTGTCACCTTGACCATCACAGTGACCAGTGTCCTCCTCGCTCAACATTGTTGATAATTTTATTGAATGTCTGAAAATGCAAGTTGTATGTTATTTAAGAGTCTGCTTAGAAAAACAAATGATTTAGGAAAACTAAAAAGGGACAGACACAGAAAAAGAATTTTAAGGATTACATTCTGTAACAACCATAAAATAAAAAAAACCACAACATTTAGTGCAAAACTACTTAAAATTCTATAAATAAATATAATAAATACAAAAATGTTAATAACTATTTCGTTTTAACTTTTAGTCACCACTGAAAATATATTAAAATTTTTGGTTTCTCTGTTTCATCAATCAGCTTATATGTTGTTACTGCAAAATATTTTTAAATGCAGGCCTTTCAAACAAAAATGAAATTTTATTATTCTTATTCAAATATTTTCACTGATCATTTCTGATAAATGATTTAATTAGACTTTCTAATAAATACTGACACATATACAAGTATTGAACCTAAGCAGGTTTTTCATTCTTAAATAACATTCATAAAAGTATTATTATCAGATATTAACAGCTGTACATCAAATAGCTAATTTCTGAAATATACTTTTTTTCTATTAATTAAAATAAGAAAAAATGTACTTATCTAACAATAAGCGGAGTTTTAAAGACAAGACTATTCCTAGGAAAAACATACTATATGTCTATCACTGTGGGTTGAATGTAAAAATAAAACTAATATTTTCTTACCCATTTCTGTATTTTAAATTGATACATCAAATCAGTTCATGACAATTTGTCTTCAGTGTGTCCAATTATAACATTTGCTGTCTTAATCCAGCCCTATTTTAATTCTTTTTCAAAAGATCTGAACCCCAGTAATCAGTCTAATAATATAAAAATATTCAATTAATAAATCTTTAAAAATATAATCAATAACTGGCTTTGTGCATTACTCTTATTAGGATCTGTTGTTGTTGTTTTTATTAAAAAGAAATATCTCAATATTGATACAATGACTTATTTTTATATTAAAAGTTTTATTTCTCATTTTATTATTGTTGTTATTGCATGATAGTTTCAGAATAAAATAATAATTAAAATAGCTTTATCTTTTTATTGTTGTTGTTATTGTACATATTTTTAGAATTATACTAAATATTATTAAAATAATTTTATTTAACTTTTATTGTTGTTTTTGTAGTTATTAATGGATCATATTTTAGGATTATGTTAAATATTATTAAAATAGTTTTATTTTCATTTTTTATTGTTTTTGTTCTTGTCATACTTTGGTCTATGTGGATCAAAAAAGGGAGGGAATCAAGAATCCACTGTTGACATGAATTCATGTAAGTAAAATGAAATAGACTGTAAATGTTCCTTCTATTTTACTGCCTGTTTTTAATGAATCCATTGGTATGTATATTTGTCTATTTATCTGCCCATCAAACTCTAAGTAAATAAATGAATCACTCACACTATGTGGATCCAAATATTCCTCTAAATTCTTTTCCATGCATCCATACTCTCTCTCTCTCTCTCTCTCTCTCTCTCTCTCTCTCTCTCTCTCTCTCTCAATATATAAATATAGCATATGAAGATATATACATTAACTCCTCCTTTCAATAACCATCAGTAAATCATCTGTCCATATCTGCTGCTACCTCCAAGCATAACTACCTTACAACCTGTTTCTGTATGTCTGTCCATTTATAACACAAGCACACTCTCATTCACATACATTCTAGCACATCTAACACATGTACCTGCACTTCCATATACATGTAGTTACCCATCTTCCTATCCATCAATCTCTATCTCTCTTTGGATCTATCCATCAACCTGCTGAGTTATCTATCTATACACAAACCTATCTATCTACCTACCTATCTGCTTCTTCTATCTTATCTAGTTTTCTTTTATCTTGTCCGTTCAAGAATGTACCTACACATAACCATCCACCAATCATCTACCCGACTCCCTAACTACCTACACATCTAACTATGTCTACATACCTACATTACAACCTGTCTTTCTGTTTGTCCATCTACAAACAAACTGTATCTACGTAACTTCATATATTTTCTTTCACACTTTCAAAATCTGATTATTCCATTTTTACCGTCTGTTTCTCATGCAGTCTGTATAATCTACATCTATGTATTAATCCATCATCCACCTTTCCATCTATCTGTTCATCTGTCAGTGTTTATAGACATTTTTTAAACTTTTTATTGAAGTTAAAATAAACAATGTTTATCACTTAACCTGTTCTATAATTCTAAATATACATTGAGCTTCTCTTTAAAGTAAATATTTTGAAATTATCCCTCAGATTCAGTTATCTGATATACCTTTACCTTCACCCTATTTTCTCTAATAAATTTATTTAAAAAGGGCATTTACCTGGAAACCCATCCATCTTTCTTCATATCTACTGTGCTTCTTGTTTACAATAAAAGTTGATTTAAACTTTACACCTCTTCTTTTCAATATCAGTCTGTGATGTAGATAATGACACATTTCCTTAATTTCAGGTGTTCTCACTTCTTCCTTTTTAACAGAAAACCACCCCCAAAAAATAACATTTTACTTCACTTTTCACTATGGACGTTGCTTTTTATAAAGTTAAAATTGAGATTTATCAGCTTTCCAAAAACTTAAATAAGGAGAAAGTAATAACACATTAAAAATATTTGTTCTCTTAGTAAGTGTCCCATTAATTATGGACTGTGAAGAATGTATATTTTACTCAATTTACTTTTTCACTGTTGATTTAAAATTATTATACTATTATTACACCATACATTTTTATATAATAATAATAATAAATTAATTAATTAATTAATAAAATAAAATTTAAAAAAAGTTTGTTGACTTTAAATTTCTGTTGTTTTAGAAAATGAGATCTGATATAAACACTATAATCTTAGAGGTCCTTAGTTCCGAATCGTTAGCATTCACAATCGTTTTTCTTTTTTCTTTTGTTTCTGTTTATGATGCCTACCCTTGATGTCATTAACATTATTAATAAGTGAATATTTCTTATCAGCGAATTCAAAATTGTCTGTTATCATTCAATTGTAAACGAAGATTAAAATGTTTTCTAGCAGACGCGAAGTGACGTGCGAGTCGGAAATGAGTCTCGATTACGATATTAGTTTCACGTCATCTAAAAGAAAAAAGACTAATTTCGGAGGCGAAGACAAAATAAAAACGTTTTTCTTTTTATACTCTTTAATACTGTTAAATCTCGTTAAAACATTAACCTCTTATTTCTTGATATCACTGTAAGATTGTCGTTTAACTAACAGAAAACTACATTAATTTCTCCTGTATTTCCTGTATTTATTTTTAAAAAGTGTTCTGCTACCATTACAGCCGTTTATAAGATAAAACTGATATTCAGATAAAGAAAAAAATATTAGCTTACTTTATCACATCTGACCAAATTTTCAGCCATAATTTGAGATAACGGCAGTTATCTTTGTGTTACAAGCAGCTGAGCCAAAAAGTACGTGATATTTTTATTAAGAATTCCCGTCTTTTGCAATCATAATATTAAAATAGATAATGATCGTGGGAAGTGATGTTATATTTTATAAGGCAATAAACATATAATCGTTAAAGGAGAAGGATTATTTTAAGAAATATCTAGAAATACAGATTAATGTGCAGTGGCATGCAGAGGTCTGGTGATGCCCGGGGTCAACTCCTTGGTGGTATGCCACAAGGAATCAAGGCCTAGTACCGATAAATATTTTGAGAAAGGAAGATTAAAAACAAAATAAAATAAAATAAACGCTTTATTGATTTAAATACAAATCACACAATTTTATCAACCTCTTTTCTTTGATTGGATGTTCTCCCCATTTGGATGCCCGGGGCCACAGACCTTCGTCCCCCCCACCCGCTGCACGCTGTTAATATGCCTTTAATTACACTGGTAGAGATTGCAAAGGAAAAAGTTACGGGGTCTGAGAAAAAAGAAATATTTAATTCTAAACAGCATTAACGTGATATTTTAATAAGATGAATAATTTTCTGCAGATAACTTAAGACAATAATATCAGCGCTCCACCGCCATGTAAAATATATTGAAAAATATTTAGTATTTCTGCTATAGTGTCCTTTTTAAATTAACAATCTTACAGTTATGTAATTCTAATTCTATTATCTACACTATAAATTATATCTTCTTGCATGGTAACGCCTAGAAGATACAAATATATTAACGTGATATTTGACTGTAGTTCTCTACAAATTACTGTTAGTAGCTGATTTTAATGTAATAACGAATATTTTGTTAGGAATACTATTACAGTGATGATTTTTACACGGCGTATTGAAAAAAGAGTTTTGTAGTTTACATGATATTTTAGATATTTAGATATTTAGGATTTCTTCGATAACATTCCTTTTCACAGTTACGCAGATCTAATACTACACTCTAAATTACAAAAAAAAAGGTGAAGCAGTAATATTAACCGAATATTTCAAAAAAAAAAAAAAAAAAAAAAAAAAAACAGCTGTTTCCAGACTAACGTCTTTTGTCTTATTAACATAACTAGATTATAGAAGTGATATAAAAAGAGAAATTATATTGATAATTATAGATTATGCTGATAACGTTTATTTTATTCGGTCACTGATATTATAATTACTCCTCATACTTTCACCACCTATTAAAATATATTAATTTCTATTAATGTCGCCGTCGTTGCCATCGTACCGGTGTTGTTCCTAACGTTATTGGTTTACTCCTTTTCGTCTTTTATTCGCTGTTATTCTTATTTTCTGACCGCGCCCATCATATGTTAAAATATATTATTATTATCTCTATTAATGTCGCCGTCATTACCGTTGTAACGTTGTTCCCTACGTTCTAGGTGTACTTCTCCTTTTTCTTTTGCTTTTTATTAACTATTATTCATGCTTTCTTAAAAAACATTGTTACTATTTCTATTAAATATCGTTGCTAGCTTTCATCGAGTATTTCTCATTATTCTTTAGGGCTTTTATATTAATTCTTCTTCATACTTTCTGGGCGGGCACATCACCTATTAAAATATATTATTTTATTTTCTATTAATGTCGCCCTCATTACCGACGTAACAACGTTGTTATCAACGTTCTCGGTGTATTCTCCTTATTCTTTTGCTGCTTAGTGTCCGCATTACTATTTGTGTTAATATCGCGATATTTGCCGTCGTAACGGCGTTGTTCCTGCCGTTGTTATTGTATCTAGAGGTGCAAACGAAACGTCATTTCTAAGTGAGCAGCTGCTGATTGTGGTTCCTTCAGTCTTTTGTCTAAAATGTTTAATAATTAATTATTTTACTAATGTTTGCTGTTAAGTTTCTTTAATGTAGTAATATAGCATGTACATGGGAGAGAAAAATATTGATTGTCTTATTTTTATCAAATTTACAGATTTAATTAATATTTGAGAAACAGAATGAAAGTTGACAAAACTAACATTTGTTTTATTTTATAAGATGATTACTTTATTTAGCATAAATTTACTATTAATGGAATGACATACGCCCTTTGTGACAAAAGAATAAATTACCTTTCTCAAGATGTTTGTTTTTCTGGAAAGAAGAAAATGAGAAACATTTTTTTAATGAATTTCTGCTTACGGCACCGTCTACCATAGATCTTGAATAATAAAACAAGACATTTTTGATATTTATAAATTTTAATCTATGGAAACCTAATAAACCAGAATCTTTCCATTCTGAAAACTGGATTTTCTGTCTTTCTTTTCTTTTTGTTTTATTTAATTTCATATTATTTGATAACAATTAAAATATCTCATTTTTTAAACTATTTGGGATCATTAGCCTTTCTTGACATGTAGTAATATAAAAGTAATATTTACTTTAACTTTTTTCTCTCGCAAATTACAGGAACATTTTGAAATGAATATAAAATATAATATTATTTCCGCTGATTCTAAAGTTTGCCGTATAAACTGCGCTGCTGGATAAGCTTAATGTTTCTTAACTCTTTTTTTAATTGTTTATTTTTATTATTATATACATATATATTTGGTATTTTTTTCTTTCTAATACGTGGCAAAGATTATGCGAATAAAAATAGGACTGATTAAAAACTAACGTGTTATTTTCTTTATCTGTTCTACGTTACGCAATTGTAATCAGTGAGATATTGACAATTCCCATTTTAGATTAACTATCAGTATAATTAGTATAATCACCATTTCCTGTTAAACAACTTTTCTTTCAAAATCTCTAAATAAGATTATATTACTTTCACAGTGTCTCTGTAGTTCTAGATATATATATATATATATATACATATATATATATACTTTTTTCTTCTTTTTTGAGAAATACAGAGGAGGTTTTCAAATAAAGGTTTTTAAATACAGTAACCAATATTATACAGGTTAATTAATTTGGATGAGCGTAGTTTTCTGAAGCTAATTTGAGACTGCTCGACAGAATTTACGTTTTTATTTAGTACCAGCTGTGCAGCTTATACGAATAAATTGAGCGAAAATTACGTTCTATCTTAAATTACGTTCTATCTGTTACAGTTTCTTTAATGTGGTAATATAGCATGTACATGGGAGATAAAACTTTTAACATTGATATTTCATTAAGTTTACCTCTGTTTTCCATCATAACACATATTGCTTATATATCTATCTATCTACCTATCTATCTATCTATCTATCTATCTATCTATCTATCTATCTATCTATCTATCTGTCTATATCTATCTATCTATCTATCTATCTATCTATCTATCTATCTATATATATATATATAGATATATATATATATATAATTGTCAGTATAATCTTGGATACAGCTAGATGAATATCATCGGCGTTTACAGTATAATACAGATATTTTTAATAACAGTAAATATATTCGTTCAATTTCAAATTTCACATTACCTGTGAAAACAGCGCTCATCATATATATATATACCTTACCATCATTTATTATCAACTTATTAACAAAATGAATTGAATTTTGTAACTCCCAGTTTTCAGCATCATGCAGAGCTTTTAATTGTAATCTGTTCTGTTGTTAATCAAATATCACTTTAATCTTGATCTGACCTTTTCATTTTATAATGGCATTCAGAAATCGATTTGTAAATTCAGAGATAAATAACTGTTAACACTGAACACGCGAGAAGCTAGACTTTACTTGAATCACAAACTTTCATTTTTGCATTGCTAACGACATTAAAATTAAAATTCACAGAGACAAGCGAAGTTTTCTGTTTGAAAAAAAGGCGACGTAATTCACGTTAATACATAAAAATCAGCGACGTTTATTTTATAAACTGATACTTAGTGAAAATAACGTGATGTTTTATTATGTTTTATCTCTATTTTCCATCATAACATACTTATAATTTCACTTACAGTTACATTTTATTATACTTGGAGACATCTATTATATTTAAGTTACGTGATAAAAAAAAAAGGCCTATCCTCCTGAACTAGTGTTTTATGCGATATGAGCATATTTTTAGTTATATAATTTGTTTCATCCTATTTAAACATAACAATAATATCTTTACTGTCAAGTAATTGTTAATGTTTCTTCTCCAGTATTCAAAAACATCTTATTAAAATATTAGATTAAAGTGGCGCCTTCTCATCTACATAATATGTCTAATATAATAATATAAATATCCAACATCCACTATTTAAATTGTGCAGTCGGTATTAAAATTAAAATTATATTTATTTATTTATTAATAAAATAATCAGTGTAAATAGCGTTATTCTTTATACTATATCATGTTATTTTTGGTTTAATCGCAGTTTATTCATATAAAACTGAAATCTTATTTGTTTATAGAAAGTAAACTCTATCCAGCGACACAACAGTAGAATTATATGTGAAATCTAAAATGTCGAGAACGCTTCCAAACTGATGTGACATTAACAGAACATGTTTCACTGAAAAGCTAAGTAGGTGTAATTTTATACGGCGTTACAAAAATAAGAACCGCCATCACTATTTATGTTACATGTTTTATGTTTGTTAACAGAGGCGTAGCGGTAATATGTATTAAAAACATTAATCTGGAAATCTAACTCGCTATATTTCTCAGTTTCTAAATTATTCCAGTAGAATATAAACCAAGTATGAACACTTCAGCTACTGTTGAAAAAAGTGTATATAAATGTCTATTTTCCTACAGTATATTATGTCTTTTTATGTCTTTTTTTCTTTTTTTTAGTTTATAGTTTTAGAGATTTTGTTTTAACTGTATAATAATGTGACATTTTATATTTTCAATATACACCTCTGACCTACATAATAAATTATAATAAATGTACGCCATAATTTTTTTTATTATACGATGTTTATTTATTTATTTATTATTATTATTATTATTATTCATTGAATTTCTCAAATAAATATCTCGCTCATTTTCACCTTTTTATTTTTATGTAAACAAAAATATAAATAAATACAAAAATACAACATCATGTTCTGTTTGTCAGTAAAGAGGACTGAAAAGTGAATATATCTAGGTTATTTGTCTGTGTGAAGCTATAGCTACGTCATAAAATATATTGACATCCAGACTGGAGCGATGATGTTAACATATGAAGTCTTACTGAGAAGTACAGAAATCGAATAAAGATTAAAATTTTCTTTTCTTTATATTACTATTGTTGTTGTCGTTGTCGTTGTTGTTTTATGTGTGTACTGTAGCATTATAGTAAACATTACAGGTGTAATTTTACTGTGAAAACACAGTGTACTTTCAGAAATGTAGATTGGGCTTCCAGATTAGCGTATTTTGATAAACAACAGTAGAATTATATTAGAATATCGAGAACGCTTCCATACTAATGCGATTTTTATTAACAGAACTTTTTTATGTTTTTAACAGTGGCGTAGCGGTAATATTATATATTGAAAACACAGTGTATTGATAAATAGAGGTATTATTTTTTTTAATTAACAATATTAGATAATAAATAAATAAATAAATAATAAGCTTAATTTTTCATTAACAGGTATAACGTATCTAACAAGTTCAATAATGAATCAACGTTTAATAATGAGTATAATTTTTTGTTTTAATTTTTTTTTATTAAGATAGTAGAATTGCAGCTGAGAGGTGAGAGGCTAGATTAAGATGAATTAACTTCACCATGTTATTGATATTTGCAAGTGCATCTTTCTTAAATACTAGAAAAGTCTATTTTATTATTAAAAGTAAAGTGAAAAGGCGAGGATGCGCGAGTTGAATCTTGTTTATTATAACACAAGTTCTGTAAATATACTGCGCTGTTACAGATTAATTCTTAATTAACTGTAGAAAGTGATATTCTATTATCTCCCCTAAAAATTAAATTGATAATTAGACAATTAATATTCCACTAGATATAATCTAGAGAGCTATATATAAATGTAAAATAGGAGGGGTCTTTCGCTGAATTTAAATGTATTAGTATAAACAGGACTGGTTGAAGCAAATAAACTATAAATATTGTCGTTCAGTTCCATTATATGAGCTAAACAGCGTTCATTATAATAACAACAACATTTTTTTTTTTCATTACTGCAATACAAAGGAAATTTCAGTTGCCGTTTACAGGGACAAATAAATACATTTATTAATGTTAATATCTAAGATCCTTCAGTATTTTAGGCATACACAGAACCTCTCCCAGAGAGATAAAATATCATCGCTGCTTTATTATCAATATTTTCTGCAGTGTTTATCATTTCTTTTACTGAAGTTTTAATTACAGCGACATCTGCACTTATTACTGTAATCTGAGAGGTAGATAGGTAGATGGATAGACAGATAGACAGACAAATAGACGGAGAGTGAGACACACATACAGACACACAGACAGATAGAAAAACCCAAAACTGAACTGAATAATTAAAATGACGAATAAAAGAAAAGTTGTGAAAAGCGAGGTTAATGTGATATTATATAATAATGTATGTACAAACATTTTCTTACAAGTTCATTTGCCTATGAAATGTAAAATGTCTATCTATCTCTATGTCTATCAATGTATTTATCTGTCTGTTATTTAACTATATACATAAACACCGTCTCACTGATATGAACTTTCGTATATAACTATCCTCTAAGGCAAACACGTATACCAAACTATTTCTTTTCTATGTGTGTGTCTG
>CM022677.1:11997722-12012722 GCA_012295275.1 Chrysomallon squamiferum
AAATATTTATAGACAGATAACTAGATAGAAAGAGTGTTTTTAAATACTTTAAAAGGATGTAAATAGAGAGTGTGTATACGTACCTGTGTGTGTGTGCGTGTGTTTGTGTGAGTGCAAGATAGATTGTGGCTATGTATAACTGAGAAGGTGCGATAGATTGATATAGAGATAGTTAGATATCGCTTCAGAGATTAATATATCAGGTAGACAATAATTAGGTAGATATTATAGATAGATATATACAGCCAACATAGATAAACTGATGTGTAGGTGTGGTTATATGTGTTTGTGTGTTACAGAGAGAGAACAGGTATTGACCTCACTATGAAACAGAGAAGTATGCCATGTGTGTATGATTTTTCATGTATATTAATAAGAAAATCACTTGATTTCTTCATTAAAGTCTGTTTCTAATAAATATGTTAGAAAGAGGTGACAAGGTGCGAGATTAACCAGGTTGACCAATAAATAGACAGATGGATAGACAAATAGTCAGAGAAATTGATGATGAAATAAAACAAATATATAGATAGACCGATAGATAGATAGAAACATGCAGGTAGGTAAGGATGGATGGAGTGTTAGATCGATGAAAGTTTTGGTGCAAAGAAGAATTGGGAAAGTAATAAATGGATAAAAAGACGGAATGATGGATTGAAAGGTTTTCAATTATATAAGCAATTACTTTTCAGACATTATCAGATTGTAAAAATTAAGGTCCTCCTTGTAGGTCCATGGATTGAGTGATATATCAATGGAATTTGGCTTATAACATAAACTGTGTGATGAAGAATATGTGGAGTTAGGAGGGAGGCATGACTGGAAGTACCAATACATTGTCAATGAGAGATTAGTGATTTCTGGCATTGTTTATAAACAGAACATTCATCTGGAAATCTAGCCTGTGTTTGTCTACACTGAAAGCATAGTCTTCATCTGCTGATTAGAAGGTACGTATGATAAGATAAGAAATGTTTATAATATTTTCTGTTAAATCGCACATTAAACACAAAACCTATAATACATAATTACACTTAAACGACTGGTAAAATAAATAATCCATTTAATTAGAGTAATCTGGAGAGTGACAGAGAGAGTAAGAAAGCCAGAGTGAAATATTTATATGTCATAACTTATTCTTAAGTACATACACTTCTGTCTCTACTCTGTTGGCCTGTTTGTCTATCTGTATATAGAAAGGGCTTTCAACGTAATGGCACTGTATTCGAAATTAGAAAAAAGTAGCAATACGCTATATATAGATTGCTAAAATATACGGAGCGGCTAACAACATGAGATTTCTGTTTTCTGAGTATGAATAAAATTTGATATCATTTCTGAAATGAGTTTGACCACTTCAAAATAATAAATGAATAGTAGAAATCAAAATTTATAAACTATACTTAATTATGTAATAATGTAGATTTTAAAAACAAAATCTGTGCTCAACCTGATTGCATCAAAGAAAAAAATAACACCATTTAATTTAGAAAAATATATATCGTACGTGGGTTCAATATATATATATATTTCTGAATTATTGTTACTGTTTTGTAAATATATGTTCATAAATCAACATTGCGAGGAAAAAACTTCTTTAATTTGCTGTCACCACCACTGATCAAGACATAAATGACTGGCATGATTTTCATGTTTATGATGTTTCGTGTTTGAAACGTTTTGTCAACTTTTGTGTTCATCAGTTGTTTTTGCCATTTCAGGCTTTGAGCTGCTTTTCGCTTCCAGTCAGCTCCAGGTCGTGCTTTTCACGTGGCCCGCTACACACGGGAAGAGGGTGGAGCCCATGGACGTCGGTGTCCTTGCACTGGACGTGAACGATCGGGAGAACAAAGAAATCCACCTGTACAAGAAGAAAAGAAAAATGCTTATTTATTATATAATGTTATCTTTACTTAATTCGCAGTATGGCTGTGTCTAATATGAAAGTAGACAATATTTGCGAAAAATAATAATGTTTCAACATATTTTATTATGATACCTTATACTCAGGTTGTATCCATGGGTTCCCCGAATGGGTCAACCTCCATTGGTTGAATGTCTCTGTCGTCGAATGGGTCAACCTTCATTGGTTGAATGTCTCTGTCGTCGAATGGGTCAACCTCCATTGGTTGAATGTCTCTGTCGTCGAAGGGGTCGACGTCCATGGGCTCTTCAAAACGGATTCTGAAAATAAAAGACGTGAAGAATTAATAAAATAATAGTTGTCAGATAATGAGATTTGTTTTACACTCCTTTATTCTTTTTTAAAAAAAAAACATTCGAAACACTATCTGTAATTGATTGTTGATATTTTTATGCAAAAATAAAAAAAAAATTGACAAGGGTATATTAACAATATAAGAAACAGGAATCATAGCATTAGAGGTTAGAAAGTAATTCATAGACACAGTTTTCAGTTATCACTGATTATCTAATCTAAAAATAATCTAGCACAACCTCACTGTGAATAAAACAATATGTCCAGTTTGGACTTAAATATGTTAATAATATAAAAATTAAACCTACACAAATGTAACCTTCATCACTTGCAGATGCAATTCAATAAACAAAGTAAAAAGGAAGAAAGTAGAGTCAGAACTAACTCGAATGCGCTAATCTTCAATATCGCCAACTGTATCTATGTAAACAAAACAGTGATGACGTCATAGACCCGAACGTAAAAACGAAGTTAGCCGAATATTAATTTTTATTTTCAACTCCGATCGATATAAAAATAAATATTATATAACATCGAATGTACGCTTAGTATAAATTCTAATTTGTAAGCACGAAATCTTCAGTGATTTAAATCTTATTATAATTTATTTTTAAATATTATAATATAGTTATATTTTTTTTATTTTCGAAGTAATTCGTGTTATTTTAGGTATGTCTACCGCAAAGATATGTCCTGCTATTCAAACCGAAACAAAACCTAGAACCGAGATGACCAATTATTTTAATAAATTAATCTAAATTTCAGTGATTATATTTACTGATCACTATGTTCACATTCTTCACGTTTATGATGTTTCGTAAATAACATTGTGTTTTAATAATTATTATCAGCTTTATATTCATCGTGAGGGTTTTTTATCAGTTTGTGGTTTGAGCGGCTTTTCGCATCATGTCAACTGTCATGCCGTGCTTGTTGGACCACTACACACGGGAAGACGGTTTTGCCCATGGACACCCAAGGAGGTGACCCATCCGTAGGAAGAAAGAAATCTACATCTACAAGAAGAAAGACAATGTTTACTTACTTATAATAACACGCAACTTCAGTACCGCCATCACTATTTATGTTACATGTTTTATGTTGTAAACAGAGGTGCAGCTCTAATATTATGCATTGAAAACAGAGTTTATTGAAAAATACAAGTGTTATTTTTTAATTAATAAATTACATAATTTTATTTTGCATAATAAATAAATAAATAAATAATAAGCTTAATTTTTCATTAATTGGTATAACGTACCTAACAAATCGAATAATGAATCAACCTTTAAAGATACCTATGAAAAAATTGAATGCCTTCCACATTATTATTATTATTATTATTATTATTTTATTTGATAAGATAGAGGGGTTGCAATTTACAGGTGAGATGCTATATTAAAATGAACTAACTTCACCATATTATTGACTTTTACAAGAGTATCTTTCATAAATAATTGAAACTTTAATACAGATTCTTATTATTAAAAATAAAGTAAAACACAAATTGATTATCTTAGTTAAGAATATAAATAAATAAATAAATAAATAAATAAATAAAGATCCTTCAGTATTTTCAGAATACACAGAATCTCTCCCAGTGAGATAAAATATCATCGCTGTTTTATTATAAATATTTTCTGCAGTGTTTATAACAAATTTACTGAAGTTATAATTACAGCTACACCTGCACTTATCTCTACAGTCCGAGAGGTAGGTAGGTAGGTGGATAGACAGACAGACAGACATAGACATAGACAGTAACACAGACAGACATATAGATAGATAGATGGATAGACAGACAGACAGAGAGATTAAAATGACCAATAAAAGAAAATATGTTAAAAGCGAGGTTAATATGATATTATATTATAGCGCATATACAAACATCTTCTTACAAGTTCATTTGCTATGAAATGTAAACTGTCTACCTATATCTATATCCATCCCTAGCTATCTTCAGTGTATCTATCTACCTATTATTTAACTACATACATATCTAAGGCAAACACGTGTAACCAGATACTTTCTTTTCTATATGCGCGTGTCTGTATATCTATCTATCTATTGATAAGTGTTTCTTTTTTTAGTAATAATATCTCAAATAACGATATCAACCATAAAAATAACAACAATAACTACAATAATACTAATTAAAATGATAAATAAAATAATAATTAAGAAAGAATGCTTAAACAAGAGAAAAAGAATATAAGAAAGAAAACAAGAGAAAAAGAGGCATATATTCATTATAATGAAACAGTTATATTAAACAGAAATAAAATATAATATATAGGTTTAAATAAAATCATTTTAGTGAATTCAGTAAATTGAGTGAATGATCTATATTCAGAAGACTTATGATGTCACTAATAATCTTTCGTCGCTTCATTTATTTATACGATTTATTTTTATGTGATTTCTTTTTGTTATTTTGTTCTTTTTTAATATTTTACTTGATACTCAGTCTTTTTGTATATTTTTTTTGTTAAATTAGTTATTTCCCGTAGACCACAAATTTTTGAAATATAAAAAATATGCGATGCGACGGTAAATTAGATTTGCTGCTTTTAGTTGAAAATAACTAATTGTGTATAATGTTTTGTAACAGACAGCACCAGCTTAATAACATTCCTTGCGTTTTCTTTGTCTTTTAAATAACCAGTTTCCTATAGTTTTTGTTTATTTAATGTGTTATTATTAGTTATTGAATTATTGTAAAATGCTTATTATATTTAATGTTTTTATTCGAGTTAATTTATTTCTTTTCGATTTGTCTCTATAAAAACAATGAATTTATTTACAAATTATTTGTATATGAAATTTTTGGTATATTTGCGCATATACAATACATCATATTTAGGACAATATTTGAAAGCTATTTAATAATAATAAAACTTCAAAAAATTAAAAAAGCAAAACTAGACCGTGAAATACTTCTTTTCTGTTTATTGAACAAAGCTAAACCTGAATCTTCGTTTCTGTTGGGGAACATTGCCAACTGGAAAAGTTAATACAGTAATCTTATAACAAATTATAATTTCAGTTTATTATGCACGCATTTGCATAAAAAGAATCCAGTTTGAAAAGTTTGATTAAGTTGAAAAAATAGTTAGGAAAGGTGCAGGAGATCATGGTTTGGTAATCATCAGCGCAAATCTAATTTACAAATCATAAAAAGTTAAGAAAATAGACGTAAAATAGTTGAAATTGGAAATTCAAAAACCCGGATTAGACGGTTTCCGAGCGCTCACGGAAACTTCCGATCGAAATCCAAAATGGCAGCGTCGAACGCCGCTCAGTGTTTATAAACTTTTAAACATCCAATCAAGTCTATATGGATTATTAAAAGTAATTTCAGAAAATACATCATATAACTAATGCCGTTTATTTATTTATTTTTTTTTTTTTTTCTTTGTCACTTTGACGTCATATGCCCATATTATTTAGCAGTAATTTCGATGTCGCCATCCAAAAAAAAAAAAAAACCAATTTTTAATTTAATAATTATTTTGAGGCTTGGGGGAATATTCTCGTTTCACTTTTTGACGTCATACTATCTCGTACCCATTTCGTACTAGATTTTTATTTACCAGATATTATTTCGATGTCGCCAGCCAGAAATAAATAAATAAATAAATAAATAATAATAATAATAAATAATTTTCACTGACGCTGGTGGATGAATATTCTCATTAGACACATAATGTGAACACTTACTCTGCTAAAACTCCACAGCGGACAGTGCTGAGTACGTACTTGTAAAACAATACTTGAAACCATTATATTTTTATTTTAATATTATTTTCATTTTCAATACATTACAGGTGGTATTTACGTGGAAAAAGGAAACTGATCGCGTGTTATACAGAAAGAAACAGGGAGATATTGATAGACTGATAGACAGATCAGTAGAAGTTAAATGAATTGATAGATGTAGATGAATTTAGGTAGACAGGTGAACATGACAATGTCGATTTATCTATTCTGTGTTTTCTTCTTTCTGTCATGTGTGTTTGTGTGCCAGGCTGAGAGTGTAGACATACAGATGTATACATAAATCATACAGGTTGTAATGCAGGCATAGTTAGTTATGTATGTAGGTAGTTTGACAGGGAATTAGATATATAATTAATGGATGGTTATTGATCTGATGTAATGTGGATAATAAACAAATAGGTATGTAGGTCAGTAGTTCAGTAGGTTGATATGTAGATATATGTAGATAGTTATGTAGCAGAGAGACAGATAGGCAAGCATGGATGGTAATGTGGAAGACTGAATGTATATGCAGGTGTAGGTATGCATAAGTTGGATCAGAGAATAGTATATACATGTGTATGGGAAGGAAGACTTGCTTGTGTTTTTTGAAGAGTGTGAATATACTGAGTATATATGTGTGCAAACATACAGAAAACTAGGGAGATCTGTAGGTGGATACATAGGAGATGTAGACAAGGAGATGTTTAAATGACTGTTATTGATTGTTATTGATTTCAATGGATGGACAAGATAAATCACATTAGAGAGATTATATAACTTTTAGGTAGATTGATTATTTTGATAAACTGAGAAAATGTGTAGATAGACATATATAACTGTTAGGTAGATTGATTATGTTGATAAACTGAGAAAATGTATAGACAGACATACATATAGAGATGTATGTAGATAGGTGATATCCACCTATATATGCATAGGAAAACGAATGTGTGTGTGTGCGTGTGTGCGTGCGTTTGTGAGTGTGTGCCAGTGATAAGGATGGCTAAATATGGGAATTGTAAATGGACAGTATCACAGAAAGATAGATATAGAAAGTAGTTATAATTATTTAGGGAGTCAGGAAGATGAATAGGTGATTCATGGATGGTTATGGATGGAATGTAATGTAGATGGATTCAGAAATATATATATATATGTGGAGGATAGACAGAGATATATATAGATAGCTAAACAGATAGGCAGGCCAGTAGGTTGAATAGATAGACAGAAAGATAGATAGAAGGATAAGTGTCAAGCAAGATAAGTTATATAATGGTAAAGTGGATGGCAGTAGATTTGAGGATGTATATGTGTAAGAAAATGATTATGTTAGAAATAGCGTTAAGAGAGAGGATATATTTGATAGATAAACACACACACAGACAAACAGAGGAGTGCATCTGTGTTTGGATTGAGTTAGTGATGAACTGATAGATTATAAGTAGCTATACGAGATAAATACTGATAGATTATACAGACAGATATAAATAAATACAGATAGGTTATTTAGATAAATATACAGAGGTCATTTAGATAAATATACAGGTAAATAGATATTATACAGATATATTATACAGACAGATATACAGCAAGATAGCGAGCTGTGAAGTAATATATAGTTAGATATTCAGGGAGCTGGACATATGTTTGAAAAATTGTTATTAAAAAATAGGCATATAAGCTAGAGAGATAATGTAATAGTAGGTATGTTACTAGTTTGGTAGATTGATATTTAGACAGACTGATAGATGTATAGATATGTGTGTTAAGGAATGGGTTTGTGTGTGTGTGTGTGTGATGTGTGTGTGTGTGTGTGTGTGTGTATGCAAACACATGCATGCATATATATATATATATATATATATATATATATATAACACGTGTGTGTGTGTGTGTGATACTTGATTGTATAATGTGCAAAAAAGGGTGGACAGATGGTAGATGATAACAGACAGGTAAATTGATAGACAGAAGAAAGCTAGATAGATTACTAGAACGATAGATAGATGAAAGGAGACATGAGTTTATACCCATACAACTGTAGGAAAGACTGAGTCTGTTGCTTATGTCTATGGGATAAATACATAGATAAATAAATATATTTATAGATAGATAAATAGATAGAAAGAGTGTATTTAAACAATTAAAAAGGATGTAAATAGAGAGTGTGTATATGTACGTTTGTGTGTGTGTGTGTGTGTGTGTGTGTTTGTATGTGTGCACGAAAGACTGTGCTATGTGTAACTGAGAAAGTGAGATAGATTGATATAGAGATAGTTAGACATATTGATCACTTGAGAGATAGATTGATAGGTTAGGTAGGCAATAATTAGGTACATATATAGATAGATATACACAGATAACATAGATACATTGATGTGTATCTGTATGTTTTACAGAGAACGGGTATATAAATTTGTATGAAAAAAAAAGTGTATGTACTTAAGAATAAGTTATGACATATAAATATTTCCCTCTGGCTTTCTTACTCTCTCTGTCACTCTCCATATATATATATATATATATATATATATATATTCTTAAGTACATACATTATATATATATATATATATATATATATATATATATATATATATATATATATATATATATATATATATATATATATATAGATAGATACATTGATAGATAGATAGATAGATAGATAGATAGAGAAAGCGGTGAGCAGGTGCGACCAACAAACAGACAGATAGATAGACAAATAGTCAGAGAAATTGATGATGAAATAAAACAAATATATAGACAGACAGATAGATAGATAGATAGACACATGCAGGTAAGTAAGGATGGATGGAGTGTTAGATGGTGGGATGGATGAAAGTTTTGGTGCAATGAAGAACTGGGAATGTAATAAATGGATAAAAGGATGGAATGGTGGACAGAAAGGTTTTCAATTATTAAAGCAATTACTTTTCAGACATTATCACATTCTTAACAAATAAGGTCATCATTGTAGGCCCATGGATTGAGGGATATATTGATGGAAGTCGTCTTAATCTATAAACTGTATGACAAATATATGGAGTTAGGAGGGAGGCATGACTGGAGGTACCAATAAATTGTTAATGAGAGACTAGAGATTTCTGAAGAGAACATTAATCTGGAAATTTAGTCTCTGTTTGTCTACACTGAAAGCATAGTCGTCATCTATTGATACGAAGTAAATATGATAAGATACAAAGATGTCTGCAACAGTTTGTGTTAAAGAGCACATTAATCACAGAACCTGTAATGTGGTAATATCTGGTAAACTGAAATAATCCATCTAATTAGAGTAATCTGGGGAGTGACACAGAGAGTAAGAAAGCCAGAGTGAAATATTTATATGTCATAACTTATTCTTAAGTACATACACTTCTGTCTCTACTCTGTTGGTCTGTCCGTCTGACTGTATATAGAAAGGGCTTTCAAAACAATATCACTGTATTCAAAATTAGAAAAAGTAGCAATACCCTATGTAGGTAAATCTATTTATCATAACAATCTGTCTATGTATCTAACCAATTAAATGTTATTATATTAATGTACTAATTAGCCATTCCCTTTGGAAATGTTGCCACCCCTACACCACGGTGAGGTTCAGTACACGTAGGGGATGTTAGTAATGGTTAGTATTTGTTAAATGTTAGTATTTGGTTAATGGTTAGTGTTTTGTTAATAGTTACTATTTGTTAAATGTTAGTATTTGCTTAATGGTTAGTATTTGTTAAAAATTAGTATTTGGTTAATGGTTAGTATTTGTTAAATGTTAGTATTTGTTAAATATTAGTATTTTGTTAATGGTTAGTATTTGTTAAATGTTAGTATTTGCTTAATGGTTAGTATTTGTTAAAAATTAGTATTTGGTTAATTGTTAATATTTTCTTAATATTTTGTAAATGTTAGTATTTGTTAAATGTTAATAGTATTTTGTTAATGGTTAGTATTTGTTAAATGTTAGTATTTGTTAAATGGTTAGTATTTGTTTAATGTTTTTGTATTTGGTTAATGGTTAGTATTTTGTTAAATGTTAGTATTTGTTTAATGGTTATTATTTTGGTTAATGGTTAGTATTTGTTAAATGTTAGTATTTGTTAAATATTAGTATTTTGTTTAATATTAGTATTTTGTTAATGGTTTAAATTTGTTAAATGTTAGTATTTGGTTAATGGTTAGAATTTGTTTTAAATGTAAAATAATATGTGTCTGTGTGTGTTGTTAAATGTGTGTGTGTGTTTGGTTGTGTGTGTGTTTGTGTTTATACACGTATTCAGATAAGTATGTGGTAATTATTAGTAATTGTAACTAATTGGTTAAGGTTAGTATTTGTTAAATGTTAGTATGTTTCTGTGTGTGAGTGTATATATGTTTGTATATATGTTAGTGTAGGTCTGTGTGTGTTCTGTCTGTATGGATATTCGTATGTGTCTGTATGGATGTATGTGTGTGTCTCTATATAAAGTTTACTACCTGGTTAATGGTTAGTATTCATGTTAATTGTTAGTATTTTGGTTGCATGTTAGTACTTATTAATTAAAAAACAATACAAACCTGAGCCCACCTCTCAAGGGTTATAGAGCTGCAAGGAGCATAACCAGCTTCACGTCAACATCATCAACACAATCTCCTATAGCACTGATATGCTGGGGCAAAAGGGACAGAATGTTATTATCACTGCAGATATTACCAACTTCAAATAAACATTTTACAAATAAATGTCTGTATCTATTACTGTTACTATCATCATCATAAAATAAAAAAATGACAGAAGGATGCCTGCTGAAGTTAAAGCAATACACCTAGAGTAACGTTGTAAGGTTTCTAATATTACGCATATCCTAGTAAACGACCTATCAGAAGACAAAATTCGATTAGAACAAATAAGATTTTCCACAACAGAGAACTAAATATACGACTAAAATACGTAAATATACGACCGATATACGCAAATATACGTCTGATGAATCCAGCTGCAGAATGTCGTCTGACTCTTCTCACTCTTTTGACTCTGAGAGGTGGCAATGTGTACATTTCGCAGTTTCCATCTCTTAAGTTGTACACGATGGCGGTGAATCTTGCAGAGCAAACTGGACAATTTCTTCTGCTTCTAGACCACCTCTCCAAACAGCTGAAACAAAATTCATGTAAACACGAGTCTGCATGACACTTATCTAAAAATTCTTCTGAACACAAAGAACAAGTAGGTGACTTATCTGATTCAGGCTGTTGTGTTGATTCAGCAGTGCTGGGTGATGGTGATGTTGACATCCCTGGTCTTTCTCCACATGCTGCTTTTACAGGGTCACGTTCGGAAATCTTTCGCCCTTTTGGAGGCTTCTCTGGGCACCCATCATCCTGTGCTTTCCGTTTCCTAGATGTTGATGTCCCTGGTCCTCTACGTGATGTTTCTCCAGGGTCACGTTCGGAAATCTTTCGCCCATTTGGAGGCTTCTTCGGGCACCCATCATCCTGTGCTTTCCGTTTCCTAGATGTTGATGTCCCTGGTCCTCTACGTGATGTTTCTCCATCACGTTCCCTTTCGGTCCTTTGGAGGCTTCTTCGGGCACCCATCATCCTGTGCTTTCCGTTTCCTAGATGTTGATGTCCCTGGTCCTCTACGTGATGTTTCTCCAGGGTCACGTTCGGAAATCTTTCGCCCTTTTGGAGGCTTCTTCAGGGCACCCATCATCCTGTGCTTTCCGTTTCCTAGATGTTGATGTCCCTGGTCCTCTACGTGATGTTTCTCCAGGGTCACGTTCGGAAATCTTTCGCCCTTTTGGAGGCTTTTCAGGGCACTCATCATCCTGTGCTTTCCGTTTCTTGGACGCTCTTACTTTTCCCATTTCGTATTGATAACTGCAATAACATTGTAGGAGAAAACAAAATTATATATAATCCAAAAATATCTATTAATTTTATTTCTGTTGTTAGGACTATTTCAATTTTTATTTTATTTTTTAATGGCAGTACATTTTTTTTTTCACTTGTACGTTTTATCTGTTTGTTTTACTAACGTTAATCTTTGCACAAGGATTTTACAACCAGGGCGAATGTTCACATAATGAACATATAGCTTGGAACTTTGCATGAATTTATTACATAATGTGAGTTTCGCGTCTAAAATGACAGGTGTACAGGGTTTAAATTGTTTGTGGATGGTGATTTTAAAAATACATTCAAAATAAATTAAAATCTATTATCAAACACACACACACACACATATTTAAGGTTTATATGTGATGTGATTTCATATCATGAAATTTATTATTTTATTTATTTATTTTTTTTTATTTTTTTTGGGGTTTTATTGTGTCATAGCTTTTAAAACTTATATTTATATTTCAAGTATTGTTATTATCAGTGTTATTTTTTCTTTATCTATATTATTGTTCTTGTTGCTTTTTGTTGTTGGATGAGTTGTTAGGTACTGAAAAGTGATTTTCAGTTTAGGAAATACAAGGTTGAGTAACTTTTTATCCTGATTTCAGAAACAAAATATTTGAAATTGTCAGTCAAATTGTTCCAAAGTTTTGGATTTTTTAATATTGCCATTTTGAAGAAAACGTTTTATAGGCTCGTTTCATAATATGTCAACTGTGTCTTCCAAACTCTGCTAACATTTATTTACATATAAAGTTGGCAAAATCATTCATTTGATATTATATATATATATATATATATATGTATAATTATATATATATTTGAAAATTCATAATTTCATTCTTTTATAATTTTAGAATTATTTTATTATTTTATAACCGATACACACTTGCAGAAACATAATCAAAGATACTTCTGATATTGTAATTATTTTTGTAACATTCGTGAAATAAACATAACGATAAAGATACAAACATCAGTAGAAATAAGTTAAAACAGTGGGGCAGACCAAAAAATAGAGCGCTTTAGAATACCTACAGACAGACAGACTGACAGGGAGAAATTATTTAGATAGATATATAGACAGATTTGCAATTCATAGCCGATTGTATGTTTGTATTTTTGTACGTTGGTATTTAGAGTGGTAGGTATGATGACGGCTGATAAATTACTAGAGTTTACATTAAATTGATATTTGTGGATATGTAGATAAATATAAAAAAAAAATAATAAGACAGGTAGGCAGGCAGATGTGACTGATCCGACAAATCTGATAAGCAGTGGTTATAGTCATGTTGAGAGCACACACACACACACACACACACACACACACACAGAGAGAGAGAGAGAGAGAGAGAGAGAGAGAGAGAGAGAGAGAGAGAGAGAGAGATTAGATTAAGAGGTAATACACTCAGATACATAGAGAAATGCAAAAATCTATTTTAATAATCAGCTTATTTTGTAATTTGTCTTTTTTCCTCTTTTTCTTTACTTTATTTTATTGTGTTTATTTGTCAGTTTATTTTGTTTCATTTAATCACATATTTATTTTTTAAATAATATTATTATGATAGTTTTTCATTTTTTTATTTAATTTATTTCATGATGGAATTTCCTAATTCCGTTTTAAAATAATGTCTTCAGAATTATTTGATTTCTTCTTCATCAGTAAAGAAAACCTTTACCAAAATGGTCTCGCCCAGTAAATGTGTTTGTATTTTCCGGCAGTACTCGGCAAATTTCGCGAGTCTCCGTTATTTAGCGTACTTTTTAGTTAGATTTTATATAAACTTCCGGAAATTAAAACCCCCACAGTTATTTTTGTTTGAAATTAAAATAATAATAATAATAATAATAATAATAATAATAATAATAATAATAATAATAATAAATAAATAAATAAAAATAAAAAATAAATAAATAAAGTTAAAATATAATAATAAATAAGTTAAGATATGATTTTATTCTAATTCATTTCGTAATTGCTCTTCTTATAGAAGAATAATTATTTATAATGATAATAATATTTTAAATATAACTAAATATACAGTTAACTGCTATTACTGATTATAATAAATTAAAAAAATAAATCACTTTGGACTAATAATAAATTTAAAAAAAAAAAAAAAAAAAATATGACCTACTAGTATTGGCATTCGCATGTCAACTGACGTAAAACCGTTGGATGTTTTATTTATACCAGAATTTAAATCCACTGACGTAAATCTTTATAGACTGCGCATGTGCATGGGAGATATTATTACACTAGTAACTTTCATTTTTCAAAGTATATAATTATAGTTTATTAATTTACTAATTTAATTAACATTTTTAAAATAGTTATTTACATCCATCAAAATATGTATTTTATTTAAATAATTGTTTTTTCACTATTCTTTCTTTTATCGTTCATCGTTCAAAAAGAAAGAAATGTTTAGTAAACTTCCATTGTTTAAAACGGTCTGGTTAGAGTTGAAGACAGGTCTCGATTACGACAGTAGTTTCAATAAATAAATCAATCAATAAATGAATGACAACCCTTTATAAACATTTTCTGAGGCGAAAACAGTATAAAAATATACTAATTTTGTCATTCAGCTGTATCATAATAATAATTTTACATGCAACTGCCTTCGCAGCCGGAAAATGACGAATGATACCGAACAAATCTTTATAACTACCTAAGCATGCTGGACCATGCTGACATAAATCCACTTATAAGATAATAAACAAAACTGGAGCACATTTTAGAACTGCGATGTAGCAAGATTCTGGTGTACAGTCTGTATTTCTCAATACTCGGGTTTTCTGTATGAGTAAATATCATCGTTGTTATCACTTACAGTTACCCATATCAACTGTAGTAAAATTTCACGTGTAAATCGCACCATTGTTTTCGCTGAATATAAATTTATATGTATGAGATTTCTTCTTTGTTTTTAAAAAATAATAAAATGCAGTTATTAATTTAAAAAAGGACATTATCAATATATATATATATATATATATATAATGAACACGTAAAAAAAAGCATATTAATGTATTTCTCAATTTTTAAAGAAAAATAATACCCTCTCCTCTAGCTCTGACTTCTTTACAGTTTGCTGGTTTTGTTACGCATAATTATCACTTATATCCTG
>CM022677.1:12017722-12091010 GCA_012295275.1 Chrysomallon squamiferum
ACCTCTATGCACTATCACATTAATTTTAGCTTATATAGAAAAATGGCGTTCCATAGCAATGATGAATCTAATCCTCTTTCAGCAATAAAAATCAGAATAACCAAGCACACATCAATGATAAAAACAGAGCAAGCTGCTATGAAGTACAACGTGTACACTGGATGTTCTGATCACATTGACAATGCAGTCTCTTGGAGATCACTGAGTTTTTGAAATTCAAATTATGTTTCAGACAGATTTTCTCTTGAAAGTGTTAAGCTTTCTCTGGACAGGGAAGACTGTGATATAAAAGCATTCTGGTGTTCTAGTTAACCTTTTCTGAAAATGTGTCTTACAACATTTTCAACTGAAGTGCTGGCTAAGGCAGCTTGAATCTGTTGTCTAGGATCCTACAACAAAATATAATATTCATTAATAAACTAAACATAAAATAAAGTGCAAGCAGAATTTTTATTTTCATCATTTTACTGTCTTAGCAAGAAGAATTTTAGTCCACATTTTTATTTGTTCTATTTACTTTTAATAAAAATAATATATTATAAATGTTTTTATATTCTTATTTGCAATCAGATTAACATTATGTTTTTAACTTTTATATAAAAGGATTAAAATAGCAATACGTCAATAAAAGAGATTATGAAAAATATGTTTTAATATATTTGAATACTTCTGTAACTTGCTAAAAGTTGATATTTACACTGTGTTTTAGACTTTTAGACCAGTTTAAGAAGACTGTCAGGAATATTAAGTAAACATTTTTAACCTATACAGCTATTGTATTAGACAGTAAGTAACCTTTAACAGTTCTTAATAACAAATTATTTGATTAATTAAAACATTTAATTGTAATATTCTTTCCTGCCACTTTAATGTAATTTAAATTTTGTCATTAATGAAATATATTTTGTCTTATAAATAAACCACAATTATCAGCTAACAGTTCAATAATGAATCATTTAGGTATTTTTAAAATGTATTTAAAACAAAGAAAACATTACACATGCATGTGACAAAATAACAAAAGAAACTAAATCTATCAAGCTAATTTATGTACCTTTCAAATTACAATCTTTCAAATCCACCAAAATTCTATCCATCTAATAAATTTCAAAATAATGTAAATATCTTTAGCCCTACCATGTAAATTAATTAAATGTATGTATTAAATGTATTAAATGTATGTATTTCAGATTAGAGTGAGATATTATTACATCAAACTACAAATTTGTACAAATGTTCTGCTCACTACTCTATTAGGCTGTCCAAATTATTACATTTTAATCATTTTACAAAATACAAATGTATTATCGTTTCAAATGCATGGTTTAATTCAGTATAAGATAAAATATTTTGCATAGAATTATTTAAAACTGATTTAACTTCTGAAAATAAACAGTTTAAATCCACAGATTAGTATATTGCTGACACTGGACAAGAGTTGTCAGAGTCCCATTGGTGGATGCTTAGTCTGAGTAAATAAATAAATAAATAAATAAAATACAAAATATAAAATACTGCTACTACTACATTTACTGCAAAACTACTATACTATTTGTATAGCCTTCATTACTATAATTACTATTTACTATTATTTCTTATTCAACTAGGATTACTGTTATTGAAATAATATTCCTATTACTAAAATTACTATCAATTAATAATAAAAATGATATTTTTTACTCTCTTCATTATTACTCCTGTAGAGAGAGTGAGAGACAGAGAACAAAATACTTACATACATATCATATGTGACACTGTGTGAAGGCTGACAGTTCCATCTGGTAACAGGAAAGTTAAAAAATGTTAAATACTCATAAAATATGCTGCTGCTTCTTCTTTTGTTTTAACACGTAGAAATTTACAACAAAATAATCAGGTTTATATGAAAGGAAGTGTTGTGTGTGTGTGTGTGTGTGTGTGTGTGTGTGTGTGTGTGTGTGTGTGAGAGAGAGAGAGAGAGAGAGAGAGAGAAGATAATTAAAATGCACTGTATGATACAAGATTCTAATGTATGTACATGTGTACTTACTGATACATGTTACAAAATCCAACCTCCTACATTAATTTAAATTAAACTGCATTAGGTTTAGAATAATGAGAAATACATAAGAAAACAAACTCAAATTCACCTGTTCAGTTTTTATTTTTTTTCTCTTTTCCAGTGGCAACAGTACAAACTTTATCCTCAGTGCTGGACAGCACCTTCTACTGAAACAACTTCACTAGCCAACATCAGCACATCAATCAGAGCTGTATCTGCATTCTGAAAAAAAAAATACAAATAAAATAATAAAAATAATAAACTGTTATAAATAATGTTTCTGTTATTATTAAAATTAAAATTTTGCTGTTATCAGTTACTGGATTATGGGATATGGGATATTTTTGATGTACTTTGTATACTCATTATAATGATAATGATGGTAATGTTAATAATTCAAATAATTAACAAAACATTAGGAAACAAATGATTATTATTATGCTATTTTACAATCAGTAAACATATTTTACTAAGAAATAAAAATAAGATAAAAACTTGCAACTTGGAATTGTGCAGTCTGCAGTGTCTGTACAGATGATTCATCCTTCTCCATAAAATAAACTCCCTTTCTAGATAGCAACTGAACAATACTGCAATGAAATATATTTAACAACAAATATTTAACAATCTACATTTCTCTGATAAATGCATAATTTATTTTGATTATTATCATTCATGCAATATTTCTCTCTCATACACATAAATAAATATATATATATATATAAACTAATAAACGAACATACCCTGCCACTGTAGAGAGGTTTCTGAAAATATTTTAACACAGGCCTGACACATCACTTGACACCAGACTGTTGATTCACATTATCATTAGTCTCTTGTATCCCTTTTCACCAAAATGGCCTCAGTATTTATGATGCTGAAGTAGGGGACTGGGGCCTGGGATATTGAGCCCACTCTGTTGTCTGAATCAGGTACAGGACTAGCTCAGTCATTTGAACTATCAATGTCACTGACATCACTCTCATGAATGTTGCCTTCCCGAGTCTCATCTTGTTCTGCTGCAGCTACAGCCTTTGTTTTCTTCTCTCTCTTTTCTTTATCTTCACATCCAGCTTCATTCTCAGATTTCACCTGCTGCTCAACTTTCTGGTGTTATTTTTGCCATGGCAGTCATCTGCCTAGTTTTTTGTTTCGCAGCATAGGAAATGAAGTCTTTTTACCAGCATCAGTAATGATATGAAAAATAAAATGGATAATAATAATAAAGATTACAAAAATAATAGAAATAAAAATAAACATAATAATAAAAATAAAATGTAGTAATAATAATAAGAATAAGAAGATGAAAAAGAAGGAATTACAACAAAAGAAAACAAAGTGTAAATAAAGAAATTAAAATTGACCATTAAGAAAAGAAGGGAAACAAAGAACAGGATAACTAATTATTTGTGTGTGTTAAATATTATTGTAACAAACAATTTTATTAATGTTATACAGCATCTACATATGAAATAACCTGGTCATGTATTTCTTAAATTTGTATTCATCTTTATTTGTTTTTAGTGTTAACATAGAGCTATACTGGTATTTAGTTTAAATAATATGAAAGCATTTAGGGACCCACCCATTATAAAGTTTAATGTTTAATAATTATACAGCAAGTCAGCAATTTAACCTAAATCTTTGAAAATAATAAATCATAAATAAACTGACTGAAAACAACTTCAGAACAAAATTAGCATATTTTCTTTTAATAGTTTTATTAGTTTATTTCAACAAAAAAATAAAATAAAATAAAATAAAATAAAAAATAAATAAACAATAACAATAACAATAATAATAATAAAATTTTTAAATTCTCTGTGACTTGTAGTGTGGTGTTTTCTTTGGTGTGTGCTACACAAATCAATTTATTTTAAAACAAATTTAATTACTGGCCACTCAAAATTTGCTGATACATCATGACGTTGTTTATGTTGTTCACATTAGTACAACCACTGGTGAATGTTATTATTAATCGAGTGTCGTTATTTGAAAAAATTCTAAATAAATAAATAAATAAATAATTATTGTTCTCAAATAATATGGCTGCCATCAGTTGTCTATGACTTTTAAATTATAATTAAATAAAACGAAAAAAATCCAAACACATTAACATTTATAATAATAAATAGTAATACCTGTCTCCTTCACAAAATGAAATACTTTAAACAACTTTTTTAATGCGATTACACCAATTCTGTAGAAAATTCTTCGAACATCAAATAAAAAAGTAAATCCGTAAAGACCGACAATCATCCCGCATTTTTCTGCATATACAATCCCCCCCCAAAAAATAAAAATAAATAAAATTAAAATAATGTTCAAAACAAATAAAATAAAATAAAGAAACATCACAATCTCAATTAAAATATATTTATTTTATTTGTTTATTTATATATTTTTTTATCTTATTATTAGCCAATCGTTGACCGTAAACTTCAAATAAACGGTGTTTTAATTTTTTTTCCCCTACTTTTTCTTTCTTCTTCTTATTTATATTAATGCACCAAATAAAATAACAAAACTTACAACTCACACTACAAGTTACTTATTATTGTGCAGGAATTTACCAATATTTGAGATACGTCTGAAAAAACAAAAATATTATTTTGCCTTTTATTAAATATTGCAATTAGTGTCCATATCCTACGTTAAAAAAATATAATTAATATTTCTATTAACGAGGCGGCAATGCCGTCGGTCCAGGATTGTTCCTAACGTCATTGGTGTACTCCTCATTATTCCTTTTCGTTTTTTCATTCACTGTTATTCTTATTTTCTGAACGTGCCCATCCTGAATTAAAATATATTATTAATATTTCTATTAATGTCGCTGTCGCTACATTCGAACATAGTTCTCGGAGCAATTCTCACTATTCTTTTCCTTTTTATTAATTATTATTCACTCTTTTTTAGTATTCAGATCCTATTCTAAAATGTATATACCATATCTATCAATATCACCATCGTTGCCGTCGTAACGGCGTTGTTTCTAGCTTTCTAGAGTCCTTCTCATTATTCTTTAGAGCTTTTTATGAATCATTCCTCAAACTTTTTGAGCGGGCGAATCACCTCTTCAAATATATTATTGTGATTTCTAGTAATGTCGCCGTCGTTCCAGTATTAACGTCTTGGTTAATATCACACGTCACTGTACAGTATTTCTTTACTTAATACTACTAATATCACGTCTCAGTTTTTAATTTACTTAATACTGCTAATATCGCGTTACTGTACATATTTATTTACTTAATACTGCTACTATCACGTTACTGTACAGTATTGATTTATTTAACGCTCCTAATATCACGTTACTGTACAGTTCTTTTTTTACTACTGCTAATATCACGTTATCACGTTACTGTACAGTATTTTTATTTATTTATTTACGCTCTGGTAATATCACGTTACTGTACAGTACATTTTTTACTTAATACTGCTAATATCACGTACTGTACAGTTCTTTTTACTTAATACTGCTAATATCACTTTACTGTACAGTATTTATTTACTTAATCTGCTAATATCACGTTACTGTTTATTTACTTATAGTTATTTAGTTAATGCTGCTTCAGTCAATACTGCTAATATCGTTACAGTATTTATTTACTTAATACTGCTAATATCATTTTTTCTGTTCAGTATTTATTTACTTAATACTGCTAATATCATTTTTTCTGTTCAGTATTTATTTACTTAATGCTTCTAATATCACAATACAGTATTTATTTACTTAATACTGCTAATATCACAATACAGTATTTATTTACTTAAAAGGAGATTCTTCATATTTCGCAGAATAAGGTCCGCTACAGGGAGAAAGAATGAAAAAGAAAAATAGAAATGAAATAAAGTGTAAAGATTTTGTATAAAAACATTTTGTATCAATTAAAACTAACAGTTATTCAAACACATTCATAAAAATAAAATAAAAGAATTAAAAAATATGGAATAACGTAATAAAAAATAGAAATGTCATAAAATGTCTTAACATGGCGAGTTTGCATAAACGATTAATAACTAGTGACATCTAATTTGTATGTGTTTTGAAGAAGAAACAGAACAACTGCAGACAACACTTCAAAATTTTCATAACTTAAGAAGTGCGCCACTTCTAAATGACAGCTGTAATGCACATTTTAATCTGTTATTTGTTTTTTCTCTCTTTTTTTCTTGAGGTGTGTTTTTGTTTTCTTTTTTGTCTGTATGTTACTTTATTCTGACATAAACAAATTATTAATATAAGAAATCCGTGAACATCTTCCAAGTTACGAAGATTTAGAAGGGGTCGCTGCAGCTCTGTTTCGACTTCAAAACACGTACAAATTAATGCTACAAGATTAACAGACGGTTTTATATATGAACGATATAGACAGAGATTATCAGCAGAAGACTGTTATCAATTAGGTCGCCTTGCATACAAACAGAAAAAATACAAATATGTGCATATCTGGATGGAGACAAGTCTTGAGAAAGTAAGAACAGAAAAAATTCAGAACGTATCTCGGTTAGAACTTCATGGCTATGAAATACACGGTAGAGAATTAGCGGGACAGATAGAACACGGTTTAAATTTGACAAATGAACAGTTAATGTTAGCTCGTGGACAAAAACGTGCTCCGAACAGAAGGAAAAAGTGTTCAAGTGTATCAAAACTTAGCAAAGAAAGGAGGAAAAAATGCCAGTTAAAGAAAACACAACTTTCGATGCTCTCTGTCGTGGTGAAGACGTTATTGAAGTACGACAGAGACATCGTTTGAAATGTCAAACAATACCATAACAATATCAAAAATCCACTTCTAATTCTTAAGCCTGCTAAAGAAGAGATTCTGTAATTGATGTTAAACTTGGAGGCCATGACAGCCAAAGAAAAGCGAAAAAAAAACTTAACTAAAAAAAGCATACCCCCCAAAAAAACGCAGTCGATCAATGACAGACTGTTTATCCTCTGACAACTGATAGACCATTAACATTTGTAATAAAAAAAAATATTCCAGTTTTATGTTATTTTAGTCTTTAGAAAAAGCTCTCTGTCTAAAACGGTATATCACGTTGGTCTCAATGAATCATCCGGTTTTGACAGCGTCCACTGTATTTATTTTTATTGTTTATATTTTAGTTATTTATCACATATTAATAGATACGGTATATTGTTTATAGTATGTAAATTGATATTCCTGGAACATACCTACACATTTACATTTATTACTCATTATAAAGCTATATTCGTTTCAGTTGATTTCTTTATATATACTGGTATACCTTTATATAATGGTAGAATATTACTTTCTTTAAATGTTTTTTGCTTTTTTTTAATTCTTTATGTACGTTGGAGTATATGTTTGTGATTTAGTTTGTAAAATGTTTCGTCGTCTGCTTTTTGAAACGTTCTCAAGAGCAGATAATCGAAAATGAATTATTAAACAATACGATGTAGAATCTTGTCACAAGACTCGAGTGTAATTTTTATTTTTTTGAGAAATTTAGCTGAATTTTTATTGATCAATCAACAGAGTAATCACTTATATTTTGCTTTTCATTTAAGTTATTATGTAATTATATTTAGCAGATATGTAATAGTATTTTCAATAATATAATTATCCTTTAAATTATATAACTTATAACTACATAATGACAAAAAAAAAAAAAAAAAAAAAAAAAAAAAAAAAAAAAAAAAAGGAGATTAGAATGACAACAAAATATGAATGATGTTTATTATTATCTGAATAAAATTTGCAGGTATTTTTCCTTCGTAATCTGTGGAAAATCTGAGATTCATTTCAGTCATTTGGCAAACAGAACACTGAATATCTCATACAGTTTCAAACCAGTATACACATGTTTTATATCAAAATGATGCTTTCTAAAGCCCTACAGTATTTTTAAGCATGATGCATAAACTATTACAATGCCTCCACTTAATTTCATAATAAAATGTTTTTCTTTTTTCATTTTTAGGAGATCTCACTGTGTTGAAGACATAAGTCAACATGACAGATTTCAGTTGTATCCTGTTTTAGTTCACGTTGTATCTTATACATCAGTCAAACAATAAGACACCTACTTCAAAAAAGAATCATTTTAGTAATGTTTTGTGCATGAGACTGTACAGTGTATTAATATCTTTTGTGATTATGATTACAAATTATGTGTGTGTGTGTGTGTGTGTGTGTGTGTGTGTGTGTGTGTGTGTGTGTGTGTGTGTTAAATATTATTATAACAAATAATTGTATTAATATTTTACGGTGTCTACATATGAAATAACCTGGTCATATTTTTCTTAAATTTTTATTCATCTTTATAGGTTTTTATCGTTAACATAGAGTTATACAGGTATTTAGCTTTAATAATATGAAAGAATTTAGGGCCCCACCCATTATATACTTTAATATGGTTAAAACAGTTTTATTAGTATATTAAAAAATAATAATAATAAAATAAATAAATAAATAAATAAATAAATAAATAAATAAAAATTGACACATAGTTGTTGTATGGTGTTTACTTTGGTGTGTGCTACACAAGTCAATTTCTTTTAAAACAAATTTAATTACTGGCCACACAGTGATTGGTAAAACATTTTTTGTATATGCTGTTCACATTAGTACAAACACTGGCGAATTTTGTTATTAATCGAGTGTCGTTATTTAAGGAAAAAAATAATAAAATTAATAATAAAATAAATAATAAATAAATAAATATTATTCCCGAATATGATGGCTGCCATCAGGTGGCTGTGATGTTTAAATTATACTTAAATAAAATTTAAAAAAAATCCAAACTCATTAACAACTATAATAATAAATAGTACTACCTGTCTGCTTCACAAAATGAAATACTTTAAGCAACTTTTTTGTTGCAATTACACCAATTCTGTATAAGATTCTTCAAACGTCAAATAAAAATGTAATCAGCCTTAGAAAACGAATAGGAAATAGTGAATGCAAAATGGGCTATAGACATAGAGATTTCAGCAGTTGTTATCTACGTCAAAATATCCACACACACACACACATTATTTATATATGTGATTGTTTTTATATGTGTTTATGCATATACTTATAATTAGAAAACGCGTTGGATTAGTAATTTTATTTTATTGTCAAAAATAATCATTTTCTATTTTCATTCGAATTTATTTAATCTGCTTCGGTTGAACTTTAAGTCCAATTCGCTAGTTTTCCATTGTTTTTTACTAAACATTTATTCATCTATAAAACCTTTTAAAATTGAATACAGAAGCATTCGGGATTGTACAGAAATACACTTCTAGAACAAAACATTTATAAATGTTTTTAAAACATTCATTGAATGATGTTGTATAGATCGAATGTTCTGTTACAGTTGTCCCCTTTCGCAAAGGTGCAGTTTTTGTTTTATTATTATTATTATTATTATTATTATTATTACTATTATTATTATATTAATTATTAAAATAAATCATATAGACTGTCTAAAACATTTTTATGAGGATGTTAATGATCTACCTTTTAGTTTTTATTTTGTCTTGGAAGTGAACAACTTCCAATATTTCTTATATTTAATGTAATTATTTTTAATGCAGGAAAATTTGTAATTCACATGCTATAACATGAACAGAAGTTTAAATGTTTAACAACAAATGTAAAGAAAGCTAACAAACTGTTGAGAAATGGAAAAATGATGAGTTAATTTTACTTGAATTCTTTCAGTGGCTGTTTTCATTTGTCACCAGTAATCTATGTTTAATTACAACGGGAAGGTCTACGTTATTCAAGGCCACCGAGAGACGTCCTGTCCGTCTCTTTACAATAATCTCTTACGTCTACAAATCGTCCTGGGGATGGGTAGTGAAATTACTTCTTAATTTTGTTATACTGTACAAAAGAAGGTGCTGAAAGTTACACCTGATGTTCATCAGACTCAGAGACACACACAGATACAGAGACCAGGATGAATTACATTTAGCTGTAAACTGACGGACATGCTGGATGCAGGGAAAGGAATCAGAGATGATTTGATGCATTTTTGTTCAACGGATAGATAAACCAGCAAGAGATTATAGTCTAATAGAAAGATAGATATGTATGTGGATAGATAGATAGATAGATAGGTATCAAGTAAACAAGTAAAAATGAGGTGTCAATTTTACTTAAGGATAACGCTATTTGCACTGTTCATTTTACCACTGAGTTATAAAAATACATTTTAAAAACGTGTGCACTGTTTGTGTAGTAGTTTACACGGGATTTTAGTTACATTGTGTTACACAGAACATTCATAGTCAGAGAGTAGCGGTGACACCAACCGTGTAAATTGTAAGAGAAGTCCGCCGATATCTTGAATAACTATAAATATCCTTCCAGACTAGCTACCATTATTTCTCAGTTTAGAAAAAAGTTAAGTATCTGCACTACATCTTTAATTATACACATATTTATAATTAAAACAAATATATATATATATTTAATTTCCGATGAAATGTATATAAATCGATGGTAAGAAAAATGTCTAATTGTAAATAAACAAACATATGCTAATAAAAGTAGTTTAATAAACCTCAAAATGTTGATGAATTTCAGATTAATCAAATTATTTCTGGTAGTAAATAAAACGTCGATTTAAATTTGATGTTATTAACTTTTATTAATAACAGACTTCAACTAAGAGAGTTTTTTCGATTTTAGATATGTCTTAAAAAAAATAATAATAAAAAAAAGTATTGCCATTTTTGCTGGATCACATGATGTAGTCAAGCAGAATGGCAAAACTATTAAAGAATTCACACATGTTATCTTTCAGGATACCACACAATATAATCTGTGGATCAAGCTTATAACATATAACACTATTTAAACAGTGCAAAAATTAAGCAGAGTAAAATTATCAGTGTAAATAGTGTATTTTCTTAACAAAAATACTACGTTACTTTTGCTGCCATGATGTAGAGAAAACAACACAAATTACGTTGAGAAATATCACATTAATATCACAGTTGCTAATGAAATATCATTTTTATCTGGTTTCGATATTTTAATCCTGAATATTCACTTTACTTCTCAACTAGAAATATCAAAATGAATATGTAATTAATTATTTGCTAATGTCTAACAAATGTAACACCTGTCTAGAAAAAGAAAATCAGTATTTAAATATCAGGTGCAACTAAAAACTAATCCTGATTCTGATAGTGACACAGAATTGAAATCTAGAAGGCCTCTTTATTTCTGAATTTCTCAGCTATACTTCTTGAATGAGATGATATTCAGTTAGTTATACGACAAATCATACTGAAAATTACAGGTATGATTTCACTGTGAACATTCAGAAATATAGATGGAACTTCAGTGTTATAATGTTTTTATTAACAACAGTAGCTTTACATGTTACGTCAAATATATATCGAGATATAAAGAGAGCGCATCTAGTTTGACATATTATAACCACAGTTAATCTATTAGATATTACTGACATTTATAAATGATAATTCTACATGGCGTTATGAAAATAAGTGGTGTAATTACCTGTAAAAAGAAAAAAATGATAATTAATTATGAGCAGTGATATTTACAGTTTGCTAGTTAAGTATGTTAAGAAATGTTAATCTCATATTTTATTAATATTTATATCAAGTTATATTGAAAAATCTCAGAGTTAATTCCCTGGAATCATGATAGTGTGTACTGAGTAGCTGAGAACAAACAAGGTGAAAATGTTGTTTTATTATCCGAAATTTAATGTTTTCATTACATTCATTAAAAGGTACATCAGCGCAAGTTGTATAGTGTAATATACTTTACATTTCTTATTATACCTGAAGTTCTCTTATTACATTAGATATTAATATAACCGCTTCACCAGTAATAATCTATATAACAATGAAGCAGACACCGTAGTTGTCAAAGTCCTCTCTTTGTCAACAGCTAAATAACCACAAATAACAATAATAACAACCTAATATTTTTATTTTTTATTTTGTTTTTATTTTTCTGTAAAAACGGAAGCTTCCTATATATGTTTGACGCTATTCTCTTAGTTTCAATAGAACTGTTCTGAGTGCGGATATAAAAATTACTTCGAATTTTTTGTTAGGCCTCGTATAGTTATCAGAGAAATCAGATTTATTCTTAGTGTATTTTTCTGTCGAGGTATAAACAAAATACTTCTTTTTCAAGAAAATAATGATAATAATAAAATAAGAAAACCGCTGATTTATGAGAAATCGTGAACTTTTATAAAACCACAGTTAACTAAAGAATATCGCTGTTTTCACTGATAATGTTACCCACCGATAAGACGCAAGTTTTATAACGTATTATTTATATGAGAAATTAAAATTACATTAATTAGAGATTATCAGTTATATTATTGAATAAACATGGAATTTCATTCTAGATTAACTTACTTTTCTCAGTAATAAAAAAATAATATGATATATTCTTAATTACATAATTTGATAAATTTGAATTTTAGATTAATCGTGTAATTTCATGTAGGGAGAGATGTAAATTGTGTCGCGGAATGTCATGTTACTGCTGTCATAAAACAAAGTATCACATTGTGACACTGAAAGGTGCACAGTTAATTTTCAGTAATATCAATACAATAATAAATACAGTATTCATCTAGCACTTTACCCTTTCTGTATGTTCTTATTACTGTTAATAATAAAATGTGTGTGTGTGTGTGTGTATACTGAGCCAAAAAAATGAGGACAAAGTCATTAAAAATAAAAAGTGCTTAAAATGATTAATAAGCTAGTTGAGATATTAGATAAAACTTGCTTTCAACTAATACTGAAGCAAAAGTTGTCATTTTCTTGTTCACTTGACTGTAGTGAGGTTGTGAAATCAGGCAAATACTGTTGTGATGTAAGTTACACGACAACGTTTTAATCCAGTAATACAATGAATAAACTGATTTAATGAGATGTATATTGATGTAATTGGTGTGTTGTTGTATCTCAGTTCAGTGTAATTGAGAGATTTAAAAAAAAGTTCACATATGATGTGGTAGTTTGGCAATAAAGTTGTGGACACCGTAACTTACGACATATGCAGAGTTCAACTTTTTTTTGAGAAAGCAGTAATAACAAATGTCTTTTTCTTTTCCCATGTCGGTGATTGTTTCTGAATCAGAAAGAGATGCAAAGAAAAACTAGAAGTATGCTTTTCAAATAATAAAGTTTAGCAGTATAATATGTCGTAAGTTACAAGACACCAAAATGTCATCATCCATAAAAATGAACAATATTATGCAGAAATAAAACAACAAAATGTGAAACAGTCTTAGTTTTATTTCAGTTTCACTTCTTTAAAAAAATATTGTCTGCGGGCATTGATTGTTGGTGGCTTCAAACATTGTTTGAATGTAAATCGTGAAAATAAAAGCTGTGTAGAAGGAAACAAACAAAGAAACGAAAATTTGGTACAAAAAACCTTCGACAAAGATGGTAACGAACAACAATGATTTTTTCAGCTAACTAATTCACTTGTATAAACGTGGACATTGCATGAAAAATAATTACATAAAAACGAAAATGAATTACTGGCTCTTTCTTTCATTACATTTTATTTTGATCTTTGTTTTTCCTTGGTTTTGTGCTACACGCCAGTTAAGTTATCCCATTGTTCATGTCCTCGTTTCCAGCGAATTTAACCAGAAAAACAATCATTAAAAATAAAATATTAAAAGAAACTAATTGCCAAACACTGTAATTTAATCACATATATCAACACGTCTTTTTTAAGGATTACGGAGTTGAATGCAAACACCCTTGCATTTTCCTTACTTGGTCGAATAGCGTGTCACTCCATATATATATATAGATAGATAGATATAAAAGGATATATATATATATATATATGGAATGTGTTTGTGTGTGTGTGTGTGTGTGTGTGTGTGTGTGCGCGCGCGTCCATATATATCTGTCTGTGTAAAAATGTAAAATTATTTAAATTTATTTTGTGAATATGAATGTGTAAGAAAAATGCCTTTTGTAAACTGCGAATGTGAAAAAGGACTCAATAAATTTATTGAAATGTACGCAAACTAATAAAAACATTTCCTTATATTAATTCAGGCCTTTTGTTTTATGATTTACAGTCAGCGATCAAGTGGGTTAAGAGAATTTACATTATCCTCACTTGAAGAAATCACAGTTGTTTTCACACGAGTGTTTACAATAATCATGTTCTGTGAAAAAGGATATATTTTCAGAGATAGGTTTGATGTTGAAGTGTGCACTTGTTTACCCAACACAGCACTGATTTTCTGAGACTAATGAGTTCAAGATTAATAAAGTGTAATGAAATTTATAAACAACATTCGCAAATTTCTTCACTGGAATATTTTGATTACTGTTACGGAAATGTGTTCAAAGTTTTTGGTAGAGATGTTTATTGCATTCGTAACAATTCATTCAAATTTATCTTAAAACTGCATTAATAATGAAAAAACGAAACGGAAAAAATTATATTTATTTTAAAACATAACAGTAATAGTAATAAAAGTAAATAATAATAATAATACAATAACAATAATTAAAAACAATAAGAATAATATAAAAACATCATCAACAACAACAACAACAACAATAATAATAATCATAGGAAAAAGAAACTGATGGCATGAACAAAACAAAAACAACACAAATGGAGTGAGGAAGATGATCAAAGAGAAAAAAACAACATGTATAAGTGAAACAAAAACATGAGGACAAAAAGAAAAAGTAGAAAAAAGCCCAATAACATTCTGGCTTTTGCCTGAGACACTACACATACTGACACATTTCCTCACAGTCAGTCATTAATCAGTCTGCAATAGTAACGCAAAACAAATATTTTAACAGTGAGTGCTGTCATCCAAATATTGAACTAACAGGCTTTGAGATCAAATCCCAGCCACACCTTCTATTCAGAAGTAATTATAGAGATGTAAAATTACTACTCTGTCTGTTTAACTCGACTTTTAACATTCTAAGACTATTGTGAGAAAATACCTGAAAGGGTAGAACTGATCACATGAACAACATTCTCACTTATGGTTAACATACTGATTACAGTTGACTATCACTAATCCGGCATCATCGGGACCTGGAGGGTGCCGGATTAGCCATTTTGCCGGATTAGCCATTAGGACAGAATACACCAAACCCATTAGCTAACCACCTCATCTTAAAATATAAATATCCCATAAAGCAGTACAATTTGATTAATAAAGAAAAGATAATTATCAAAAAAAAAAAATCAAGTACAAAAATTAATGAATTACGGGCACAGGTATACTACAAATTAATTCTGTTGACTTACATTAGACCATCACTGCCACTTCCAAAGTAGCATTTACATGTCTTGAGGTTGAGGGTTGTCAAGATTCTCATCATCATCTTCTAAGGTGAGTGAGATATCAGAAACTGATGGTGACGGTGGCAACATACCTGGGTGAGCAGCTGTTGAAGGCAGAGGAGATGTCAGGATTAGTGCCGGATTACTGACTGTACCGGATTACTGATTGCCAGACTAGAGGTGGTCAACCTGTATCATAATCGAAGAGATATTTCGGAGAATTTAATGCTGGGTTACGGCTATGACAGTGGGGTCTGTGTCCTATGTCGTCTGGAAGATCATCAGGCTGTTACAGTAGATGTTACGTGTGGTAGCTCAGTAGATACTATATCTTTTGAAACCAATAGCTTTGGATATTTTTCTGAGATGCAATTAGTCACATTTTCTGACTGAAATATTTAAACAGTATTAAAATAACAATTTATATTATAGATTTCTTAATAGTATCCAGGACACGAAATGGCAAGTCACCAGGTCGCCAAATTCGACCAAAGTTCGGTTTAGGCGACTGGGATGTTAGAAATATTATGATTAGTCGCCCCCAAAAATATTATTTGGGTGACCTGTTTTTTTCTAAAAGTTATAACACAGGTAATAATTTTATAATAATTTTATCGAAATATTTATTTTACATAAAACGAGTGCCCATAGCTCCTTAAGTTGGACGTATCGGCTTACATAATTTGCTAACAACTATTTATAAACAGTACGTTAAAGGATTATCGGTTGGTTAACGGAACAAGTTATCATAGGAGATAACTCTGTAACTAATTGTTTGCTATTGTTTTTCCTTTTCAATTCCACCTTTAATTGGCTAAAGTGAAGCCAACGAACAAATTTAGCGAACTTTTAGAGCTTTACGTTAATAATTATCGGTTGGTTAACGGAAACAAGTTATCATGGAAGATAACTCTATAACCTTGTATTCGCTATTGTTTTTCGTTTTCACAAGTTAAACTTTACTCAGTCATTTGACGTTGCTTTCCTTAAATTTTTATTTCTTTTGAAAAATCCAAGCATTATAATACTGTAAATTCTTCTTCTTCTTCTTCTTCTTCTTCTTCTTCTTCTTCTTATTATTATTATTATTATTATATAATTCCATTTTTGTCAAGGTTTGTTTGAAAATGTCTTACCAGCTGATTTGTATAACTGGGACTAAATGTTTGTGGCTATTTTAATTAATAAAGAATTTTCGTATTTCATTTTAGATGTTGACAAATTAAGGTAAGCCAATACTTTCAAATTATCGAACTACGAAAAAACCTTTTATGTGACATAAATATTTGCTACAAAATTATTGATAGTGGCTCTTATGTTATAACTTAAAGAAAAAAAGAGATGTTAAAAAAATACTTTTTATGCGACTAAACCATAATGTTTGCTTTTTTAACTTTCGAGCCTTGTGCTTACTGACATAACGTGCATAATGATCAGCTTGAAAGACAGTTAAATTTGGAAATATGAAAATTTTAATTTTAATCAGTTGTAATATATTTTATCAGGATAAACAAGACTCATTAAAATGATTTAAAAAAAAAAAAAAAAAATGTATCATCTGAATTAGGACAGTCATTTCAAATAATTTACCACAGTATAAGTATTACAAGAATTCAGATTTGTTTTTGTTTTGCTGCTGAAAAAGATCTGATATTTCTGGGAGTTCTTCAAAGCATTCCAATGAACAAAGCAGAGATAATTTGTATTTGTTTTTTCATTAGTATTTTTCCTGTTTAAGCAGAAATTGATTTGTAATTTCTCCTTCATTTTTATAGAGGACATTTGAATGTGCATGTGTGGGGTGTTTGTGGTGTGTGTGTGTGTGTGTGTGTGTGTGTGTGTGTGTGTGTTGTTGTCTTCTTATATATTTTATTGTGTTTTTAAAGAATTAGTCTTTCTTCACGTTGAAGGGAGTATCAACAGACTGCTACTACACAGGGTAAGAATTTATTTGAATTATGTGTAATTTTTCTAACAGATTAAGTGACATCATTCTCAGATTAATTGATTTTATATTGCAGTATGTTTTGTTTGTTATTTTAAATTTTGTTTTCATTTTAAATTTTGTTTTCATTTTTATTTTTAAGAAAAAGCTAATTGTCTTCTTCAGTTTCACTTGTCAGTACAGAAAGTTCACATTCCAACAGCCCAAACCAGCCGGTTTCTTGTGTCAAGAAAATATTGAACTTTTAAAACATGTTCTGAAAGCCAGTCTGTCAACTGGTGAGTCAGTTAATCTATTAATTAAATAATTTATATAATTGTTTTGTGTTGGTGTATTTGTTTTTGTTTTGTTTGTTATTGCTATTTATTTATTTGTTCAACCTATGTGACTGTGTTATTTTATGATATGTTTTTCAATTTATTTAGTCAAACATTTGTGTCTGTTTATTTGTTTGAAGTAAAGTTTGGCTCTCAGTTTTTCACTGTTGCTATCAAGATGGTTTTAAGTGTAAATTCAATGTTTAATTCATTGGATGTTTGACAGGTGGAGTAGCTGATTCTGAGTTTGGTAAGGTTGTTGTTATGTAGTTTGTTACTAAAATGATTTTGTTTTTGAATTTGATTGTTTAGATTGGTGAAGTAGCTGATTCTGAGTTTGGTAAGGTTGCGGTTATGTAGTTTGTTACAAAAATGATTTTGGGTTTTGATGATGAAAGGTGTAACTAATACTGATTTTATTTCTTTACTATTTGCTGGTTGCAACATTCACACACTCCAGTCTCCATTTCAATATGGCTGACTGTTGTTTAAAACTAGATTGTAGTGAAAGGTGAGTTTTAAAGGGTTGATCATGGCCTAGATCCTTCATGAGATGTTTATTACTGAGAGTGGATTTTAACACAGTATTTTAGTGTGTGTAGGTTTTGTCTGTATTTTATTGGTTTTATTCTAACATGAGACTATCAGGCAGTGTGATGCTTGGTAAAAAGCTTTTACAAGATGTGATTATTTTCTGTATGTGGCATCCGAAGTTGAAACTTGCATTTTTATTGCAGTTGAAAGAGATACAGGATAAACTGTTACAATTATGTTATAGTTTAAAGAGTTACAGGATAAACTGTTACATTTTTTAATCAGTTTAAAGAGAGAATAAATTGTTACATTTTTGTTACTGTTGAAAGAGTTACCTAATAAGTTACCTCTGACAGATTTGTCTTCTAGTCAAACAATCAAACATCAACATCAACAAAGTCACAAGTGAATCCTAATACAAGAGAGAGCTATAAATATATATATTTGTTATTCATCTCTGTAAAGGAATCATGGAGATAGACACGTGTGTTTGTTGGGTTTATTTTTATATATGGAACTTTGAGAATATACAAATTCAGGAATTAAGGAATTGAAAATGGATATATATATATATATACACATATGAAAAACTTATATATTATTATTATTATTATTATTCTTACTCTGTATATTTCCTTCTATTGTAAGTCATGAATTTGCTGCTTATTTACCTATAAAAAATATTTTTTGTAGTGTTTACTTTATGTAAATCTTTGTATTTATTTATTTATTTATGTAATATTAATTCACAGGACTACAGTTTCCTGTAGCTAAAATTGCAGAACTGAAGAAATTAAAAACATGTGCTGGAGACAGACAGATTCTTGGTGCTGAAATTACCTCCCTTGGGGTAAATCTCATTTTGCTTTCTTTCTTTATATGTCTGTGTTCACATTGGTGTTTATATCCCAATAAAACTAAGAGAAAAGAAACAAATCAGATAATGTTATATTTAACATCATTTTAATCTGTTCTAATGCATTTGTCAAATCATTTATCCTTTTTTTTTGTTCTCAAAATTAATTTTCAGAATGTAAATTCTTAGAAAGGTTTGGACTTGCTTGTGTTAGATAACCAACACACACACAAACACACACACACATACACAAATATTTTTAGCAAATTTATAACTTATGCTTAACACATTTAAAAGTTAAATTGGAATATACTGACAGTATATTGTTATTTGACTGATAATTATAGAGAAAAAAATGAAAAACAAAATTAAAAGTTTGCAGTGATACTGAATAACTCATAGACATGGTTTTCATAATTTCCAGTATGATCTTTTAGTTCATTAAAGTGTTAGGTATTTTTTGTTTTGTTTTTTTTATGGTGGGAATTTCAAATTATATCACCTCACAATAAAAAAGAAATTGACAGAAAATAATTCACTGACATATTTTTCAATATTTCAAGAATTTAATGGATTCTTAAATTTACAAATGTTTTCCAACTACAGTAATTTTAAATCAAATAATGCAAATAAATACAATTTTAACAATAATACATAATTATTTTTTGCTTTATGGTAATACTGTTTCAAGTCAACTAAAATAAATACATTTTTAAGAAAATAACCCTGAATAAGTCATTGATATATTATTTTTCATGACATCCAATATGATTTTAACTGAGTTTAAACTTTGCTTTTTTTTTGGCCTGAGGTAATACCAATTCAAATCAGTTAAAAGAATTAAAATTTAAACAATATTTCAGAATAACTCTTGACTTTTGACTTTTTCACAATTTCAACTTCAGCTTCCAAATACAAAATTAGCCAAACATTTAGTGCAGAGTTTACAGAGCTGTTCTAACATGCAGGAAATTGTTCAGACTTTGTATCAGGCGATAGAGACATTCGAAGTGTTGTGTGTTCTGCTGGAGAGTGAGATGGAAGTTTTGTTAGCTAACTGTAGAGCTGCAGAACTTATATTAATTGACTCACCAACTGATAGATTTGCTGACATACAGTTTCAGAACATATTTTAAAAGTTCCACATTTTCTTGACACAAGGAAGTAAACTGGTTCTCCCTTTGAATCCTGCAATTGACTAAAATTCTTATTTAAAAATATATTATTTCAGTAATTGCTACATCATTGAAATTCATTCTTTTTTTATATGTAAATGAAGTTAATTTTTGAGTGTATGTCTGTGTGTGTCTTTACAATTTCAGTATTAGTGATTATTAATTTCAGAATGTGTAATGTTAACTTTCAGCGAGTAGCTGTAAATACATAGACACTGAAATTAGCCTAAAGTACAGTATTATATTTTATATCTGTGTATTTTAGTGTAAGTTAATTTTTGACATCTGTGCATGTTAGTGTTGTATGCTAACTCTTCAGTAAGTCTCTATGTTAATTTTATTAAATGTATATTTAATTTTAATTAGTGTATGTGTGTTAATTTCAGTAAATCTTTATTTTAATTACGGTCAGATTAATTTCAGTACCAGCATATTAATTTCCATAAGTGTGTGTGTGTATTTGTGTGTGTGTGTGTGTGAGAGATTCATTTTAATAAGTCTTTATGTTAATTTCAATAAGGCTGTTATTAATTTCAGTAAGTCTGTAATATTAATTTTACCAAGTCTTGATTTTGCTAATACAGTATATTAACAGAAGTGTGTTTTCTCTCTGTTTATTTTCAGTAAGTGTGTATATTAATACAGAAGTGTGTTTTCTCTGTGTTTATTTTCAGTAAGTGTGTATATTAATACAGAAGTGTGTTTTCTCTGTGTTTATTTTCAGTAAGTGTGTATATTTATAGAGAAGTGTGTTTTCTCTGTTTATTTTCAGTAAGTGTGTATATTAATAGAGAAGTGTGTTTTCTCTGTTTTTATTTTTAGTAAGTATGTATATTAATAGAGAAGTGTGTTTTCTCTGTGTTTATTTTCAGTGTGTATATTAATAGAGAAGTGTGTTTTCTCTGTGTTTATTTTCAGTAAAACTGTATATTAATACAGAAGTGCATTTTCTCTGTGTTTATTTTCAGTAAGTGTGTATATTAATACAGAAGAGTGTTTTCTCTGTGTTTATTTTCAGTAAGTGTATATTAATAGAGAAGTGTGTTTTCTCTGTGTTTATTTTCAGCTGATGAGTCAGGGGAGTGTGAGGGTCAGGTGGAGGTGACGTCTATACTACAGAGAGCTCATCACTCGAGGAAGTCTGCTGAAGGCGTGGCTCAACATCTACTTCACAAACTGGACAGAAGCTGTGGAGTTAACACCACACCCTGTACTTCTCACCCCTGGGAGGATCTGTCTTCTAACAGCAGAACTGCAAGGTGACACTTTACTTGAAGTCTTTTTATGTTATATGGACTTCGTTTTCTATTATTTTATATTTAGTTTTGTAAGTACTGAAACATACTTTATTAATTAATACACTTTATTTTTCACTACTTCAAGGTGACACCTGATATTCTGCTTTCACTTTGTTTTTATAAATACTAAAATTACTTTTCTGTCTAAAGAGATTTTGTCTTTAGCATTTTAATTATTCTTTTAAAGATGAATAGTGAAATTGATTTTATTTTTTACATTAATAATTTGTTTTTCAGTAATTAAACTTAGACATTATATTTAAATGGACTGTATTTTTTTTACCTTGTATTGAATTTAATCCACTTTGTTTTTAATACTTAAAGTGATTTTGTTTTTATATATATAAATTATCTTTATTTTATATTTATTGAAATCCAATTTTATACCTTTAATATTGCTTTTATTAACCTAAATGGACTTATCATTTTGAATTGTCCAGCACGTCCAGTTCTACGGCCAGCTCAGTGGACCTTGACTTCACCAAACTCGAACCAAATATAATAATAACATACACGATATATATGTCACATTATTAATTTTAATATTTGTCACTTTTGTGTGTTTTAAACATGATCTAAAATGAGAAAAAATCTAAATAATATTTATAGAATATGTCTGTTTATTTTATCAAATAAGTATTCTAAATTCATTGACTTGTTCATATAAACAGAGAAAACCAAATAATACAAACTTAGTATATAGATCATTGTGTCATAACTACTGATACTGTTTATTACAGTTCTTTATTATAATTTTAAATTGTATATTTTCTAAGAATACTGAGTGTAACAGAAATGTAATAATAATAGGTAATAATGATAGGTTATATCATAATATTGATTTTGTATGCCATAACCACTGAAACTCTTTTTCATAATTACTTTTTAAATTTTAAATATATCATTATGATAATAATTAATTGAAAACCTTTTAGTTATTAAAATTTTAAATGTTTTAAACTTTGATTCATCAAGGTGTTAAGGTAAGGAACAGACAACATTCATAATTCTAATTTTATTATATAACTGAGTTTCAATCATTTATCAGCAGGATGATCATTATAATCTGATAATTATTATAATAATCTTATTGGTATAAATCATTACAATTTAGGTTTATTATTATAATCAAGTTTTCATTGGTTATCATCATGATAAAAATGATAATCTGATAGCTTTCATAATTACTAAAGTTCTAAATGAATAATCATTTATCATCAGGATGAAGATGATGAGCTGACAGCGCCAGCTATATGTGAGTTGAGATCGAATGATGTGATGGAGATAGCTCAGGACCTGTGTGAGTCGCTCACAAGAGTAAAATGACTCAAATTCAGAGTACAAGAGTTAGTGGCTGCTCTAGAGAAAATCTCTAAAAACTCAGAAATCAGACATCAGCAGTCAGCAGAGTTTGTCAATGACCTGAAACGAGCTAACAGGTAAACATATCTTCTTTTTGTTTTGTTTTGTAGTGATAGCATTTTTGTAATATTATTGACATATCTAATATTTATATATAATCTTTATTTTCATTTATTTTGCCCCCATAGTACCTTAATACCATAAACTAATTTTATATATTTATTTGTTTATTTATTTTTTTCTGTTATACTATTATTACTTCCACTACTACTACTGTTATCAAAATAATTCTTATTAATATTCACCATCTTTGATTTTAACTAAATGCTGTATTTGTTTCATCATGATATTACACCAGCTGTTCGGCTTTTTTTAATTCACAAGTGTTGAAAATATTTGTTATTAGCTGATTATATGCAAAACTTATTTGTGATATGTGTCTTCATTATGCATAATTAGAATCACACTGAATTGTTTGTGGCACTCTAACATCATGAAAAGTGATCTAATTTTTTTTTTTTTAAATATGTTATCAAAAGTGCTATTTTGCTAAGAGAGAGATGATTCTTGTATTATTAAACAAAATGTTCTCTTTCACAATTTAAGAGTATGGTCTGAATTTGAATGAATAAAAAGAAATAAGATGTATATATGTTTGTATAACTCAGAAATTTAAAGAATGTTTAGATGTACCAGTTTCTGCAACTGATCACATCTGGAAATAGAGTTTCACATCAGCAAACTTTGTATTTGTAGACAAACTAAAACCTTTAAGAATAAGATAATTTCCCTTTAGTTGGCCTAATGGTCTATTAAAAAATGTATTAAAAAATATATTTTTTTCGTTAACACCTTAAATGTAGAATTATATGCAGATTTCTTATTTGTTGGACAATATCATTAAACATTCATTAAAATAGACTGTTATGACATTTTAATTTAAATATATTTTAAATGATATAAATTTCTTATTCGGTGGCCTATAATGTATTTAAATTTAATTACATTTCCCATTTGGCAACCTAGATCAGTAAAAACGTACACAAAGACATTGTAAAGGCACATACTGAACTTGAAATAATATGTAAATGTTTTTGTGGGCTGGTGTGAATAGTTACTTTATAAAAAACAGACATGATCATGATGGTAAAGTTTACAAATTGTTAAATGGGCATTATCATGTTTAATGTTACTTTGTATGCAATAAAAAAACCTCATCTATTTCAGCTAAGAAAGTTGTTTAGTTTTATTTCCAAGTGAAGAAACCCAGTGAATAATGACAGGCACAATTATTTATAATAATAATAATAATAATACAATGACAATAATAATAATAACAAGAACAACAATAATAATAGTAATAATAGTAATACCAATAATAATAATAGTAATAATAATAACAATAATAACTAGAATGGAAATAACAATAATAGGAATATAATAATAATAATAATAATAATAATAATTAAAGAAGATAATAATTATAATTAAAACAAAAATACTTTATTTTACATAATTTAAATGAATTCTCTATAGAAATAGCTGGTGTGAGTTGTACTTTTTATTCTTTCTTCATAAAATATTAAGTGAAGTAACAATAATCAAATATTTGTTTCCAAAATCTGTTAGTAGTGAAAATTAAGTTACTAATAACCACAAATCTGATATTTATTTTCACTCATTCTAACAACCATTTGATTAACAAACTATAAATGTCAATAGTCTAGCTTTGTCTTAAGTTGTGGTGGAATTTAAGACTGTTTTGATTATGCTGAAAATTTAGTTAACTTGGCTGCACACTGAGTTTGAAATACAGTGATGTCACTTCTAGCTCTGTTTTTCACTTTAATTTCTAACTATATCCAACCAAAAGCAAAAACAAAAACAAAAACAAAACTAAAATAATAAATAATAATTACTAATAAACAGTAAATAAAACAAATAAATAAAATAATTATAAATAGAGATAGATAGAAACAAGTGAATGAGGCAGAGACAAATGACAGAGACAACTGAATTAGACTGAGACAAGTCAGAGATACAAATGAGACAGAGACAAGTTATAAAGACAGCTAAGTGAATGAGAGAGACAGCTGAATTAGACTGAGACAAGTCAGAGATACAAATGAGACAGAGACAAGTTATAAAGACAGCTAAGTGAATGAGAGAGACAGCTGAATTAGACTGAGACAAGTCAGAGATACAAATGAGACAGAGACAAGTTATAAAGACAGCTAAGTGAATGATAAGAGACAGCTGAATGATATATTTTACTTTCATTCAAACACTCAAAGAATGAACAGATTATATAAATATGTATATTTCATTAATGTTTTCATGTTGACATTTTTCTTTGATTCATATAGTAAAAATAAAAATCTTTCTCATAGATAAATGAGACAATTCCAGTGAAAGTCTGTCATTGCTGTCACTGAGCATAGAAATATTTCTCCATATTTTTAATAATGTTTTTGTGATTTTTTTGAAAATACTTTTTTAATGAACACTAGTGGAATTTCATGCTTCTTTCATTTTTCAGATAGATTTTTTAATATAGAAATAAGACATTTTTGAAGCAGTAATTTAACATTAGTCCTAGAAGCAGAACACAATATTTATTAATAGGTTGAAATAGTATATACCTGTCTAGAAGATTATTTTCTATGTTTAACAACTAGAGAAGTAAATAAATAATTAAATTAATAACTAAGTCAGTAATAACGTTAGAAACAACACCGTTATTACGACAACAACGGCGACATTAATACAAACTAATATTACATTTTAATGGGATGCGGACACTAAGAAGTTAAGAACAACCCCTTTACGATCACCCCATTAATAGATACACCAAAACGTTCAGAACAACGCTGGTACGACGGCAATGACGGCGACATTAATAGAAATTGCATTAATATATTTTAACGTAGTATGTGCCCGCTCAGAAAGTATGAGGAAATAAAAAGCGCAAAAGAATAACACTACTACGATGGCGACGGCGTCATTAATAAAAATAGTGATAATATTTTTTAACATAGGTTGTGGACACTAAGAAAGTTTGAATACTAGTTAATAAAAAGCAAAATAATACAGAGAACGTTGAGAACAACGTCGTATACGATGGTAATGACGGCGACATTAATAGAGATGATAATCATAATATAAGATGGGAACGGTCAGAAAATAAGAATAACAGCGATACAAAATGAAAAGGAATAATGAGGAGAACACCAATAACGTTAGGGGCAACGACAGTGACATTAATAGAAATTACAATAATATATTTTAACAGGTGATGCGCCCGCTCAGAAACTAACTTGAACGTACTCAGTAAATAAAGAGGAAACACGACCCCTAACACCCGGATTTAAAACGCATGTCTGTAGATCTCCAGTATACAGTTTCATATTTAGTCATGTTTTTAAAACATCGTTATTTTATTTATGTTTTTATATTTTTATTTGCACTTTTCGTTCGTGCGGTTGTTTCTCCTATTTTATTTTTGACGAGGGGGGGAGAGAGAGAGAGAGAGAGAGAGAGAGAGAGAGAGAGAGAGAGAGAGAGAGAGAGAGAGAGAGAGAGAGAGAGAGAGAGAGAGAGAGAGAGAGAGAGAATCTTTTCTTCTTCAAAAAAAAAAATAAAAAAAATAAAATGAAATAGTATAGCTGAGTACCCTTGGAACCTCCACACAAAAACACCCCAATAATCTGTATTAGCTGTTAATAATAAATTTATAATAACAGTTCTACGTTAATTATATACATTAATTATATTTTACACACAGACAGACATATAGATATATAGGTGAATATCATGAAACAATGTAAAATAGTTTTAAAATTAAATCAAATAATGACAGAAGTATTTTATTTTATCATACAAATATTTTATTTCAGTTTTATTTTGATTACACTGGACTTACATATATATATATATATATATATATATTTAATAACACAATTTCTTGAAATAAACTACAAAAATAATTTACATGTATGGAGAGAGAGAGAGTAGAGAGAGAGAGAGAGTAGAGAGAGAGTAGAGTAGAGAGAGAGTAGAGAGAGAGTAGAGAAGAGTAGAGAAGAGTAGAGTAGAGTAGAGTAGAGTAGAGTAGAGTAGAGTAGAGTAGAGTAGAGTAGAGTAGAGTAGAGTAGAGAGAGAGAGAGAGAGAGAGAGAGAGAGAGAGAGAGAGAGAGAGAGAGAGAGAGAGAGAGAGAGAGAGAGAGAGAGAGAGAGAGAGAGAGAGAGAGAGAGAGAGAGAGAGAGAGAGAGAGAGAGAGAGAGAGAGAGAGAGAGAGAGGACAAAACTGGGTGAAAAACTTAAAAGTAAATCACATTTTGTTTTGAAATTTATCTTGCAATTTAGTATTTTTAAACGAGACTTTAAGAATAATAATCATAATTAAAACAAATAATAACGAATTGATGAATTAGTTATATATTTAATAAAAAAAGAAATGAAATTAAACAAAGTAACTAAATTAATTAATTAATTAAATTAGTAAGTAAATAAATAATATAACTAATTATCTGTTTATTTATCAATTCATGTAAAGAAAGAAATGTCTGTGGACTTTCAACTTCAAAACAGTTAAAGTGAAACTAAATTAGCAGACAGTTTCAAGTTTACTTTTTACACCATGTAAATATTTTTATTTCATTGCTCTGTGCCACGTACAGTTTGTTGTCATCACAACAGACAGACCAAGGTTCGGTCAGTCCATCCTGGTCAGTGAGGATGTCACGTGTAATGTTACCATCTCGTGACAACTGAACAACACAATTTCTATCACAACTACAAACAAAAATATTTCCCTCCCTGTCACATGTAACACCTGTCAAGCCTTTCAGTTTGTGTGAATCACGTGACTCCCATTTGATGTCACCTGATGACGTCACACAAACTACACTGTTTAGCTTTGACACAACAATCAGACATTGATCGTGAACTGTGAGACGTGACGGTTCGGGGATCAAATCTGTTGAGATGGAATTAATGAGATGACCACTGTCTGTCAGTATGTCCAAGCACTGACTATTGTACCCAGTGACCGCGAGTCGGTTGCCTGGCAGCACAGCGATATGCTGATACTTTTTAACAGTTGTAACTGTTTTTACCAGTTTGAAGTTTTTCAAATTTAAAAACAATATTTTACTTTCATGTGGCAGAGCAACAACAACAACAACATCACCCCGCTGATCACGTGCTTCAGCAAGACCCCATAGTGGAGAGGAAGTTTCGTATCTTTTTATCAGTGATTTTCTTTTTAAACAAAAACATTTTACACATTCATTGAAAATATCACTAACAACCATTTTACTTTTGTCTGCATCTGACACCAGCAGGGAAAACGGAAAAGGATCTGTTTTATCTTTTTGTGTTTTTATCTTAATGGTGTTTGTGTGTTTGAGAGTGTCTGTCTGTCTGTCTATCTGTGTGTCTCTGTGTTGTGTTTTTGTGTTACTGGTGTATGTGTGTTTGAGTGAGCCTGTTTGGATGTTTGTGGATATTTCTCCAATGTGGACTGACATTTTTGACTTTTTGTCAGATTTTATCAGATTTACTTTAAACTTTGCTTTTTCTATTTGAGAACAAGATTTGGACAGAAACTCGGAAGTTGTGTTTTGAAGTTTGGTGAATTTTGAAATATTTATTTTTATATCTGACTCTGATTTTCTTGTCAGCAAATCTTCCCTCAATTTTATCATTTTTTCGTTTTCCTCAATCAGATGTTTGTGTTCATTGAATAATTTGTCTATTTCTGAGTTTACAAAGTTCTGAGATTTTTCTATTTCTCTTATTAACCTGTCTTGTTCTTTGTGGACTGCGGCAGTAAAATCTGTGATTAGTGTGTTACCAATCCTTCTGACCTCTTCTGTAGTGTCCACGACGTTGATGCCGACGGCGTGGCGAAGTTGCTCAATCATATCATCTATCTCTGTCTGAAGAATTTCTTTAAAGGTTTTGAGACTTTCAGAAACAGAACTCAGAAGTGACATGTGATCTCCCTTTTGAGCTGAAGTAAGTAAATAAATAAATAAATAATCAATCAGTCAATTAATTAATTAACTAGAACTACTATTATTAATAAAGGTATGCCTACAATGTGACGTTTTAGAATGTATTTGATCAACTACTTTAAAAATCTGAGTAGAAAAATGTCATAAATAAAGTTTCCTCTATTTCTTTAGCTTGTGATGGTTAATATCTTTAGTTAAACAGTCACTAAATGTTTTCTTTTTTTAGTATTTTATTGTAACGAATGTAAACACAACACTGCTGACTCACACAACTTTGACTGTAGCCGATCATTAGCGGCGTTCTGTAGTGAACGGTTTATAGGGAATTGATCTGCCCATGTATTCACTGGTTTCGTGCTGTCTGGGATGTGGACATCCTGCCTGCAGAACGGGCAGGTGATTTTTATGTCGTTGTTGTCGTAATTATGACTTATATAGTCCTGCAGGCATTTGCTGCAGAACGAATGTCCACAAAATAATATTCGCGGCTTCTTGAAAAGTTCGGTACAAATGCAGCACGAAAGATTACCATCAGAGTTTGCAGCTGTTGCCATATCTGTGAATAACAATAACAATAATAACAACAGCAACAACATAGAAGAATCAGAGAAGATAAAAAGGAAAATACAGAGAAAGAAAAATGTAACTAAATAATAATAATAATAATAATAATAAATAAATAAATAAATAACAATAAGAGATAACAAGAATAGCAGTGGAGGTCAAAATTAAAAAGATTTTTGAATCAAAACCACAAACAAACAAAAGTAAAGAAAAAATTCACACACAAAATAAAAATAAAGTATCAATTCCGTTTACTTCAAAGGGCCAACGGAATATACAAATAAATAAATAAATGAAAGGATAAAATAAATAAATAAACGTGCGAATTTAATTATAAAATTATAAATATGCTATTTAAGCTACTCATTTATTCATTCATTTATTAAATTTATTTTGTTTGTAAAATAAATAAAAGAACTATTAAAGTGAATTACAAACTTGCTAAATTTAACCTTGTGACGTAAGTTTGAGAAGGAAAACGACAGTTCTACTGTTATACAGTTCTACTGTTATATGAAACAAAGCATGAAATAAATAAATAAACAAATAAATAAACATTTGTGACGTGGCTATGAATGCTGCAAGGTAATTTCGCACTATTTCAGCCTATGCTACGTAACCAAGCCCACTCATTTTCATGGTAAAACTGGAATGTGGGCAATGAAAGAAACGTGACATTCACAGAAGTAATGTATTCAGTGTAATAAAAACGAAACATTTCATAGTAAACGAATGAATTTCTGATTGCTGCTGAACATTATTTTATTAACGTCGAACTCAACACATTTTTAATCTGCAGTTAAATGGCTTCATTCATTGATAAAGTAATCATTGATAAAGATAAATGCGACAACACATCGCCAGACACTACTTTTCTCTGACCACCGAGCAACAACCTCCACTCTAACACAAAACAATTTTGTACAGAAATTTATGAAAATAACATAGATTACTGTTTTATTTTATAATATCTTACACTAACGAAATAACAAGGACAACAACAAAACAAAAATCATAAATAATAATAACAACAACAACAACAACAACAACAACAACAACAACAACAACAACAACAACAACAACAACAATAATAATAATAATAATAATAATAATAATAAATCATCTTACCTTTGTCTTAAGAAATGGAAATTTTAACACCTGCAAACAATTCTCTTCTATTCGTCTGCAATGTCAGTTTGCTGGCGAACAAGCCGGTTTTGACAGACGACACTGGGTGAGTGGAATATACCAATTTCAATAAAGGGGTGGAAGCCTTGAAATTTTATAGAACACTTTTGTTTCTTCTGCGAAAAAAATAATCGTGAACGTTATAAATGCTTGTGATAAAGTACACAGCAGTAAAAGTAACAACTACCTTAACATAGTTAGTGCAGTTCATACCTTTTTTGATATATGCTACGCACAGTGAAAGTGAGACTAACGAATAATAAAAACAGCAACACAATAAGCCGAAGTACATTATTGTGTTTCTTTTTATTCACACAGTGGTAAATATAAAGACATTCTTACTGAATATGTGTGCAACATGTAGGGCGCCGTAAGCTACATTCTAATCATTACAAAATACTTGTCACGTATAAAACGAAACGAAACAAGTAGTGTTAATCAGTTATTCATTATTCATAATTACTTTTCTAAACTGCAAATACAGGAACTCAGTTGATGCAGGAACTCTCTCTCTCTCTCTCTCTCTCTCTCTCTCTCTCTCTCTCTCTCTCTCTCTCTCTCTCTCTCTCTCTAAAGAATATATTTCTAAATAAATATATAAATAAATAAATAAATAAACAAACAGAAACATTTGCAGTATTATTGAAATAAATAGCATGAATTTGTTGTAATAGAAATAACAGTATAGCCATAAAAATAATTAATTAATTATGTAAACGGTCATATTTTAGTTTTGTCAGAAAACTTTCGAAAACTTTAACATTCAGTTGGATGATAGTAGTAGAAAGGTGTTGTGAAGTTATTTTAATGATTATTTTATTATTTCCTAATCTAAAAAATTGTCACACCATTTAACATTATAATGTTTTCAGTGTAGCTGTTGGATCTCTGTGTCTAAATAAATAAATAACAATAATAACAACAGTATCAACATAGAACAATAAGAGAAAATAAAAAAGAAGATAGAGAAAGAAAAAGGGAACTTAATAATAATAATAATAATAATAATAATGAAATGATAAAATAAACATATAAACGTGCGTATGTAACACTATAATGTTATAAATAAACTGTATAAGCTTTTCATTCGTTCAGTTTATTTTTAGTATTAGTAATAGTATTAGTAGTAGTAGTAGCAGCAGTAGTAATAGCAGTAGTATAAATATAAGTAGTATAACAGCAATATTAGTATATTTCTATATATATATATATATATACTAATATTGCTGATATTGCTACTACTAGTCGACACACACACACACACACACAGAGTAAAAAATATATATAACAGAGATTAATGATGAACGTTAATAACTAAATACCTTTTTAAGATCTATCCAAACACTATGCATTTCTTTTCTTTTTTAAATAGGAGAAAACTTTGCAAGTATAAATTTGTGGAAATACACCAAAATAAACTTCATTTTCCAACTTAATACAAGTTTTGTTTCCTTTCGAAAAATGATTTATTATGGTTTATATTTGCCTTACATACAGCTGGCGCACCAAAACTGTTTTATAGCTTAGACCTCTAAAGATCTTAATTCGACCATGGCGGTAGTTGTACGCCTAGTCAAAGAAAGTAACAGGACAGCTGTTCACCACGTTTCTAAACTGCAAATACATTATTATTGATTACATATTATTTGTTAAACATAAACACAGCTGGCCCCTTCTCTGATCTCAGCTAATAGTGGTGATAGCAGCACACCAAACTCACAATAACTTGAGAATTAACGGACTAAACTTAAATAATATTTAATTAACATTCAATTAAAATTTAACCAGCTTTAATTATTACATGCAATTTTAACCAGGAAGTAAATTAAAGGAAAAGTTTCGATTTCGTTAATGAAACATTATACTTGTCATAATTGAGATCAAATCAATAATAACAATAAATTTCATTCATATTTCCGCGTCTGACTCTCTTAAAGCAGTGTTTAACAATGTAGAAAAACTCAGCGGGTAGTGCAGTGGGTAGTGCAGTGGGTAGTGCAGTGGGTAGTGCAGTGTGTAGTGCAGTGTGTAGTGCAGTGGGTGGAGCAAATCTCTGTCACCAAGGTGCGCTGGCGCGAGAGCTGTAACGCGGAGAACGATCTTACGTCATGCGAGAAGCTGGTTAAACTTTAACTGATTATTATTTACGTTAATTCTCAAGTTATTGTGAGTTTGGAGTGCTACTGTCACCACAATTAGGTGAGATCAGAGAAAGGGCCAGCTGTGTTTATGATTAACAAATAATATGTAATCAATAATAACGAGCTAGAAACGTGGTGAACAGCTGTCCTGTTTCTGTGTTTGACTAGGCGTAGAACTACCGCCATGGTCGGATTAAGATCTTTAGTGGCTCTAAGCTATCAAACAATTTTGATGCGCAATTTGTATGTAAACAATGTAAACAAATATAAAGAATAATAAATCATAGAATAAAATGTAGTTTTGTGTAGTTCCACTAAATTTATACTGGGAATGTTTTCTCTTATTTTATATTTTTTTATTTTTTTATTTTTATAAGCAGTGTTTGGTCAGATCGACAATACGTATTTAGTTATTAATGTACACCGTTAATCTCTATTATAATTTTTGTTACTGTGTGTGTGTGTGCGTGTGTTTGATTTTCACTCGAAAATAATTCCTTTTAATTCCATTTAAAAGAAACTTAGAGTGATATCGGTAGGAGCACGTGTAGTTCGAAGTCCAGACTGGGCTGGTAAAGGGAAAGATGGTGGCGAAGATGGTCTTGGAACAGTTGTGAAAGAGGATGTCGCTAATGGCAAGGTGAAGGTCATATGGGACATAGGTCACGAAGGTCACTATCGTGCTGGATATGATGGACGATATACGAACTCAGTCAGATTTTCTACACTTAATGTTTCTTTAATTTTATTGTTGTTGTCATTTTTTTTTTTTATTATAACCGTTGCTGTCGTTGTTAGAAACGAACAAAACGTTTGTAAATAGTTGATTTTTCAAGAAATGTTAATCATTAACAAAAATGATATCTTTACCGTCATTACTTTATTCCTTTAAGAACTGTTTCTATATTTTCTTAAATTAGTCATCTTATGTCAGAGTCAACTTTTGCACATATATACTGAGACTGAAAATGGTGTTATTTGGAAAAAAACCTACTAAGATTTTTTGAGGAACATTCTTGTTGCGGGAATATAGACTACTGCATTTTTGTAACTATATGCATGTAATATTTCACTTGATTTATTATCAGTCTTTCCATATTTCATCCGTGTACCCTGCCATTCTCTTTAGAGTTATCCCTCTTCCGTCGAACTATTAATAGATATATTATACCTAGTATATTGTTTATTGTACTAATATTTTACAGACTTTAAACTGTATGGTCAGGAACATTTAATTATTCGACAAGTGTTTATAGATTGCTAAAACATGTTTTGACAAATCGCAATATCTCAATCATGAAAATCATGCGGAAATACAGCATCAGTTATGTCCCTTCTGTAGACGTCGTATGTCACTAGTGTCCGAATTCAGAACAAATAAATTAAAAATTATCTCTAAAAAATAAAAAAATAAATAAATAAAACAATTGAATCAAGAATGTTAAAGAAACCCAAAGCAAAAATGTAATTTATTTTCTACAGAGGTAAACAATCTTGGAGTAATTTTGTTTTCTCGCTAATAAATTATTAATTTGTAGTTATAAATAACCATAATGGTAATCTAAGACTAATTATAATTTGCAATCAATACTTAGTGTAACTAATGTTTGTACGTCAGACACTCTGTCAGATTATATTTATCATCTTTAGAACGTAATGATTATTTATTTATTGTTTATTATTATTAGGATCATCATCATCATCATCAACTCACAAGAACAATATGTAATTTTTATGTTGTGTTCATGATAATATTACATGTGATGTTTGCAAAATGGAACCAATAGAATGTATGCTCAGGAAGTGTGCAACCTGCTGTGACCTTTGCACTCTGTGTTACATGAGTGGAAAACATGATCTTAGTCATCCTTTCCTTCTCCATCAAACACAGACATCTACACTGTAAGTCAGCAAAACTGAGATTACATGAATAAAACAACAAAGGAAAAAAACATATAAAAAGTAATAAAATTTAAAAACAAAAAATAAAAAGGCCTTTTACTGTTAACAGTTTTGTACATTTATTTTAAATTCAATTTAAAACCAATTTATCTTAACAAATGATTTTAAAAAGGAATGTATTACTGCTTAAAAGTGCTTAGAGTGCCTAGTGATTCAAGAAATTTGCTAAAACCAGAAACTGTACATGGAATTTTGCCAGGTGCTAGTGTTAAGAGAGGGTTACACTGGAAGTGGAGTAATCAGGATGGTAAGTATTCTTTCAATAAAGAGTTCACAGTGAGGTCAGTACTCTGTTATGATAGATTTATGGTAAAAAAAAGAGGATTTTTTTGGTTTTAAAATTTACAATTAGAAAAATTTACACCAAGGAGTTTAGTAAGTTTATGCAAATCATAAAATATATTGTTAAATCTTTGTTAGTTTATTATTTATCAATATAGTGTATTTAAATGTGTTCAGCCTTGATGTGTCATGGTGGGATATACACAAAGATAACAGCTGAAGCCTGTTATAATAATTGTGACAATAAGCATCACACTATTTTGTAATCATAAAGGAATTAATTATACTGATTTCATTTAAGTCCATATAACAAATATCTTTTTCTGGCTATGAAAATGATTAAATGTGAAGTTTGAAAGAATCTGTTTTGCATCTTTTCAAAGATGTTTTTCTTTTATTTTGTTCTTCAAATTTAGGTGAAGGAGCTGGTGATGTCGTACATTTAGTAAAGTGGGGAAGAAATAGTTATAGAGGTGGTGTTGAAGTTAAATGCAAAACGGTTCAATGAATAACTACAGATGTGGAGGAGAAGGTTGTATGGATCTCATTCTGATTGCTGAAACACAACGGATGTATTACTTTCCACAGCATCTTCCTGTGTGTTTCTTGAACTACCAGCAAATACATAACAACTATACTAACAAAGTGATAAATTAACAAACTAATTAAAACCAACTTTTTTGATCTGCATAAACCTGTTATTCTTACTAAGTTTTGATAATTTTAGTTAATTTTAAAAGAAGCAGTAATGGACGTACCACAGAAGCTCCTAATAGTTTTTGGCTTTTATTTTAATATCATTTTTTTTTTTTACTTTGATTAAATTATCACAGATAATACTCTTAAACAACAACTATTAATAATGATGATGCATTTGATGAGATTATGATGAGGAGGATAATGATGAAGATAAATTATAAACTAAAGTACTTTGTGGGTTTAGATGTGAGAAGCCAGTCAGAATATCAGTTGAAACCTGGAGACAAGGTACAAATGGATATAGATGTCAAAGTGGTGAAGAATTTTTTTTATCAGAAACTAAAGGAATGTGGCATGAAAAGATATCTGATTTATTTAACTTTAATTAATTATAACATAAATGTAATTTATTCATTACAATTAATACATAATGAAAAAAATATCTATCTATCTATCTATCTATCTATCTATCTGTCTATCTATATATATATATATATATGAAATTATGAAAGTACCTTTCTTCTGCACTCAAATTTGTTTTGTCATTCAAATAAACAATTTTCATAATGTCTGTCTGTTTCTGACTGAAGGATAACAGCAATACTTTTTTTGTTCTATTTTATTGATTCTATTTAGGGTTTATTTTTAATTTTATTTATTTATTTATTAATTTATTTATGTATTTGCCATTGCCAGGAACAGTCACTGAAATAAATGGCTCAAGAATAGAAAAAGTTCAGTATGAAGATGCACAGTCATGGTATTTCTTTAGATCAATGTTAACGAAGGTAATCTATTATTATTTACTTTAATTTAAAATGTTTTATTTTTATTTTTTATATATATAATTAAAGAAAAATTTATATAGTCTTTATTTAATTTAATTTTGAAAGGTATCTCTTTAATGTTTTTAATTCATTTTTAATTGACAAAGTATCTTCTATTTGTGGTCTTGTCTTTAAGTTTAATTTAAACGTATCTATTTGTATACTTTTTTATTTATATTGTTTTATTTGTTTTCCTGTAAAGAAATTCCATTTTATACTGTTCTATTTTATTTTTCAGAAGTATTTATTTAAGAATCCATGCAGGTGAATGAGACTATGTCTGCAAACAGTCCATTACAACTGGCTTTCTACACAGGTAGCAGTGAAGTTGTGAAAATTCTCTTATCATATAAAGCTGATCCAAATCTGGTTGATGAAGAAGGAGACACTGCTCTTCATTTTGCTGTCTCTCAGTAAGTTAAACTTTACATAACATCACTTCAGAGCAAGTTAAACTTTACATAACATCACTTCAGAGTAAGTTAAACTTTACATAACATCACTTCAGAGCAAGTTAAACTTTACATAACATCACTTCAGAGGAAGTTAAACTTTACATAACATCACTTCAGAGGAAGTTAAACTTTACATAACATCACTTCAGAGGAAGTTAAACTTTACATAACATCACTTCAGAGTAAGTTAAACTTTACATAACATCACTTCAGAGCAAGTTAAACTTTACATAGCATCACTTCAGAGGAAGTCAAACTTTACACAACATCACTTCAGAGTAAGTTAAATCTGTACACAACATATCATTTATCTGCTTTATAGTAAGATGAGTATTTATTTAACATTATTTCACACTAAGTTAAATTTCTTTCTTTATATATTATCACTGAATCAAGCTGTTTCCTAGTAAATTAAATCTGTATCATTACTTAATATCATTTCATTTCATAATGCAATTTTATTAAGATTTATCTGCATCTTTATATCATTTCACAATGCTGTTTTAGTAAATTATATATATTTCTTTATATAACATCATTTCATAATGCAGTTTTATTAAGATATATCTGCATCTTTATATCATTTCACAATGCTGTTTTAGTAAATTATATATATTTCTTTATATAACATCATTTCATAATGCAGTTTTATTAAGATATATCTATATATTTATATAACATCATTTCTTTATTCTGCCTCATGGTCAGCTATATCTATATCTTTATTAATCATCTCTTTCTCGTGCTGTTTAACAGCAAGATAAAGCTATATTTTTATATAACATGTCACTTCATCATGTGGTTTCACAATATGTTAAATGTGTATCTTTAAATTATCACATCACTATTCTCTTTAAAGCTATAATTATACTTTTATATAACACAGATACAAAATTGTGTCATTTCATGATTATTATGTTTTTCAGAGGCCAAGATGAAATTGTGAAAACCCTAACTGATAAAGATGCTGACATGAACAAAAAGAATAAAAAAGGACTGACACCATGTCACTAAGCAGTGACTGCAGACAATGAAGAAATTGTGAAAATCCTCATTGACAAGGGTTGTGTTGTTAACACACAGGTTATATGTGTATTTATTTTATATATATATATATATATATATATATATATATAGAGAGAGAGAGAGAGAGAGAGAGAGAGAGAGAGAGAGAGAGAGAGAGATTTTAAATAAAATGACACAGTATGTACAAATAACAACCCAGAAAGCTACCTAAATTTAAAAAATGCCCGTTTCTAATTATTATTCCTGTTTGCAAATTGTCCTTTGATACATTTATTCTTGTAGCTTTATAATGAAGTTTTAACTTCATATTGCATCTGTTAATTGTCAATTTATTGTGATTTATAAAATTATTTCTTAATCATATAATTTTACATATTTATTTTCAAAAGTTGTGCAAACATTGAGTTTGTTCTGACAAAGGGTTAATGATGAAGACATGCCACTCCATGCTATGAACAACTACCCATCTGTGAGATGTTGATGAAGGTGAAGAAATTAAATGTGACATTTTCAACAGTGATGGAATGTCTGCTTTTCATGTGGCTGTAATAAATAATAAAGAAAAGTATGTATAGCTTTCAGCTTCAAGTCAGTCAGCTGCCTTAATAAGAATTTTTAGAAAGATTTTATTATAATTATTATTATTATTATTATTATTATTATTTTAAACATAGCGTTAAGGTGATCTCTATAACGTATCATCATGAAACAAATATTAAACAACTTAGCTAATTAGAATATTAATTGTTCCTGAAACAAACCCTTTATAGTCTGTTTATCACATATTGGCTGTACTTGAAGAACATTTTGAGTATGTGAACACTCTTTGCCTTTTATTTTTATTATATCATTGTCTTTCATGTAATCCTAGGTTTATAACTTGTATATTGTAACCACAACCTGAAACCACATAACTTTAAAGTTGTACAATGATTTCTTAGAAATACAACTGAAAACAAGAACATTCTTAAAATGACTAAGAACAGCACCAGCTCCTTCAGTGAGGCATCTTGTTTGTTGTGAGATGTGAAGTGGATGATGGATCCTGGTGGTTGAGTCATGTTTGATGTCTGCAACTGAGTACGTTGCCACTGACAGTTATTCACTTTGGTCTAGAGTTCATGCAGCTAATAGCTATTGATTTGTTTAATTTTGCTAGGAACAAAGATTTATCTGTATCTGTAATTCCCTGAGGCTAGAAAAATTTTGAATAATCTTCATAATTAGTAGCACTTGTCATATGCTGCTGCTATTAGACTGACTTAACATGGCCAAATTGTGAGGATAAATGTAAAAAGATTTCTGACATTCAGAGAAAACAAAGAAATAGAATGCTAAGGCAAAGACACAATATTCTAAATCAGTACAGATCTCTCAGGATTCCAAAAATCTTTCAAGAAGCTCATTAGGCTCTCTAGATTTGATCCACTTTTGATGAAGTAGTTGTTAAATATAATCCAATGTTTTCAGAAAACTTCCCCCAAAACAGTAATATTATTACTGTCACAAATTCAAGGAAATCAAAAACAGAGTCTCCAAGAGAGTTTTCTTTCTTGTTAATGAAAATTTTCCCCAGAGTAAAATTGCATAAAATACTAAATTTATTGTCTGTAGTCATAAAACTATGTGTTCAGTTTATTTACCTCCTCACAAACATTTCAGTTTTAACCTTAAGGACATTCAAGATCTTGTAGACCAACTCCTATTTATTCATAATACAATCAATTCTGTTCAAAGTAATTTGGAACATAGTAGATATCTATTATTGAGTAGAAACTGCTGCAAAGGTAGAATCCTTTTTTCTTTTCTTTTGGTAACTGACGTCACACCATCTTGAACTCAAATTCGTATATATTTCTCTTTTTTTTCAGATATTATTATCGTTCATGTTGGTCCATGCTAAATACAATTCTTTTATATTTGACTACTGATGATCTAAAATTATATTTGTTTACATTGTTGTTGTTATCAAACATAAAGAAGAACGCAGATTACCTCATCTATATTTCAGTATCATTTTGTTTCTAATAATTTATAATTATTATTATTATTATCATCGTCAGCATTATTATTATTATTGTTGTTGTTATTTAAATTTAGTATTGATACTACTACTACCACAATACTACTACCAATAATAATAATAATCATCATCAACATTTAATTTATCTTTCTTTTTTATTTCAAAATTCTTTTCATTTGGACTGTAATTTGTATTATTTCTTTATCTTGTTACTATTTCAGTAATATTTTATTTTACAACATTTTATTATCTTTCTATCTTTTTCTATAATTTATTTACTTAATTTATTTGTTTTATGTATTTTAAATATCTGTGTGTGTGTGTGTGTGTGTGTGTGTGTGTGTGTGTGTGTGTTTCTTCTTGTCTTTTATTCTTCTTGTTCCTGCTTATTCCTGTGTTATTCATATTTCTTCATTTGTTTTTATTTGTTTTCATTTTTGTGTTTTCATTAAAAATTTATTTGATTGTTTATTTTTTTAACCTATTTACCATGATTATTGTTTCTTGTTATTTTTTCTACATTAGAATTTCTTCAAAATCTTCTTTTTCTTCTTGACTGTTCCTCTTCTCTGTATTTATTTCAGTTATTTTAATGATAAGCAAGAGTTTTGAAATATACAATTTACTTATTATTTTTCAGTCTCCCAGTTTCTGTACATACTTCTTATTATTCTTTCTTTTTCTGTTTTCATATTTTAAATTCGTAATTTTTATTTTAATGAATTTTATTGTTTATTTATTTATTTTTGTTTATTATAATTTTTTTTTTTTTTTTGTTTTGAACTACTGACCATTCTTATTCTTTTTAATTTTCTTCTTCATTCTTTTTTGTTCTTATTCTTCATTGCCTAGTTTCTGCATATGTTACCATTATTTGTTATTTATTTATTTTTTTTTCCTTACATTACTTAAGTTAACGTATATACTTGTGTATAAGTCTAATTTTTGGGAGACTATATTAAGGTAATATTTTGGGGGCCGACTTATACATAGGTAATGCTTTTGTAGCTGTTGCTGAAGAGTCACCATTTTGACTATTTTTTGCTACGGGATGCATCTAAAATAATTGCGGTCTTTCAGCTTTTCAAAAATATAATTTTATCGTATAAAATGTTTTGAAAAATTAAGTAACAAAACACAAATATGAATGTAAAACATGATATTCTTCCGTTTAATGACATAAAAATACATTTTAAAGAGAAAAAACCGTCAGTATTTGTTATGCCTTACGGCGTCTTGCAATGATTTAGGCTATAGCTCGTGTAATACATGCATTTACGTTATTATGGTATGTTCATGCAAGTTACAGCTCGTGCAAGTTATGTTACAGTAGGCGTACAATGTAGGCCTTCATGGCACTGTCACACTGGTCTAAAAATAGTGATGGTGCCTGGAGTCTACAGTCGACTTATACACAAGTAATACCTAATACCTAATATGACGCAATTTTTGGTCTTAAAATACACATCGACTTATACATAAGGTCGCCTTGTACACAAGTATATACGGTATACTATTTCTTTTAGTTCTTGAGTTGTCTTTCTTTTATCATTTTAATTTCTTTTGTTTTGTTCTTTTAATTTTGCTCTCCTGCTCATTTTATTTAAAGAATTAGAATTCTTATTTTTTATTATAATTGTATGTCTGTATATGTATGTATTTATATTATTATTATTATTGTAATTTTTTTTTTTACAAGCTAGTTATAATTCTTTTTATTATTATATTTTTTCTTCATGTTTCTTTTTATTCAGTGGGGAGCAGACATTTTTTTTTATGTTTTAATAAAACAAGTGACCTAGTAATATCTCAGAAAATTGATATTTGATACTAGTGTAGATGTTCTGTCTTCCTTATTCAAAACCTGTTTTCATTGATGATGTCGTATTTCTAGTGTTTGCCGAACAAACCCAAACAATAATGAAGTGTAAACTTGTATTGTCAATATATTTTGTTTTCTGAAAAGTATTATTATTAGTGATTTTTTTAGAACCAGTATTATTCTGATAACTTGTTTGTTACTATTAGTCTATTTTAAATAGTTACCAATGATTTGGATAGGTATTTGTATTTATATTCACTTAATGTTTTCTTTTAATTTCAAGGTCTGCCCTCTTTGTTTATATATATATCATTTTTTTCTTTCTATTTTTTTATTTTATTTCCACAGAACTGAAAAAGAAACGGCAGTTGGCACCAGTATCACCAGTACCACCATTAGACTGAGACAAACTGACATCACCACACCAACCACTAAAAACTCAAACGCGTGTGCCAAGAAAGATCCAGGCACACTAGAAAAGAAACCACAAACACCACCACCCATTGCCAGAGGTATTTTGGTAAAAAAATAATGTCTAAGAAAGAAAGGGAACAGAAAATGTTTGATCATGTGATTCAACTGATTAATATTCTTGTGAAACTGGAATTTTTGTTGAAAGCAGCCAGACTAAGCTCAAATTGCCACAAGCTTTACAACTCAATCACTTAGTCAGATTTAAAAATCTTTGAAAAATATTCAGGTAATTATGTCTGTAAATATGTCTTAGTCTATCTGTCTGTTTCTCTTTCTGTCTGCCTCCCTATTTATTTATTTTATTTCTATCTCTGCTTTTCTGTTTGTCTGTATTTCTTTCCTTGAAAATGTTCAGATAAATATGTTTATCTTTCTTACTATGTCTCTACTTACAATATACTTATCTGTTTTTCTGTCTCTATCTTTATATATCATTTTTATTTGTTCCTAATTATCATGTTTTTAGTTTTCTTTCTTTTTTCTTCCTTTCTTTTCTTTATGTTTTTTAAAAATTATTTTGAAAGTTGTAATATTTTGAAGTATGACAAAGAAAGAAAATATTATTTTTCTGTAAGTTCTCTTTTGATAGTTCTGAACATAAATAGCTTTAGAATCAGTAATTTAAATAATTTTAAATTTATTTATAGTTTTAATTTATAAAAATGCTCTTAAAACAAGTTTTAGTAGAAAGTTGATTATTTTTAGTTTATTTATTTTTATTTAATTATAAATCTTTCTGCCTATCTTGTGTCTATCTATTTGATGTATGTATCTATCTATCATTTATTTATTTTCTTATTATTTTTAATTTATTTAAACTTTAATCATACTGAATTACATAATATTCATGTTAATTATTATCAACCTTTTCATTATTTTATGTAAAATTACAACCTACTGAATAATTTAGTGTGCTGTATTTTCATTATTTTTTTAACTAGGTTTTAAATTTATCAGGAAACAGTTCTGGAACTGAGACTTTACGAGCTGTGTGTTTCGCAATGTGTTCTAACACAACAGTGATCTTCCTACAACTAGTACTGCTTTACTAATACTACAAACTATTACCACTATTACTGCAACTAGTATGATCACCACTAATACTACAACTATTACCATTATTACTACTCTATTATTAATATTACAACTATTACTACTCCTGGTACTATTAACACTAATACTACAACTACAAATTCTGCTGCTGCTGTTACTACTACAACTACTACTACTACTACTACTACAACTGCTACTGCTACTGCTGCTACTAGTTCTACTACTGGTATTACTACAACTGCTGTTGATATTATTTTTACTGTTAAAACATTATGATTTCTTCTACTAACTATATTTTAATAATAACAAGTAACTAAGTGTTAACAATTTGTATTAACAGTTTTTACTGCTAATACACACAACTTGAGTGTTCTGTTGCTAGCACTGTATAGTAAAAATGTTGTTGGTACACAGGAATATTTGGATGTGTCAAGTAATTCTTTAGGAAATGATTATTTCTCTCATTGTGTCAGTTCAGCTCTTAAAGAAAACACAACACTGAAAACTCTCAGTTTTATTCTTATTATTATTTTAATCATGTAATTTTATTAACTTTTCTTTATCTGCCACTATTTTACTTTTCATAATAATTTCTCTATAATTTCAGAGCCACTGATATCTACTGTGATATTACATTTATTTATTTATTTATTTATTTATTTATTTTCAGAGCTATGAGTAGGCTCCACTGATTTGAAACTCCTCTCATCGACTCTAGTAGAGAACACTGGACTCACAGAACTAGATCTGTCTAGTAATGGATTATCTGATAAAACTGCTCTCACTAAACACTGGACTCACAGAACTAGATCTGTCTAGTAATGGATTATCTGATAAAACTGCTCTCACTAAACACTGGACTCACAGAACTAGATCTGTCTAGTAATGGATTATCTGATAAAACTGCTCTGACTAAACACTGGACTCTCACAACTAGAAAGACAATGACAGAATGACATTACAGAATGATTTGGCCAGAACACTTTGCAACAAGTGGAAGGTATGAATGTTATAATTAAATATTTTAACTAATTAAATCATTTGTTAGTATTTTAGTATTTCAAGTAGAATCCGTATTGTGTAATGTAATACTATAGTTTAAAATGTTTATTTACTTAATATTCTTAAACTGGACTTAAGCACAGTGTAAATAACAAATTGTATCAACTTACAGAATTATTCAAATATATTAAAACATATTTTTGTAATCTCTTTTACTGATGTATTGCTATCTTAATCCTTTTATATCAAAGTTAAAAAATAATATTAAACTGATTGAAATTAAGAATATAAAAATATTTAATAAATAATTTTTATTATTAATATTTTGTGGAAAAAATAAAACTCTTCTTGCTAAGACAGTGAAATGCAGTTAGAGCTGACAACAAAAATACTACTTGCACTTTATTTTATGATTAGTTTATTAATGAATATCATATTTTGTTGTAGGATCCTAGACAACAGATTCAAGCTGCCTCAGCCAGCACTTCAGTTGAAAATGTTGTAAGATCCATTTTCAGAAAAGGTTCACTAGAGCACCAGAATGCCTTTACATCACAGTCTTCCCTGTCCAGAGAAAGCTCAACACTTTCAAGAGAAAATATGTCTGAAATTTAATTTGAATTTCAAAAACTCAGTGATCTCCAAGAGACTGCATTGTCAATGTGATCAGAACATCCAGTGTACACATTGTACTTCATAGCAGCTTGCACTTTTTTAATATTTGTTGTGTTCATAGTTATTCTATTTTTATTGCTGAAAGAGGAATAGAGATTTATCACTGCTATGGAATGCCATTTTTCCAAATAAGCTAAACTTAATGTATACATGTGGAAGTATAGGATTGAAAGATGGATGGATGATGAATAAGAGATATAAATGGATGAAGTAAAAAGGTTAGCCTGGTTAGAGATAGGGAGGGATGATACATTCACATAATATCCAAATAGAATAACTCACTGAATGTGACAAATGCTGGACGAATGAAAGAATAAATGAATAGAAGCACGTGTAGTTGGATGAGCAGAAATGTGGTTAATTACAGGATGATATATTCATATATAAAATATATTGTGTGACAGCATAGAGTGTTGTGTGAGTACTTTATAAAATGTCTGTGAAGACAAATCAGTATTTCACATACTCTTACTATTTGTACATTTAACAACCTCTAAATATCACTAATTACTCTTTAAAATAAATGACAAATATTTACATTTTAAAAAGTGTAAATATTTAATAAAAAAAAAGATTTAAAAAACATTATAAAATAAATTAAAAGGTAATGATAATAAGAACAGAAATATAGTCTATTTTGACAAATAAATATTCAAAGAAAATGGGTATATATGCACAATGTGTGTTCAAGAGTGTGCGTGTATTTCTGAGAGTCAGACATACAGAGAGATGTATATAATGAGAAGGATATATAATTAGTGAAATAGACTGACAGACACAGAGTCAGACATACAGGGAGATGTGTATAATGAGAAGAGTATATAATTAGTGAGATAGACTGACAGACACAGAGCCAGACATACAGAGAGATATGTATAATGAGAAGAGTATATAATTAGTGAGATAGATTGACAGACACAGTCAGACATACAGAGAGATGTGTATAATGAGAAGGATATATAATTAGTGAGATAGACTGACAGACACAGAGCCAGACATACAGAGAGATGTGTATATAATTATACAGACAGATACAGAGATATATAGAGAGCTAAGCTGATAGGCATATGTTTATGTGTAATAAAGTGTTAGTAAGTTCATGTGTTAGAGAGTGAGGATGGGTTTTTGTACATGAGTAAGTGGATTACAGTGCTTATATTGGTATATGTATATTTTATAGATAGATGACTGAAGATAGATAGACATACTGGCAGGCAAGTAAATTCATTGGTAGAGAGACACAATAAGGACATTTTGGAGATAACATTAGTATGAATGAACATAGGGATAGAGCAGTGGACAGAAAGCTGTTTGTTTGGATTATCAATGACATATTAATAGTAAAATAATTCCTATAAGCTAAGAATACTAAATATAGTTTTCAATATACTCAGTCTTTCAATGTAATTTCTTTTTACCATTCTGTATATCAAAATATTAAAAATATTTCGGTATCCATGCAGCCATCATTTATTCCTAAATTTACTGTCATTTTTAAATACATTTTTTTTAAATCTAGTTTCAAAGTCCAGTAAAAATCTCTTTCTATAATCCTGCCTGTCTACATCAGAATCTCTCAGTTATACATTTGTACATATTTCTATCATCCTTTCTCTCTCAACATAACACAGCACACCATCCTGTACACATCTCATTGTCAGTTCTGTTTATCTATCCATCAGTTTATTCATCTCTACATCTATATGTGCCTGCTGCAGTCAATGTGTGTGTGTGTGTGTGTGTGTGTGTGTGTCTTTGTCTCTACCTGCTCTCCGAGTTTCAATATTTCAATCTATGTCGCTCTGTCTGATTGTCTATCTATATAATGCTTCTATGTATATGCCTGTCCTATCTCTCTCTCTCTCTCTCTCTCTCTCTCTCTCTCTCTCTCTCTCTCTCTCTCTCTCTCTCTCTCTCTCTATATATATATATCTCAATCTCTATCTCTCACACAAACACACACACACACTCACACACAAACTACATACAACCTCTAAGATACTAGACACAATTCACAGACTCTTTGACAGCATAGTACGTGCCACAGCCCTTAAGATACTAGACACAATTCACTGGCTTGTACAGACTCTTTGACAGGATAGTACGTACCACTGCCTTTAACATACTAGACACAATTCACTGGCTTGTACAGACTATTTGATACGATAGTACAAACCACTGCCTCTAAAATACCAGACAAAATTCAATGGCTTGTACAGTCTCGTTGACAGGATAGCACATACCAGAGTATCTAATATATTAAGCATCATACACTACACTAGATGAAAAGATATCGTTACTACAGGGTAGCTCATACCACATAAACTAATATTACTAGATATAGTGCTGTGAATGAAACAAATTGAGTCTCTGACAGGCACGACAAACCACAGCCTCTAACATACTAGACACAATTCACTGGCTTGTACAGACTCTTTGACAGGATAGTACATACCACAGCCTCTAACATACTTGACACAATTCACTGGCTTCTACAGACTTTCTCAGGATAGTACATATAACAGCCTCTAACATACTAGACACAATTCACTGGCTTGTACAGACTCTTTGACAGGATAGTACATACCACAGCCTCTAACATACTAGGCACAATTCAGTGGTTTGTACAGACTCTTTAACAGGATAGCACATACAACAGCCTCTAACATACTACACTCAATTCACTGTCTTGTACCCTCTTTGACAGGATAGTACATACCACAGCCTCTAACATACTAGACAAAATTCACTAGCTTGTACAGACTCTTTGACAGGATACTACATACACAGCCTTTAACATACAATATACAATTCACAGGCTTGTTCAGACTCTGATAGGATAGTACGTGCCACAGCCCTTAAGATACTAGACACAATTCACTGGCTTCTACAGACGCTTTGACAGGATAGTACATACCACAGCCTCTAACATACTAGACAAAATGCACTGGTTTGTACACTCTTTGCCAGGATAGTACATATCAAAACCTCTGACATACTAGACACAATTCTCTGGCTTGTACAGACTCTTTGACAGGATAGTACATACCACAGCCTCTAACATACTAGACAAAATTCACTAGCTTGTACAGACTCTTTGACAGGATACTACATACCACAGCCTTTAACATACTAGACACAATTCACTGGCTTGTTCAGACTCTGACAGCATAGTACGTGCCACAGCCCTTAAGATACTAGACACAATTCACTGGCTTGTACAGAATCTTTGACAGGATAGTAAAAACAACAGCCTCTAACATACTAGACACAATTCACTGGCTTGTACAGACACTTTGACAGGATAGTACATAAAACAGCCTAGAACATACTACACACAATTCACTGGATTCTACAGACTCTTTGACAGGATAGTACATGTGATGCCTCTAACATACTGGACACAATTCTCTGGCTTCTACAGCCTCTTTGAAAGGATAGTACATATCACAGCCTCTAACATACTAGACACAATTTACTGGCTTGTACAGACTCTTTGACATAATATTACATATAACAGCCTCTAACATACTAGACAAAATTCACTAGCTTGTACAGACTCTTTGACAGGATACTACATACCACAGCCTTTAACATACAATACACAATTCACTGGCTTGTTCAGACTCTGACAGGATAGTACGTGCCACAGCCCTTAAGATACAAGACACAATTCACTGGCTTGTACAGACGCTTTGACAGGATAGAACATAAAACAGCCTCAAACATACTACACACAATTCACTGGATTCTACAGACTCTTTGACAGGATAGTACATGTGATGCCTCTAACATACTAGACACAATTCTCTGGCTTCTACAGCCTCTTTCACAGGATAGTACATATCACAGCCTCTAACATACTGGACACAATTTACTGGTTTGTACCGACTCTTTGACATAATATTACATATAACAGCCTCTAACATACTAGACACAATTCAGTGGCTTGTACAGAGTCTTTGACAGGATAGTACATACCACAGCCTCTAACATACTAGACACAATTCAGTGGCTTGTACAGAGTCTTTGACAGGATAGTACATACCACAGCCTCTAACATACTAGACACAATTCAGTGGCTTGTACAGAGTCTTTGACAGGATAGTACATACCACTGCCTCTAACATACTAGACGCAATTTACTGGCTTGTACAGACTCTTTGACATAATCTTACATATAACAGCCTATAACATACTAGACACAATTCACTGGCTTGTACAGAGTCTTTGACATAATAGTACATACAACAACCACTAACATAATACACACTGGCTTGTACAGCCTCTTCTTAGTGATTTCTTTGTTGTTTGTAAAAAAAAAGAAAAATAAATAAAAATATCTTGAAAGTATTTTTTCATCTCTTCTTTCTTTCTTGCTTAATTCCGCAGTATTTTTCAAAGATGCCTGTTTGTGTAAATGATTAGTCTCGTTCAAAAAACAATGATTACGTCTTCTTGTCGCTTGAAAATGCAAATGCTACACTGTCTTAGGTAAAAGATACAACGGCAAACCGATATAAATATGCTTGCTGTATTGTAACAGCTGTTATAATAGCTAAATTCTCTGTTCTGGAGATGAAAATTAAAGATCGTTTTAACTGTAAATGTTTAACTTTAAATATTTTTAAGGGTGTTTAATTAATTAATTAATTTATCAAAAAATAAAACCCCAAAATAATCAAAGATGATGTATGTGAATATTTATAATATTATTATTTTTTTAAATTGTTCTTTTTTCATAGGTCTGTAATTTAACCTCAAGTAGTTCAAGTTTTTAGTTTTAGTGAAACATTTCACCATTATTTCAACAAAGAGGGAAACGTCAAACCAGTATACACGTGTTTGATCAAAGTATTAACACTGGCTACTTATTTCAGCCAAACGTCGACAAGTCTGTTTTGATATCTACCCCAAATTCTTATCATCACTAGTCAGTAATGGTTTACACTGCTTGTAATAACTTAAATCATATATATATATATATATATATTAGCAGTCCATTGTAGATGTAAATTGTCATCAAGTATCTGTTGTGTTAAAAATGACGTCAACAAACAAGTATATTAGAAACTGGCAATCTCTCTCTCTCTCTCTCTCTCTCTCTCTCTCTCTCTCTCTCTCTCTCTCTCTCTCTCTCTCTCTCTCTCTCTCTCTCTCTCTCTATATATATATATATATCTCAATCTCTATCTCTCACACAAACACACACACACACTCACACACAAACAAACTACATACAACCTCTAAGATACTAGACACAATTCACATACTCTTTGACAGGATAGTACATGCCACAGTCCCTAAGATACTAGACACAATTCACTGGATAGTACAGCCTCTTTCACAGGATAGTACATATCACATGTGTATTTATATATGTAATGTATTTGTTATGTTTGTGTTTGTCATGGTGTTGCTTGTGAGTGTATGCACACGCGTGAACATATCTATCTATGCATACAAAATGTTAACAAAAGTAATTACTGAAATAAAATTATAACTAGAAATTATGTTAGGAGGTTGGTGGAAATTATATGGAAGATATAGCAACTCCCCCCAGCTATGTTACCCACCACTATTAAAGTGTGTTCCCATGAGTATAATGTCAAATGAGTATAATTGCAAACTGAAGTCTTTTTAAAGTGTTAGACAGAAAAGCTTCAAGCACTGACTGCTGCACGTTATATAGTTCAATAGTATAGTTCAAGACACTACGCCCAGCATACAGTGTTACTTACTGCTGTGTTTTGTACAGCAATTACTTCAAATAACGCAATTCAATATGAATAAAGACTTTTGTAGACTACTACGCCAGAAGCCTTTTTGGATCCAGCACTGATTTAAAATGTTATCATTTCGTGTTGGGTAGATTGTACATAATGTGACTGCGCCCTTTCCTATTTTCACATCAAACTTCTGTTGCTCATGAACTAACTGAGAAAATGAAATATTGTATTTGGTGCTTCGTAAACCAAATATAAAATTTCCCACTGAATTGTTTAAGTAATATTATGTCACGACTTTAAAAAGAAAACAACAATAATTAACAACTGAGGTTACAAGTGTAAATCACAAAATATTGTTGGATCAAAAGAAATTATCTTTACACCAAAACTAGCATGTAAGTAAACTAAGCTGAAATCAATAACATGACACCGAATCAATTTGTTTATCAAGTTTAAATGTTCTACAGAATTATCCAAACTGCAGTTAGAATTAAAATCTGTTTTCTTTGAAGATTCAGGTTTGTATTTTTTATAAAATCAGGAGCGTTTTAATGTTTTAACCATTCTGTTTTATACAATAAAGATCAGATTGTTTTGATGATTTAGGTTTACTTAAGATATTTGAAATGTAAAACATACTAGGATGTATTCTAGAAGAAAAGAAATGGTTTAATTTCTTGTGGATAAATCAGCTCCCTTCTGTACCATTAGATATATTTTACAGTGATTTAGGGTAAGGCTTTCCTTGTGAAATGCTGTCTGTTACCTGTATTAATAATTTCAGTTTGCCTTCGAATTAAAAAAAAGTCAGAAATTAGTTGTCATAGTTCTCCTTTTCATATCCAGTGATATTCCGAAACATAATAAATGATCTCATTAGACATAATTTTACAAGTTATGGATTTTCAAGTTATGTTTGTAAATTGGTGGTATACTATTCATTCAAATAACAGAGAATATGTAAACTTCTGTATCAGTACTCAAGTATTAAATCTAACGAAAAGAGATATTAAGAAATAAAAAAATAGCAAAATGTGGATGGTTGATTATTAAGGACAATATTAAAAAGCTAGTGTTTTCAAAAATCTGGATATCAAAATAATGCAATATGCTTTATATAATGTTCTTTGAAGTTTGGACATACAGCAATTATATGATATTGCATAAAATGCTAGAAACACAAACATTTTTGGTTTAGAGTAGTTTCATAATGCGTATGTAGTGTATATGAATTGTCGATGATTATTGCTATTTTATTTTGGAGAAAAAAATTTGAACTTGCAACAAAAAATATGATTGACATATTTACTGAAATTTCCTTCACCACATATTGTCAGAAGCATATGGTTTAGAAATGGAACAAACTTTCAACACACAGGATTTAACTTGTCGTTGACACCTACACATGAAGACAATGGAGTCTGGTACAAATGTTCAGCTGGGAATCTCTTCACAGACAGAAGTGGACAACAAATACCTGAATCTAATTCTCTTCACATCAATGTATATTGTAAGTTGTTAACTAAATTTTGTTTTAATTCTTTTATATTTACTTATTTATTTATTTAATTATAATGTTATTTGTTTGTTTGATTGTTTGTTCATTATGACTTTCACATTAATTAAATAAGTAAGTAAATAATGTTAAAATTATTTATAAAGTTAGTTGAAGTAATATTTGATACTTCCATTGGATATGCTGATCTCATCCCTACAAATATTAAACAGAAACATGTACATACTAATTCATCTGCCTTTGATAATACTTTCTCATTATATAATAACTGTTATTCTGGCTTCACGTTTATAGTTTTCTGTGGAATAATTCAAGTTCTGTACATTGTAAACTATGTTTTCTGTTTCCTCTTAGTTTATATTTTTTTACTTTTATTTCAATGTATGTAGATGCACCCAGAGTGAGAATTTTATCAGAGAGTCACATCAGAGTTGAACTTGGAAAACTTGTGATACTACGCTGTACAGCTGACAGTAATCCAGACAGTGTTGTATTTGAATGGCGAACTGGTACAAAACACCTCACTGACGGTTCTCTGTTTCAAATCTCCTCATTTCAACAGTCAGACCAAGGAGAGTACACGTGTTCAGCAACTTCAAAAACTTCTTTTAACACTTCAATGTCAGGATCTGCCAGTGTCACTGTTACAGGTAACTTTATTTACACTTTTTTCATGTCACCTTTGTTAGCAAGTACAACTGATTTTGTTATTGTTTCCATACCAGTCAGAACTAGCCAGTGTCAATTTTTATATTAGGACTTTAGTAAAATGTGGGTGCAGGTCTGTCTATATATGAATATAAACACGCACACACACAAACACACTCATATACATGTTATTCACATTTAAATATATTGCAGATGAAATTAAAACAACATAAATCATTTTTCACGTTTTAGTTCTTGAATCAGCTCCTGAATGGTGATACTTCACAAATGTGTTAGAAACTTCAGTAGATCTCAAGTGGAAGTACAACACAAACAAGTTCACTCGATTCACTGTTGAACAACGCTTGTCTACTGAAGACCAGTCTATCAGTCTGCAAGTGTCAGACAATAAGACACACGACAAGACTTTTTCTTTACACATTTCTCATCTCAAGTCCAATTCTTCCTACCACTTTCAAATTTACTCTTCTGCAAAGAAAAATGACAGCCGTTACTGTTTGACTCTTTGTACCACTTTAACAACAATAAATTGTAGTAAGTAAAATAGCATATACAGTTTTCGATTCTTCATCTAAACTTTCAGCAAAATATTTACTTTTATTTTTTTTCGTTATGTGTTTTTGTTTGTTTGTTTGTTTCTTTCTTTTTTTCTTTGGGTTTTTGGGTGGGTTTTTTTGCAGTACTTATTTACAGGTTCTGGTGAATCTAACATTGTCTAACTGTTTACGTTATTTAGTGAAAGATCTTTAGAAGAAAGAATTGTAATAATTATAAAAACAAATAAAGCAAACTTAAACGTTAAAGCGAATTTTTTATTTATGTGTTGAACTTGTTATTGTAATTACTGTAGAAGAATCTTCGTCCATGGCACAATTGGAACTGGAATTGGTCTAGTAGCAGGAATACTTCTGCTCTGCTTTCGTGCAACAATTATTCTACTTATCCTCAGGAGAAGAGGTTACACCATCCGTAGTCAGTTAAATTTTGAACTCATTCATTAGTTATTGTTTTGTTGTTTTGAATATTTCATATTTATTTTATTGTAGTTTTTAATTATTTATTTTAAAATTATCTTCTTTCTTACTTTTTATTTTGAATATTTTTTCTGTCTCAAACTTCATGTGTGTGTGTGTGATTGTGTTCATTTATTTATTTGTATAATTGTTTCTTTCTTTTATCACTGGCCGTTTTAAAACAAATCAGATCCTATTATTTCAATGTAAGAGTACTTATTTAGCTTGTAAAATACAACTATAAATATATCTTACAGGTTCAGACAGCAAAAATGAAACTGAAATAAGTGAGTACTTTGTTAAAATATTTCTGATTACTACTGTGATAAGAAATATTCAGTGACTATTTACTATGTTACCTGCAGACCTTGTTTGAAATCGACACTATGTCTAAAGTGCATAAAAATATCATATCATTATTTATGTTTAAAATAAATTTTGCTGTAAACTTGTATCAGCATCGAATAAAATATCTGCATTGCTGCATTAACATAAATGTATCTGCAAAGTATGTGATTGTCTCGTTAATGAAATGCTGCTAAAACCAAATATACTTGAATGAGATACCAGTATATTTTTGTTATTATGTTTCACAGATATCAAGACGTATCTATGGGTTCAGTCCAGGAAACAGCTGTTCGTTCAGGTAAAATAAGAAACCCAGTGTTTTGAATATCTTTTTTAGATCCTAGTTTTACTAGAGCACTTTCCTTTGCAAAGAAGTTGTCTCTATAATACATAAAACGATACAAATTGAAGTAGATCTTGAAACACAAGTCAAGATGATTGCGGAAACTCAAAATGAGATGCCAATTTTTCATACACATTAACGAATCTTATGCTTAAACCCATACACACAAAGAGGCAGACAGGTACATACAATCATATATTTTATTAATTTCGTGAAGAGCTTGAACAATTAATAAGTAATTTCAACAAAGACTGAAATAACATTATCAGGTTTGTTTTATATACAATAGTTTTGTAAATTCAAAGAAACTGCAGTAAATTAAATGAACTAAAAATAAGCGCTTAAGATTTTTTTCCAAATGCCGGTAACAATTTCTGTAATAAATATTTTCTAGAAAATATAACGGAAAAATACTTTATCAAAATGTGTACAAAGAAAATGTGTTTATGAAAATATTAATAAATTTATAGAACATTCTCAAATACCTACAACTCAGTACAATCACGTGATGCACCTGCGTATGAAAAGCTGAAGGTGTCTGATAACAGACCGAGTTCAAGTAATAACATTTATTTAGAATTATTCACTTTTATTTATCATATTAAAATTTATCCAACAACGATGACAATTGATAATAACTTATTCCTATGTTGAAATAAAATTTGTATTTGTAAAGAAAATCTGAAATGTTTTTATTCCCTATTCGTTATCAAGAGTTTTATATGCCAATACTACTAATAATAATAATGATGATGATGATGATGATGAATAATCATAAGCATATTTTTGAAACGTGTTAGAAATCAGACTTGAAGCTATACATAACAAATGGATTTTCACGTGCTGAGAACGATACAAAACTAAAACAGCATCTAAATCAGGACTTTGATTTGTTGTAACTTTTGTTTAATTAATCTCTTATCAAGACGATAGACCTAAAGGGATGCAACTCTTGTCTGATATATTACAACGTTTTCAAGTTAACTGGAGATTACGATTTGCCTGATCTAGAAACATATTCTATAATTATAACAAAACCCAAAAGTTTTTATTTTGGTTTTCTCTTTGTACCATTGAATATGTGTGGGCTTTTTTTTTAAGACAAAATTCAAACAAAATATATTGTCCATTATAAAGAAAGTTTCTAGGTTATGTATGTTTCCAGAATGTGTACACGTGCATGTTAATTTAATAATTTTATATTATTATACAAATACAAACACGTCACATGGAACGATTATCATAAATATGATACGTGATGTAAGATGAAAAGAACTCAACTGATAAATAGAAAGAATATAATAAACCAAACTATAATTAGATTATTTATTAATATTCAAAACATTTAAATTTAAATTGTATTTAATAAATAGAAACGTTGCAGATAAAGTTGTATCACTTTAAGTAAATCAGTTAATAGCAAATGAAATTTGGCAATTGTGTTCTGTTACTTTAACGAAAGGATATAATAAAATAAAGTGAAATGAATAAATATGAAAATTGTAGTCGCTTTTATACAATGACAGCGATGTACTAATGATGCGACACAATAATTTAACATATTTACTTAACATGTTTGCTGGGGGGCTTTCCGCAACAGTCATGAAACAATGATGCTATAATACGTACTTCCCTTCATTCTATAAACATGTGCTTAATTAATTTTCATAGCTAACACTAGATTGACCGAGAATAATTTTATCAAAGTCAGAAAGAAGTAGTCTCTCTATAATAGAGAGAGCGCTGTAGTAATAACGTGACACAATAAAATAACGTACAGAGAGCACAACTCATTCACCCGTAGAAAAGAGGTTTAGTCACAACATACTAAACATTATTGTGAATAAAATTCATGTACACAAAACGCAAAACCTTCATTCAGTTTGTGTCCCGGTTAGAGCTGGTTTTGTGTTCAAACAACTTAAACTTTTGTCACTATGTAATTATGTAAACTGCACGACATATTATGACAAGTGAGTGAATCGTGCTGTGAAAACCCAGTTTTAACTAAACTGTTCCGAATGAGGTAAATATTACAGTATGCAACGTATTTGAATATTTTAAAAAATGATCTTCATTTCGGAAAATACAATGTTGACTCATAACTATAATTGTCGATCTTTTTAAACAAATACCATTTTTAAAATACCTCGATTATTATAGGGACCGTTCTGAAATGAGATTATCTCTAACAAAGCATGCTTCATAATAATTATATCATTCCTTGTATTCCAAATACTAAGTCTCAGTTTTCTAAATGATGATATATATTTAGAAAGGATACATTATAAAAATCTGGCCGGTAATTTGTCTTTTTTCCTTTTTTCTTCGTTTTTTACGTGAACAGTATAAAATAAACTCCTCAAAATCTTCACAGATTTTTTGCTCAAAGCCTTCAAGACACAGTCTCTACTTATGATCATGCCGAGAAGTGATATGGCTAAACAACTTTGATTATGATTAACAAAGGTGAGGTAAAGTGAGACAGTGTAAACTGCTCCCTCAATGCGGATTTAATCTCGTAAATATAAATATAAACCAAAGAGACAGTAGCAGCTACAATAAATTATACAATGGGCGCACTGGGAAGAATTTGTCTTGTTATCTATGATACCTCGGCTCTGCACTTTCCGTCAATAGCCCCTTTCTACTTACAACACTTGTAGCATTGCTATATTGTTAGGAATCTCAAAACGCTCTCCTAATTACCTATGAGAGCGGTACGCTTTGCTCGCTCTATAAGTTATACGCCTCTTTTCGCTCTGCAAATAATCACATGAAAAGATTTCTTCGCGCTGATCTATAGAAATAGCCTGAATAGTGGACACACCGAAGTTCTTTTGCAAATTATCGTTTAGAAAAAAATGTATGTCGTACACCTATTTTATTTTATTTTTATTTTACGAAGATCAGTTAACGTATCATTAATTAGTAATCACATTTGTATGACTCATCAATAATTTTATTTTATGACAACGACAACAACAACTGTAATAATAGATTATGCAGTATCATATTCACATGAAAACACATCAAGTTGAGCTTTTATTTTTTATTACGATCTTGTGAAATGCAATGTTCTGCAGTGCTAGAGAAATGTACAGTGGCAGTTTGAGATGTTGTAGTGTTACAACTCACTGACACACACTGCAGAACTTTACAAAGAGCAAAGCAAGGTAGTGAGAAACTAGGTCAGATTCCAGAAAATGTCAGTTTGGATCGTTTCTACAGTAATGTTATTCCAGATAATGGTGATCTTCTCCCTGACTGTGAACAGTATTTTAGGTAAAGTATTTGTTTTCTTTGTAGCCTCTTCTTCAGTATTAATTTATTAATTTTTTTTATTAATTTATTTTCTTCTAGATTTAGATTAAAACATTATTGTCAGCTAATGAGGTCGCATAATTAGACTGGATCCAGTTAAAGAAAGACGAGTATGCTTTGGTACCGAGACTAGAAAAAATCATTTAATAATGCAACTTTATTGTGTGTTTTTCATATCAAAATATCAGCAAATTACAAATAATTATCACAGACATCCACCGCAAGTCTAACTTCACTTTCGTCTACAAACTAAAATAGATCTACTTGCTGTTATTTTAAAATTTATCTGAAATTATACAAAATACTTCTAGCCACAGTGTATATGAAAACATGTTCAAACAAGTGTTTATATTAAACATAGTTTCGCTATGTTTGGATAATTTTCGTGGAAATTCTGATTCGTCAGTTCTAATCATTTTAAATAAATCTAAAATTAAGATTATTATCATCCTCCTCCCTCTCCAGCTCCTCCTCATTATTATTATTATTATTATTATTATTATTATTATTATTATTATTATTATTATTATTTGTGTCGAAGATACATAATATTGTCATTGTTTAACGTAAAACGCTGTTATCTATAAGACAGTTTCATTAGACACATTTCTTTTCCGCAAACTTACTAAAGATTTTTGTTATCATACTGATTCTTACATATATGCAATCCTGAGATTATCTAGTCTCTATATACCGAAAAGATAAAATAACGACAAGTATTAAATAAATATGTCTTCATAATTATAATCAGTAAATAAACTTAGCTGCCGATGTCTGCAAATCATTAAAGATTTCTCACTGTCCAAAGGAAAATATGCGATGAGGAATTCTAAAGGAAATTTTTTAATGTTTTAGTTACGTTAATTAGCGGCCAAGATAAGACACGTTTTGTGTGACAAACTAACTACCCGAGTAGCTACTTCTTTCTTTAATTCCGCGGATTTCACCGACGTCCGCAGTAATCTAATACACGGGCTTCGCGGCTGAGACGAGGCGAGTTCAAGTCTGGTTCGGGAAGCGACAAGCGGGCGGTTGACAAGTTTGATGAACTTGGAGGTCAAAGGACAGACCTTGACACTGTGGCCTTTCTTTGACACGCAGTGATAGCGTCATTAGGTAGCGTAAGTTAAGTTGTATAGGCCTATATATATATATGTGTGTGTGTGTGTGTGTGTGTGTGTGTGTGTGTGTGTGTGTGTGTAAAAATATACATAAATAAACTGCACTCCTTCTGATGTATTATTTATCTATTATTATACATACATCGCACAATTTATAACTGACCAGTCCTTGTCACACTGTTTTATTCCCCTAGACAATTAGCACTTTAAACACTTTATTATCAGTAACTATTATTATTATTATTATTATTATTATTATTATTATTATTATTATTATTATTATTATTATTATTATTATTTTTTTTATTTTTTTTTTTTTTATTTTGGCATGATTACAGTGGTAAAGTTACTTCACTGTAGTGCCTCTTTTCCTTAATGTCATAAGAATTTTTTTATTTTATTTAATGGTTACTCCAAGTCTGACTGATAAACTTTATACAGCTTAGATTAAAATAGAACCTACACTATGGCTAGAGTGCTGTAGTAATAATGATGTGACACAGCAACTCAACCTAGATAAAGTACAACTCGTGTACCCGGAAGAAACACGTTTAGTCACAACATTCACAATGGCGCTGTTGAGATATTTACTTGTTTCTCTTACGATTATCAGATCAGCAGATAGGTTTTTTAAAGTTTTACGCTAGAAAAAAAGTCGCCTGACATTTATGTAACACTAGCCTGTACGCTGAGACTCAACCTGTGTTATTTATTTCATATAATTAATGTTTGGTTCTTCATTGTGAAATAATTTTTGTGATATTAGAGAGACATATTCAAGTTTTCCGAATGTTTCATACTTTGGATAAAAACTTGTATGTTTTTTGTTAGTGTTATTTGTCACGGACCGTTCTCTGTACGCCTACAGAACAGAGAAACAATAATCACTATTTCCTATTCTACGACTGTCAGTATTTAATATTAATTTATAAAGTAATCTGAGGTGAGTATGTTCCAACAAGATAAATTAAGATTACTGCCTCCTGCTCGGAGCTTTGTTAAAACTGGTAACTCTATTGTCATGTAATATGACCATATATGGCAACTGCTACCTGGAGTTTATAGGAAACATTCTCAGAATATAGAGGTTATTCTCTGCCCTTTATAGTACAAGACTTTAGTTAACTGTTAATAAAGATGGTGACACTTTTTGTGAGGTTTCTGTTTTCGTTTGTTATGATATTTCAATTTCGTATTGATTAAATATAATACAGTGGTACTTTGACTTACGAGTTTAATTGGTTCCGTGACCGAGCTCGTATCTCAGTTTGCTCGTATATCCAATCAATTTTCCCAACTGAAATTAATTGAAATACCATTAATCCGTTCCAGACCTTCCAAAACCACCCCTATGTTTTGTAACGTGTTTTTAAATAAGAAAAATGTATTTATAAATGACAAATTTTGTTTCAAACCAAAATAAAAGAGAATGTAAACTGGATTTAACTTAGAGATCAGACAAATTATTTTAACGCCTTTGGCTGGAGTTACAACCTTTATCGACTCTTTTAGCTTCAGCATGGTGCATATCGTAGAAGTACTACGCTCGTGCTGCCTAGCCAAGTCGACTACATGCACGCCTCGCTCATGTCTCGCTTCTTCTTCTCAGCACCGTCCTTTTCACTCACTTTCTTAATAGCCATGTTCAGAAAAAGAAATTTGGTATAATACTGCACAACACGCGAGCAGAACACAACAAAGATGCTTCCGCGCCGAGGTAACCACGTGAAGTGAGACGCTGGATGCTGGCCGGATATTGTGTTGTTCGCTGCGCCTACTAGCGACGGCGTCTCTGAAACTCGCTCGTAACTCGGATTTTGGCTCGCAACTCAAAGCATCGAATCGGCCGGCCGACTGCTCGTAACTCGAGAAACTCGTAAGTTACCTCAGTATTTATGAAATTTAGTAATACAATATTCTTTTCTCTCTCTCTGCATTAATCTTTCCATAGTCAGTGGTTACCTGTACATTTTTCATACTGAAAAATGAACTAGATCTGATTTATAAGTGGTTAAGAAGCAATGACCAGAAAATAGATTGACCGAATACACAACACCTAAATCCTAAATACGGAAGTCGTTATTTGATATCGATATTCTAAAGAATGAAGTTGTATTATTAATTATTCATTATCATTACAAATAAATAAAATGTTTAAAAAACATTTACGATAATATCGGCTCGAAATACAGTTTCAACGGATCTGATGTAAATATGTCTGTCCATCCATAGTCTATCTGTATGTCTGTCTCTCTGTATTTATGCCAGTTTCTTTGTTAATTTTTATATGTTAATATTGTGAAGTGCATTAATTGTGAGATCTTCGGTACTGACAGATACGCGCAGTGTACACATCCGGCCTGACTCAGTATCGTCGCAGGCTCAGTCTAACAAGAGTGAACAAACAAACTACACCCGCCTGACACCATTACATAGCATCACAAGTACCACAGACTGTCCAGTTTAACAAACGTATACACTTTTTATTGAAACTTCTGTCTTCTGGAATGTACTTGTAATGTGCTCGCTTTGGATATCAGATAATGTACAAGCAGAACATAATATATTCTTTTATCAGGGATTATCTTAATTAAATATCTGCCTAAATTAGAAATGCTACAGCAAGAGAGAATAAAATGGCACAAAAAGCAGGACCTAAGATCATCAGTCAGCAAATATGCAAAGATATCGCGTTTTTTCAGGTACAAGTGATCTGAATAAATATATTTCATTAGTTATTGGCCATAATATAGCTATTGAACTTCAAAGATTAGGCATATTGGTTGTGTGGTCACTACTTCGAAATGTCTGTCAGTGTGCCTTGTGATTAATGATTGAATTCATCTGAACAATGCACTTTCCAACGCTGATACCTGTAGAATGATAACTCCTAATTAAATCATTATCAATCATGCTAACATTGCATAAAATGTTTGGTATTTGGCAAAAACTGTGTTACTGATGCAGTTGAAAAAAGGATGCTCTCAGCTTGCATCAGCACAAAATTACTACAAAGCCTTAAGATTGGTCTATTTGGAGCGTGTCAGGTGTGTGTTTACTTAATTATCATATACAGGTTTGTTTTCTGAACTTTTTAAAAGAGTATCTATGACAACAAATATTCAGGTCACCATTAGCAGGTAAGATTACAATTTAGGTAGGACAGACATTAAGAATTAAAAAACAATAATCAGTAATAAATAAACAGCAACCATGTTACCATCAGTCAAAGTCCTTCAGTAGCAAACCCATCAAATACTTCTGTGAAAAAAATAAAGGAAATTAAGTTGCCATGGTGCCTCTACTTTAAGGGAAATGTTTGTATTGATGCAATTACAACATTCGTCTTTAAAAAAAAAAAAAAATTTCCCCCTGTGTGTATGTAATTTGTTTCAATGCAGTCCTTATTACAAATGAAATGTCCACTATTTCATAGTTATATTATAAGAACTGAGGTGTCTTCCACCTGCAGAAAAGACTTCACTACTAAATAATAACATTTGGCATGTGTGTGGCAGTTTTAAGGATCCAAAAGTGGGTCTTGTTGGCATTAAAATGTAAATTAGTTACACAAGGACATTTCTTTGATCATTTAATATTAGTAGAAAGATGCTGAGGTATCGCCTCACCTTTTAATTTTGTAAAATATAAATACTACGGTTTACTCAACCAAACAAAATCCCAAACTTTCAGTTTCATTTGTATATCCAATATAAATGTATTTGCATACCAAAAGCATTAGAAAACCTTGATGAACTATTTCAGTAAAGTTTCTTAAATATTTCTGTGCAACAGAATGTTTTCACAGGAAAGAGCACTCAACAAGTCATTTTTATTATTATAAAATCATCAGAGGAACTAAGACTGTACCTTGATGCTGAGGAAAAATGCAGCAGCCTTTACAAAAAAATATTTCTATCCCATGAATATTTAAGATTTTCTAATTTATCCCTTCTAAATGTGTTTCATCATTTAGATCTTTTCACTTATTAATTTGGTAAAACAACTTTTCATAGTACAAAGAGAAGGGAAGTTTTGAGTTCTCAAAGATTTAAATTTTAATCATGTGAATGGTCTAGCAGCAATGGATATTTACCAACTTGGGTTCACTTAACAATGTGGGTGTACTTTGCAGATATATGGAAGAAAATTGAGGTTTGTTTGAAATGGTAACAGCGTGCAAATCGCAAATTAAGTATTAATATCATGGAATTATTCTACTGAAAACCTAGAAATTGTGATCACTGAAATCAGGATAAAAAGATCTACAGTTATAGATAGGTTGTATTTCCAAAACAGAAAGTCACTTTGGAATTATCTACTACCGGTGGAATCCAGTGAATGTTAGAAAATGGAATCCATTTATTTTATTTTAAATAAAATTGACATGTGACCTATGGAAATGGCAATACTCCCTTGGAAATAACTGTATTAGCACATATTTTTTTCTAATATTGAAATAATTTAGCAAAATGTAGAAAAATAACAACCAACTGAAACAATTGTATTGTGCATATTTTTGCAGGTTTGATGACCTTAACAGGTGTTGCCAGTGGTGTGTTGAGTCAGATCTACACATTCCAGTGTTCTGTATCAGGCAGCATCACTTCACCTGTCAGCTTTCTAAGAAATGGAAATACTGTGTGTTTACTCCTGTCACACTGTGGTGAAGTCAGTGTTCTGCCTGGTTACCCTTGTACATGTGCTGGTCAGACTGGAACTTCTAAACTCCTCAATCTGACAATAAACAGTGTCAGTCTTGAAGATGAAGCTACCTGGACATGTACCTATGATACAAGTGCTAGCAACAGATTTGATTTACCAGTTTGGAGTAAGTTATTTGTTTTTAATATGATAAAATAATACATTTTATTTATTTTAAATGTTATTCTTTGTTCTAGCTACCATTTTATTCCATTAAAGAATTATGTTTTATGTTACAGCAGGTTGGATATAAAATGAAAATATGTGAAACTGTAAAGTCAGCAAAGACAATATATTTTCTATTTTAATTTTTAACATCAAGGTATTAATTTATTATTATATATATATATACAGCCTTTACAAAGAAGGAAAGAAAAAAAACTTCATCTTTGTTGAAAGCTCAGAGAAGAATCCTCAGTAGCTTGAATAGATGATGTTATATATGCCATAAGTTATCCTTCAGTCTCTTTCACAAGTTTTCCTGAAGTGTATATATATATATATATAAATGTCAACAATGTTAATCATTATGTAACTTTAGTTGATATACAAGATAGAGGCTAACATGACTGAAGTTGGTGAAGTAGTTCCAAAGATAGGCCATTTTCAAAAATGTATGGCATCTGATTACTATAGGATTTCATATTTGGTGATCTACAACATAACAAAAAATAAAAGAACAAAATATTTCTGTTCTAAGAATGGAACTTTAACCATTAGTTTACTTATTCTGTAAAATACATGAGTTGAAATATGCAAAAAATCCAAGCACTTATTTACATCCTAATTAAATAAAATGAATACAGTGTGTGTGTGTGTATGTGAGAGAGTGAGAGCGAGAGAAAGAGAGAGAGAGAGAGAGAGAGAGAGAGAGAGAGAGAGAGAGAGAGAGAGAGAGAGAGAGAGAGGTTAATCATATTTGTCCACCTCTGTATATTTTGTGTTATGAACCATATCCAGTTTCTATTACACACATTTGTTTTAAAATGTCATGTTAAAAAAAGAATGATAGTTCTCTGCTCCAGCTTACATACCTACACACCTGTAGCTATACATATATATATATATATATATATATATATATATATATATATATATATATATATATATATATATATTCAGTCTTCCACATTACCATCATACCTGCCTACACCTATCTGTCTATCTGAAACATAACTCTCTACATATATCTCCATATCAACCTACTGAACTACTGACATACCTACCTATCTGTCCCTCTCTGTGTCTGATATCTATTAGTTAGCTATCTACATATATCTGCATATGAACCTACTGAACTACTGACCTACCTGTCCCTCTCTGTGTCTGGTATCTATTAGTTAACTATCTACATGTATCTACATATCAACCTACTGAACTACTGACCTACCTACATATCTGTCCCTCTGTGTGTCTGCTGTCTGTTAGATAACTGTCTACATATATCTACATATCAACCTACTGAAGTACTGACCTACATACCTATTTGTTTATCTATCCACATTATGACAGATCAATAACCATCCATCAATCATATATCTAATTCCCTGTCAAACTACCTACATACATAACTAACTATGTCTAGATAGCTACATTACAACCTATGTATTTTACTGTATGTCTACACTCTCAGCCTGGCACACAAACACACATGACAGAAAGAAGAAAACACAGAATAGATAGATAGGCATGTTTGTCTTTCTGCCTAAATTCATCTACATCTATAAATTTACTTGTTAACTTCTACTTCTCTAACTGTCTATCAGTCTATCAATCTCTCTCTCTTTCTTTCTGTGTATTTTCCTGTTTATCTCTTTACCTGTTAACCTTTCATCAGACATGCTGTTTTAAAATGTTAAATATCTCTTCTAGTTTATCTATGCCTACATAACTACACTGTTATACAAGAAGACAAGAAATATGTGCACTCTATTTTACAGAGTCAGTACACTCAAATCAAGGTCATCTTTAGCAAATACATCAGTTAAGTATTCTCTTTAATATCAGAGTATTTGTTAAGTATTCTTTCTAACTTTTTCTTCTGCTCATCAGTATAATCACAGGTTTGAGATATCAATCTGTTGAATTCTGTGTACTAACTGTAGTCTGCTCCATGCAAACCTCTTCTCCTTTTCAAGTCTTTCTAAATTTTACCTAAATGTCATTTAATGACTGAGGCTCTTCTACTTTTACCACTGAAGAAAGAACGCCCACCCTAGTTTCAACCAAATAGCTGTAGAACCTAAGTTTACAGCACAAACCTAAAAGACTTGATAATCAAGTTCATGATCAAATTAAACAGTAGTTAGATTAATTCACAGTTTACAGTTTTGTTTTCGTCACAGTCTGCTGAGTAACAAGAGGCTCACCTGGTCTTTGAAACTGAAATCTGGGTGGCTTTCTAGAATCTTCCACATTATTCACGCTGAAAACCCCCAGAAACCAAAGATCCCTGTAAAACCAGTGAACAAAAATTATTTAAATATATTCACATGAGCAAGTGATTGATTATCATCTTAAATTTTGTTATTAACATAACTACTTATAAACAAACATGTTACTAAAGTTACAACAAAGCATTTGTCACTAATATTATTACTTTTATTTAAAAATTAAATTATAACAATATAGTATTATGAACTAGCTATATCTCTAAACTTAATAACTTAACATGTTAATAATGAAGTATAATACTACAGTGTTATTAACTGTTTATACTATGTACTTAATAAATAATACAGAACAATCTATTGGGACACTTCTGTTAAGAATATTTTACAACAACAGTGGTTTAAGTAAATTTCAAACTACTGATACTGGTAATAAAATAGTCTTTATTTAAATGTTCAGAGTAATTCAAATGGTAAAACTGTTATAATTACATTACTCAGTAGTGTTTGCTGACACAGGAGTGTTGACATCGGCACCAGCGTCACACAACAACAACACCATTGTGAAATCTTTTAGACATGTAGAAATATATGAGGGCATTGAGAATTCTAAAATAGTAAATATTATTTGAAAACAAATAAAAACATTAATATATAGCTATATTTGTTTACTAATGGTAAAATGTTGAAGTGTGTGTGGATACTGAGAATTCTGCAATAGTAAATATTAGTTATTTTGTTCTTGATGTAAAATGATGTGATGGCAAGCTGACAACAGTACAGAGATCAGTATTTCTAAATTGTTAATAAAAAATATTTTTATCTTTACTTTTTTTTATTTTTTTTACCAAAATATACAGAAACATTGAGATATGTGCGCATTTCCAGATTTCTAAATAAAACGTAATTTAACAAAATGTTTTTTTATTGATATAGTGTCCAATGGACACTGATATTATAAAATACAGAATCATTAATTTAAACTATTACAAAGATTTAAACTTACGATGTTTAGCATGATTAATTAATCATATAACATTGTTTAATAATGTATAAAGTCTGAGATCAAAAAATAATTATTAAAATTACTATTATAATTTCATTTTAAACAATTATTTATGAAGAAATTATTTATTTTATTTGTATTTTATTTTGATAATTAAACTACTATAACTTCACATTACCTTGTTGAATAAATTGATATTACATGTTAACCTCAATAGGGCCTCCTGCACTTTCTGATCACTGATCTCCAGAACACCATAAATCAATCCTGAAAGTAAGATTTAGAATAATAATAATAATAAAAATAATAATAATAATAATAATAATAATAATAATAACAAATATATCAAATCCTGACAGTAAAATGTGAAATTAAAATGATGGTACTAATAAACTGTGTATCTCATTGTGAAAAGTATCAAAGACTCAGTCTGTAAGGAATAAATTCAGGAATTTTCACATTCCACCAACCTTCTACATTATACTAATTGTAGAAAAAAAAACATTCAGTCTTTTAAAATTACAATTTTTATTATGACGGCAAAGTTAATAAGTATAATATACTTTGAAACATGATGTGCAGACTAACAAAGTAACAATAGTAGTTAATAAAAAGAGATAAAGAATAATGAGAAGTACACAAATAATATTAGGAACAGCATTAATACACATCACTGGTACAATGGAAATGATGGTGGCCTTAATAGAAACAGTAATAATATAATTTAATGTAGGAAACATACTCTAAGAAAATAATAATAGTTAATAGGAAGCACTAAAGAATAATGAGAAGTACACGAATAACATTAGAAACAATGCTGTTACAACAGCAAACAAAGCGACACAACTTGAAATAATAATAATATATTTTAATATAAGATGTGCACACAGAAGGCAGAAGGCACAACAGAACAAATAAAAGTACACCTGTAACATCAAGCAGAATGCTGATATGACGGAAATGATAGTGGCATTAATACAAAGAATAATAATATATTTTGAAACAGAATGCACACACGAAGAATAATTTAACAATAATAGTTAATAAAAAGAGCTTTAGAATAATGAAAAGTATAACATTAGGGCCAATGCTGTTACAAAGCAAAGAAGGTAACATTAACAGAAATAATAATAATATATTAATATGTGATGCACACTGTTAAAAAGTAAGAATAATAGTGAGTAAAAGGCAAAAAAAGAATAATCAGAAGTACTCTGTATGTAGTATATAAATGTTAAGAAGAACAGAGATTCGATGGCAATGTTGACAGACATAAGAATAAGATATTTTAAATTAGGATGTGCACACTAAGAAAGTAACCAAAAAAAACACAAAAAAATTAAATAATAGTACGAACAACACCGTTTTAAAATTACCTTTTCATTGAACAGCATAACTGTAACAAGTTATTAAAAAAGGAACATCATCAAAGAAATCTAAATATTTACATAGTGGAGAAATTCCCTTTTAAGTCCAGGTAATACAATATAGCAATACTGACATAAGAAAACTATAAACTTCATTACTTTTTTATTATAGTGGATAAAAACTTGATAAAATATAAATTTTCCTTTGTTACTAATAAATCTAATATTATATCAATTTTCATTTTCATAAACAACAGAAATATAAATTAGCTCCTTTTTTCTTTTTATCTTTAGCACTGAAAGAATTGAATGAATTTTACATTTTTATTTATTTATTTATTTATTTATTGTCATATTTTTGTTTCAATCAACACAGCACAAAATAAAACTTATTATAATTAACTAAAGCAGTAAGTTACATTTAAAAGTAAAAACAAATTATTTCTTTTTTTTTTACTATTTTTGTTTTCTGTTTTCTTTTTTCTTTCTTTCTTTCTTATTAATATTATATTTTTAAAATATTTTTTGGACAATAAACTCTATTTTCTTATGGAAAAAAGAAAAATTAAATTATTATTAAAAATCATTTTAAGTTTATATACTAAATTTTCACTAATTAGGACTATTATTATTATTATTATTATTATTATTATTATTATTATTATTATTAAATTATTATTGTCTTTTTCCAAAAAAACAAAAAATAAAAAAAAAAGAGTAAGTTTGTTAGTGACAGTAATAAAATAATAATATTTATTATTATTTAAAATCTGTTCTGAAATATATTAAATTTGAATTTTTACCAGCAGCACTAAAAATGAAAATGTATTAAAACGGTAAGTTTATAAAATATGTATAATGAATGTGAAAATTAACCCTGAACAGTCTGTATTTTTTCTTTTCAACAATGGAATATATCTATATATTCATTTAAAAAATCCACTATCATTCACAATAAACAGTGAAATCTTATGATGTAAAATGAACATTAAAAACAATAAAAATAGAATAAATTGATACATAGATATACAGAAATGTATCCTGATAAATAGAAAATGAGGGAGATTTGAAGGAAGGTTATGTAGACAGGTAAGCATGGAGATAGTTAGATGATTGATAGATGTTCACTGTAATCTGGATTGTTAAGTTGATGGATATATAAAACAAACATAGAAAAGATAGGTAGTTATGTAGGTAGGTCACTAGCTGTTTCAGTTGATACATACATACATACATATATATATAGAGAGAGAGAGGATGGCTTATGGTGAGAGTGTACTTTTGTAATGGGTTATAAATGGACAGACAAACAGAAAGATACATATGGATTTTGAAAGTTGTTATGCATGCAGGAGGCAAGTGAGACAGAGAGACTCAGAGGTAGAGAGAGTTTGATACAGATAAAAACTTAGACTGAAAGATTATTTGTAGACAGATAAACAGACTGATAGAAAGGAACAAAGATAAATATTCAAATGTGTCTGTCAGTCTATCTACCTATCTACCTATCTATCTATCAATCTGTCTATCTATCTATTTATCAATATATTTATTCATTTTTCTATTTATCCCATTTTCATAAGCAACACTCTCTCTAAAAGACAAACAACAGACTCAGTCTTTCTTACAATATGCCTTCTTGCATCTATCTATCTTTCTAGTAATCTATCTCCTTTCTTCTGTCTATCAAGCTACCTTTCTTGTGCCCATTTTACATTTTACCATATATCCACACTGTTTTACACATACATATGTAATTACTTATCCTTTAATATATACATATACCGATCACTTCCTAAACACACAAATACATTATCATTCCTATACACGTATCAGTATTAGTATGTGTGTGTACACACATACACACATTCTTTAATGCATGTCAATCAGTCTGTCTTTAATGCATGTCTATATGTCTATCAGTCTGTCTACAAACCAATATATTAAACTAGTGACATACCTACCTATTTACCTTCCTATCAGTTTCTCTCTCTAGCTTATATGTCTATTTTTCAGTAACCATCTGTATAACTACAGACTACTTCAAACCTCCATATCTTTCTAAACATCTATCTATATAATCTATCTAATATTCTCTCTGGATATCTTTCTATAAATCTATCAGTTCATCACTAACTCAATCTTAACACAAATCCAATCATCTATGTATCTCTGTCTGTCTGTGTGTGTTTATGTTCATATCCTCAAATCAACTGCCAACCGCTTTACCATCATACATGCTTACACCTATCTATCTATTTATCATTCTATAGCTAGATATGAACCTACTGACCTGCCTGTCTCTTTAACTATCTGTATATCCATCCATCGAACTCTAAGTAAATGCGTCCCTATATATATATTCCTCTAACCATCAATATTACAATCCATCATTAACCATCCATGAATCACCTATTCATCTCCCTAAATTATAACTACTTTTTTGTATCTATCTTTCTGTGTTACTGTCCATTTATAACTCTCATTCCCAATTCCCATAGTTAGCAATCCTTATGAATCACACACACACACACACACACCCGCGCGCACTTTCTATGCATATACTTGCAGGTGTCACCTATCTATATGTATCTCAAATGTTTATCTATGTACACAATTTCTTATTCTATCTACATAATCAACCTACCTAACAATTTATTATCAATAACATCTATCAGTCATTTAAACATCTTCTTGTTTACATACCTACATATCCAACTTCAAACCTCCCTATATTTATGTTTGTTTGAACACACATATATATATATACTCAATATAATTCACTCGTCAAAAAAGACAAGCAACTTTTCCTTCTATGTACTATTCCCTGCTCCAACTTATGCATACATACACCTGTATACATTCAGTCTTCCACATTACCATCATACTTGCCTACACCTATCTGTCTGTCTGCTACATAATTATCTACACATATCTTCATATCAACCTACTGAACTAATGACCTATTTGTTTATCTATCCACATTACAACAGATCAATAACCATCCATTAATCATATATCTAATTCCCTGTCAAACTACCTACATACATAACTAACTATGCCTGCATTACAATCTGTATGATTTATGTATACATCTGTATTCTACACTCTCAGCCTGGCACACAAACACACATAACAGAAAGAAGAAAACACAGAATAAATAGATAGGCATTGTCATGTTCACCTATCTGCCTAAATTCATCTACATCTAACAATTTATTTGTAACTTCTAGTGATATAACTATCAGTATCTCCCTCTTTCTTTCTGTATATCTTCCTGTTTATCTCTTTACCTGTTAACAGCCCATCAGACAGTCAGTCTCATATCTCTGTCAATCATCTTTCCATTCCTTTAAATCACTTATGGTTAAGTGCTAATATTCTTTATTAAGCTGGAACCTGCCTGTTGTCTATCTGTAAATATCATTGCTCCACATCTTTTCATTTCTTCTGCACTAATCTGTAATGTAGAACCACACAGAGCTTTTGCAGTGTCCTTAGTCATTATAGAGGAAGTTGTTTTACTGCCTTCCTGATAAAACCAAGAATCATCCACTGTTAACTATCAATCAATCAACACTGAGGTATATTGTCAACAACTTCTCTGTCTGGAAACTGCTTTGGAAAGAAAAATCCATATTGGTCTATATCAGTAGATATCTCAACTGTTTGAAGTAACCTTTATATTCTTCTCCATATTTTTATAACTGAAGCTGATTCCAGAATCATGACTTTCCTGTAGATACAATAATAAAATTTAATAGAAATAATAACTATTTTTCCATTGTGTCTAATACTGTAATGTTAGAAAGAAATTATTATAAATAAAGGTCATCTGTCTCTTATTGTAATATATTTTAATAAATAACAAATAATTTAAACAAAAATACAGATCGATGAAAAAGTATAACACATTTTACATTCTGGTCAACATTAAAAAAAAAAAAATTGTCTTTTATATCTAAATTCATAAAAATAAGTGAAAATATTTCTTTATGAAAGATTTTCTAATACTAAAGAAGAATGCACTGATCAGATCAGAATATGTTAAAGTTAAGCAATACAAACATAACAAGAAAAAAATAAATGTATAACATTAAATGACAGTGGAATACAGTCATAAAAAATAAACATTATCTGTGAATATCATTCAGTTCATCAGCTAGTTTATGTATATTATTCTAACACAAAACAAAACTGCAGTGTTTAAAATGCTGAAGTGTTATCTTGAACTGAACTGAACTTTTATCTATAAGTATGTTTATTAAAGTCAACAGATTTGAATCCTGAATGAGGAAGCTGATAAAATGTTTTTTTAAAATTGAACAAAATAATGGAGATACTGCAAGAGGAACACAGAAACTAATCAGCTCTGTGTCATCTCATATATAAAGTGTTGACTGGTAGGAAACAGAGTTGTAAGGATTTACACCTGCTTCTTCCTTAACAATGGCAATTTATAACAATTACCACCAACTTGATGTCTCTGCATTTGGAATGTACATTTTTCAGGAATATCGTGGAATTTTTATAAAAAAGAATCAAGAAATGAAGTACTGGTTTTGACAGGTTTTGTTTTATTTTAGTTATTATTATCGTTGTTGTTGTTGTGGTGGTGGTTGTTGTTACTGCTATTATTACTATTCATGTTGCTATTATATATTTTTAAATAATATATCTAAAATGCT
>CM022677.1:12091210-12118866 GCA_012295275.1 Chrysomallon squamiferum
CTGAAATAATGTACAGATGCTGAAATTAATACAGTCTTTACATTTTGTATTTTATATCTGTGTATTTTAGTATAAGTTAATTTTTGACATCTGTGCATGTTAGTGTTGTATGCTAACTCTCCAGTAAGTCTCTATGTTAATTTTACTAATTAGTGTATGTGTGTTAATTTCAGTAAATCTTTATTTTAATTAATTAGATTGTATATGTTAATTTCAATGCCAGCATATTAATTTCTGTAAGTCTGTGTTTATGTGTGTGCATGTGAGAGAGAGAGAGAGAGAGAGTCATTTTAATAAGTCTATGTTAATTTCAATAAGTCTGTATATTAATTTCAATACGTCAGTATATTAATTTTGCCATGTCTTGATTTTAATTTTATTAAGACTATATTAATACAGAAGTGTGTTTTCTCTTTGTTTATTTTCAGTAAGTGTCTATTAATACAGAAGTGTATTTTCTCTGTGTTTATTTCCAGTAAGTGTGTATATTAATAGAGAAGTGTATTTTATCTGTGTATATTTTCAGTAAGTGTGTATATTAATAGAGAAGTGTATTTTATATGTGTTTATTTTCAGTAAGTGTGTATATTAATACAGAAGTGTGTTTTCTCTGTGTTTATTTTCAGTAAGTGTGTACATTAATACAGAAGTGTGTTTTCTCTGTTTATTTTCAGTAAGTGTGTATATTAATAGAGAAGTGTGTTTTATCTTTGTTTATTTTCAGTAAATGTGTATATTAATACAGAAGTGTGTTTTCTCTGTGTGTATTTTCAGTAAGTGTGTATATTAATAGAGAAGTGAGTTTTCTCTGTGTTTATTTTCAGTAAGTGTGTATATTAATACAGAAGTGTGTTTTCTCTGTGTTTATTTTCAGCTGATGAGTCAGGGGAGTGTGAGGATCAGGTGGAGGTGACGTCTATACTACAGATAGCTCTTCACTCGAGGAAGTCTGCTGAAGGCGTGGCTCGACATCTACTTCACAAACTGGACAGAAGCTGTGGAGTTCACATCACACCCTGTACTTCTCACCCCAGGGAGGATCTGTCTTCTAACAGCAGAACTGCCAGGTGACACTTTACTTGAAGTCTTTTTGTATTATATGGACTTTGTTTTCTATTATTAGTTTTGTAAGTACTGAAACTGACTTTATTAATTAATACACTTTGTTTTTCACTGTGTTAAATAGTGAAACTGACTATTTTATACATTAATAATTTGTTTTTCAGTAACTAAACTAACATTGATTTATATTTCAATGGACTGTATTTTTTTAACCTTGTATTGAATTTAATCCACTTTGTTTTTAATACTTAAAGTGATTTTATTTTTATATATATAAATTACCTTTATTTTATATTTATTGAAATCTAATTTTATACCTTTGATATTGCTTTTATTAACCTAAATGGACTTATAATTAAAAAATAATAGTTTTGCATATAACTAGTTTTTTTTCTTACTAAGATAAATTTAGATTTTGTAGTTTATTAAAGTCTATTCTGTTATTAACTGGACGTTGCATTTAACTATCTTTTTAAAAGTATTTGACCTAATTAGAGTATTATAAATTTCAAGTGTATTAACTTATTTTTCCATGACTAGTGATAATCTTTACCAAACCAATTTTTCATTTTGAATTGTCCAGCACGTCCAGTACTCCAGCCAGCTCAGTGGACACTGACTTCACCAAACTCGATGAACAGAGACTGTGTGAGTACATTCAGTCACTGAAGAATGACCGGGCAGCGGTCAGAATGACCGTCATGGAGCTAGAGAGTTTACACTGTGATCCTCTGATTGATGAACAGAAGAACACTCCAGAAGCTCAAAGACTGGATTTGGAAAATGCTGTGTTAATGCATAAATATAAAAATAAAAATAAATATAAAAATGGTCTTCTATTTTTGTATTGTATTATTTCTTTTCATATTCTTTTATCAATAAGACTTATTCTAAATAAAGTGACTTGTTCATATAAACAGAGAAAACCAAATAATACAAACTTACTGTATAGATCATTGTGTCATAACTACTGATACTGTTTATCACAGTTCTTTATTATAATTTTAAATTGTATCTTTTCTAAGAATACTGAGTAATGTAATACAGAAATGTAATAATAATATGTAATAATGATAGGTTATATCATAATATTGATTATGTATGCCATAACCACTGATACTGTTTTTCATAATTACTTTTGAAATGTATCGTTATGATAATAATTAATTGAAAACATTTGGAGATAGTGGACCTGTGTTAAATGTTTTAAAAAAACGACTTTGATTCAGAATACAAGAGTGTGGCTGCTCTATAAAAACTAAAATCAGACATCAGCAGTTTTGTCAAAACATTTGGAAACATACAGGTGTATAGTCATGTGTAATCTATATGGACCTTGGTCTATGAAACACATCACTTTCAAAATTTTAATTCAAATTATATTTAGAGAAAACGACTAAACTCATCAATTCAGAATTATATAAACAATATAAATTGAGTCATTGGTTTTCTATCTGGGATTTTTTGTGGAAGAGTTTGTTTGTGCTACTAAAATCAAAATCATTTATATATTTCTAACATAAATTGCATCTAAATTGCAGAAATCAGACATCAGCAGTCAGCAGAGTTTGTCACTGACCTGAAACGAGCTAACAGGTAAACATACAGGTGTATGCATGTCATGTGTAATCTATATGTTCTACACTAAACATTGGTCTATGCAAACACATAAACACGTTTCAAACAGAAATTCAAATTATATTTAGAGACATTTTTATTATAAACTTATGAATATTATAATTATATAAACAGTATATAAATTGACATAATGTCATTGGTTTTTCTATCTGGGATTTTTTGTGGAAGAGTTTGTTTGTGCAGTACTAAAATCACTTTTACTAATATTGTTGTTATTAACATTTATATATTTCTAACATAAATTGCATCTAATTTTTATTTAATTTTGTTTTGTTTTGTTTTGTAATGTTTTGTAGTGATAGCATTAGTATTTCTGTAATATAATTGACATATCTAATCTTTATTTTACTTTATTTTTTGCCCTGTAATGTCTTGATATCATTATTATTCTAATTTTTTTAATTTTATTGGATAGTATTTTAAATGATTTAATTTTACATCTTCTTATTTCACTTTATTTTATAAAGCATTGCTATATTATTTTTATTTTTAAATCAAATTAACATAATAGTTACATAGCTTTTTAATTTTATTTTTGTAGTTCCTTTATATGATTAGTATTTTTGTAACATAAATAACATATTCTAATTTTATATTATTTTTATTTTCCTTTGTTTACCCCCATAGTGCCTTAATACTAATTTTATATATTTATTTTCTATTTTTTTCTATTAATTAATTTATTTATATATTTATTTTTTTATTTATTTTTTCTCTTACAGCGCCTTGATATCAGCGTTTGATAAAGCAAAGAAGAAGTACCAGAGCAAGCTGAAGAAACTTGAGACTCAGTTACAGGGGATGAGAGATCGCTACGAGAGACAGATAAAACTGCTCAAACAAAGAATTGAAGTGCTTGAGATAGACACTGTTAGGCCACCAACCAATGAGACTTCATTATAGCAGACCAGGGATTTTAAATTAACCAATCGCTATGATTGTAACAAAATTCTGTGAGTTCTGTTATCCAGTCACTGTGTCGGTAAGAAAAGACTGGTAAAAAAGTTTGTAATTTACCAATCATGTAACCATGGTGATCTGAGAGTTAAAAATAGCCAGTCATGATGTCTGTAATAAAAGACTGGCCACTGGCCTGTAATAAACCAATCATCATGAATGTAACAAATGACCTGCCAAAAATATTTGGAATTAACCAATCAGTGTTGTTCTTGAAAAATTCAGGTCAGACAAATATGTGCAAACATTATTCAATACCTTGGACCATTCAAACAAATGTGCAAATGAAACATTATTGTGAAAGAACTTTGTGTTTATTTTGACCAACGTCTGTGACCAAAATGACCAAAACAGACATTACAGAAAACACTTCATTTAAATTACTGTTGATGATCTAAAGAAAATGTTTGTGTGAATCAGTGTCAAAGGATCACCGGTTACATCTGAAAAAACAATACAACACAGTGGTACAACACACTAGCCAGTGAAATCTTATTACAGGAAACAGTCTCAGAAAAAATGATTTGTTCATCTTAACAGATTTTTGTACATATTTGTTAATGTTTTAGTGAATTTACATTTTAAACTCATCACTTGAATCAAACAGTGAAAACTGTGCAGAGAAAAAACTCTTTAATTATAAATGAAATCCTGAGAGGTGATTGGATCGTCAGCTGACAATGAAAATAATAATTAACCAATGAAATTATTTATTTATTAGAGCTTCTGGCCAGTCAAACAGTAGAATACATCTGAGCTTTAACCAATGAACAATCCTGTTTTATAACATGACATCAGACAAAGAAAAATATCACATAAAAATTAAAATGTCAGTTTTATATCACATTTGATATTTATGTATTATCTATAAAAATTTATGTATTATCTATAAAAACTGTTTTTAAACCAATGAAAATGATTTTCTCAGACATATTAGCCAATCAAAAGTAGTTTACTATCTGTATTGATCATTAAAAACAGATGTATCTATTTTATCTTTTTAAAATATTGACTTTGTAATTCACTCTTAGTGAACATGATAAAAAAATCTTACTGTAATTTTATATTTAAACCATCCAATATTATAATATTTTCAATGGATTGGCTAATTATACAGTATAAATATTTTTATTAAGGGTTTAAGAACATTATTTGAGTCATTTCTGTTATGATAATGACAGAAAATAGACTCTTTGAAGTTAATCTCTCATATCAAATGGTGAAATGTAAAAATTATATTATTATTTTTATTTTTATTATTACTATTATTATTCTTCTTATTATTATTATTATGCTATTATGCTAATAATATTGAGATAATTATTGTTATTACAACTTCTATTATTATTATTATTATTATTATTATTATTATTATTATTAACTGTCATTAGTATTATTACACTATTATTACTTCCACTACTACTACTACTACTGTTAGCAAAATAATTCTTATTAATATTCACCATCTTTGATTTTAACTAAATGGGGTAATGCTGCGTTTGTTTCATCATGATATTACACCAGCTGTTAGGCTTTTTTTAATTCACAAGTGTTGAAAATATTTGTTATTAGCTGATTATATGCAAAACTTATTTGTGATATGTGTCTTCATTATGCATAATTAGAATCACACTGAATTGTTTGTGGCACTCTAACATCATGAAAAGTGATTTAATTTTTTTTTATAAATATGTTATCAAAAGTGCTGTTTTGCTAAGAGAGAGATGATTCTTGTATTATTAAACAAAATGTTCTCTTTCACAGTTTAAGAGTATGGTCTGAATTTGAATGAATAAAAAGAAATAAGATGTATATATGTTTGTATAACTCAGAAATTTAAAGAATGTTTAGATGTACCAGTTTCTGCAACTGATCACATCTGGAAATAGAGTTTCACATCAGCAAACTTTGTATTTGTAGACAAACTAAAACCTTTAAGAATAAGATAATTTCCCTTTAGTTGGCCTAATGGTCTGTTAAAAAATGTATTAAAAAATATATATATTTCGTTAACACCTTAAATGTAGAATTATATGCAGATTTCTTATTTGTTGGTCAATATCATTAAACATTCATTAAAATAGATTGTTATGACATTTTAATTTAAATATATTTTAAATGATATAAATTTCTTATTCGGTGGCCTATAATGTATTTAAATTTAATTACATTTCCCATTTGGCAACCTAGATCAGTAAAAACGTACACAAAGACATTGTAAAGGCACATACTGAATCTGAAATAATATGTAAATGTTTTTGTGGGCTGGTGTGAATAGTTACTTTATAAAAAACAGACATGATCATGATGGTAAAGTTTACAAATTGTTAAATGGGCATTATCATGTTTAATGTTACTTTGTATGCAATAAAAAAAACTCATCTATTTCAGCTAAGAAAGTTGTTTAGTTTTATTTCCAAGTGAAGAAACCCAGTGAATAATGACAGGCAGAATTATTTATAATAATAATAATAATAATAATACAATGACAATAATAATAATAACAAGAACAACAATAATAATAGTAATAATAGTAATACCAATAATAATAATAGTAATAATAATAACAATAATAACTAGAATGGAAATAACAATAATAGGAATATAATAATAATAATAATAATTATAATAAAATAAAAATAATACTTTATTTTACATAATTTAAATGAATTCTCTCTAGAGATAGCTGGTGTGAGTTGTACTTTTTATTCTCTCTTCATAAAATATTAAGTGAAGTAACAATAATCAAATATTTTTTACAAAATCTGTTAGTAGTGAAAATTAAGTTACTAATAACCACAAATCTGATATTTATTTTCACTCATTCTAACAACCATTTGATTAACAAACTATAGATGTCAATAGTCCAACTTTGTCTTAAGTTATGGTGGAATTTAAGACTGTTTTGATTATGCTGAAAATTTAGTTAACTTGGCTGCACATTGAGTTTGAAATACAGTGATGTCACTTCTAGCTCTGTTTTTCACTTTAATTTCTAACTATATCCAACCAAAAACAAAAACAAAAACAAAAAAATTAATAATACAATAAATAAAATAATAATTAATAATAAACAGTAAATACAACAAATGAATAAAATAATTATAAATAGATATAAACAAGTGAATGAGGCAGAGACAAATGACAGAGACAACTGAATTAGACTGAGACAAGTTAGAGATACAAATGAGACAGAGACAAGTTATAAAGACAGCTAAGTGAATGAGAGAGACAACTGAATTAGACTGAGACAAGTTAGAGATACAAATGAGACAGAGACAAGTTATAAAGACAGCTAAGTGAATGAGAGAGACAACTGAATTAGACTGAGACAAGTTAGAGATACAAATGAGACAGACAAGTTTTAAAGACAGCTAAGTGAATGAGAGAGACAGCTGAATGAGATATTTTACTTTCATTCAAACACTCAAAGAATGAACAGATTATATAAATATGTATATTTCATTAATGTTTTCATGTTGACATTTTTCTTTGATTCATATAGTAAAAATAAAAATCTTTCTCATAGATAAATGAGACAATTCCAGTGAAAGTCTTTCATTGCTGTCACTGTGCATAGAAATATTTCTCCATATTTTTAATGTTTTTGTGATTTGTTTGAAAAGACTAACTATTTTAATGAACACTAGTGAAATTTCATCCTTCTTTCATTTATCAGATATATTTTTAAATATAGAAATAAGACATTTTTGAAGCAGTAATTTAACATTAGTCCTAGAAGCAGAACATAATATTTATTAATAGGTTAGAATAGTATATGCCTATCTATAAGATTATTTTCTGTTTAACAGAGAAGTTAATCATAACACTTCTATAAGGCCAGTAAGATTGATTGCAATAGGATTATTGCATTATTTTCCTCTAAGCATGCAAAAATAAATAAATAATTAAATTAATAACTAAGTAAGTAATAACGTTAGAAACAACACCGTTATTACGACAACAACGGCGACATTAATACAAACTAATAATACATTTTAATGGGATGCGGACACTAAGACGTTAAGAACAACCCCTTTACGATCACCCCATTAATAGATACACCAAAACGTTCAGAACAACGCTGGTACGACGGCAATGACGGCGACATTAACAGAAATTGCATTAATATATTTTACCGTAGTATGTGCCTGCTCAGAAAGTATGAGGACATAAAAAGCGCAAAAGAATAACACTACTACGACGGCAACGACGGCGTCATTAATAAAAATAGTGATAATATTTTTTAACATAGGTTGTGGACACTAAGAAAGTTTGAATACAATAGTTAATAAAAAGCAAAATAATACAGAGAACGTTGAGAACAACGTCGTATACGACGGTAATGACGGCGACATTAATAGAGATGATAATCATAATATAAGATGGGAACGGTCAGAAAATAAGAATAACAGCGAGTAAAAATTGAAAAGGAATAATAAGGAGTACACCAATAACGTTAGGGGCAACGACAGTGACATTAATAGAAATTACAATAATATATTTTAATAGGTGATGCGCCCGCTTAGAAACTAACTTGAACGTACTCAGTAAATAAAGAGGAAACATGACCCCTAACACCCGGACCTTTAAAACACGTGTCTGTAGATCTCCAGTATACAGTTTCATATTTAGTCATGTTTTTAAAACATCGTTATTTTATTTATGTTTTTATTTTTTTATTTGCACTTTTCGTTCGTGCGGTTTTTCTCCTATTTTATTTTTGACGGTGTGTGTGTAGAGAGAGAGAGAGAGAGAGAGAGAGAGACAAAACTTTTTTGTTTTGAAATTTATCTTGCAATTTAGTATTTTTAAACGAGACTTTAAGAATAATAATCATAATTAAAACAAATAATAACGAATTGATGAATTAGTTATATATTTAATTAAAAAAGAAATGAAATTAAACAAAGTAACTAAATTAATTACTTAATTAATTAAATTAGTAAGTAAATAAATAATATAACTAATTATCTGTTTATTTATCAATTCACGTAAAGAAAGAAATGTCTGTGGACTTTCAACTTCAAAACAGTTAAAGTGAAACTAAATTAGCAGACAGTTTCAAGTTTACTTTTTACACCATGTAAATATTTTTATTTCATTGCTCTGTGCCACGTACAGTTTGTTGTCATCACAACAGACAGACAAAGGTTTGGACAGTCCATCCTGGCATGTGAGAATGTCACGTGTAATGTTACCATCTCGTGACAACTGAACAACACAATTTCTATCACAACTACAAACAAAAATATTTCCCTCCCTGTCACATGTAACACCTGTCAAGCCTTTCAGTTTGTGTGAATCACGTGACTCCCATTTGACGTCACCTGATGACGTCACACAAACTACACTGTTTAGCTTTGACACAACAATCAGACATTGATCGTGAACTGTGAGACGTGACGGTTCGGGGATCAAATCTGTTGAGATGGAATTAATGAGCTGACCACTGTCTGTCAGTATGTCCAAGCACTGACTATTGTACCCAGTGACCGCGAGACGGTTGCCTGGTAGCACAGCGATATGCTGATACTTTTTAACAGTTGTAACTGTTTTTACCAGTTTGAAGTTTTTCAAATTTAAAAACAATATTTTACTTTCATGTGGCAGAGCAACAACAACAACAACATCACCCCGCTGATCACGTGCTTCAGCAAGACCCCATAGTGGAGAGGAAGTTTCGTATCTTTTTATCAGTGATTTTCTTTTTAAACAAAAACATTTTACACATTCATTGAAAATATCACTAACAACCATTTTACTTTTGTCTGCATCTGACATCAGCAGGGAAAACGGAAAAGGATCTGTTTTATCTTTTTGTGTTTTTATCTTAATGGTGTTTGTGTGTTTGAGAGTGTCTGTCTGTCTGTCTATCTGTGTGTCTGTGTGTTGTGTTTTTGTGTTACTGGTGTATGTGTGTTTGAGTGAGCCTGTTTGGATGTTTGTGGATATTTCTCCAATGTGGACTGACATTTTTGACTTTTTATCAGATTTTATCAGATTTACTTTAAACTTTGCTTTTTCTATTTGGGAAAGAGATTTGGACAAAAACTCGGAAGTTGTGTTTTGAAGTTTGGTGAATTTCGAAATGTTAATTTTTATATCTGACTCTGATTTTCTTGTCAGCAAATCTTCCCCCAATTTTATCATTTTTTCGTTTTCCTCAATCAGATGTTTGTGTTCATTGAATAATTTGTCTATTTCTGAGTTTACAAAGTTCTGAGATTTTTCTATTTCTCTTATTAACCTGTCTTGTTCTTTGTGGACTGCGGCAGTAAAATCTGTGATTAGTGTGTTACCAATCATTCTGACCTCTTCTGTAGTGTCCAGGACGTTGATGCCGACGGCGTGGCGAAGTTGCTCAATCATATCATCTATCTCTGTCTGAAGAATTTCTTTAAAGGTTTTGAGACTTTCAGAAACAGAGCTCAGAAGTGACATGTGATCTCCCTTTTGAGCTGAAGTAAATAAATAAATAAATAAATAATCAATCAGTCAATTAATTAATTAACTATAACTACTATTATTAATAAAGGTATGCCTACAATGTGACGTTTTAGAATGTATTTGATCAACTACTTTAAAAATCTGAGTAGAAAAATGTCATAAATAAAGTTTCCTCTATTTCTTTAGCTTGTGATGGTTAATATCTTTAGTTAAACAGTCACTAAATGTTTTCTTTTTTTAGTATTTTATTGTAACGAATCTAAACACAACACTGCTGACTCACAAAACTTTGATTGTAGCCGATCATTAGCGGCGTCCTGTAATGAAAGGTTTATAGGGAATTGATCTGCCCATGTTTACACTGGTTTCGTGCTGTCTGAGATGTGGACATCCTGCCTGCAAAACGGGCAGGTGATTTGTATGTCGTTGTTGTTGTAATTATGACTTATAAAGTCCTGCAGGCATTTGCTGCAGAACGAATGTCCACAAAATAATATTCGCGGCTTCTTGAAAAGTTCGGTACAAATGCAGCACGAAAGATTACCATCAGAGTTTGCAGCTGTTGCCATATCTGTGAATAACAATAACAATAATAACAACAGCAACAACATAGAAGAATCAGAGAAGATAAAAAGGAAAATACAGAGAAAGAAAAATGTAACTAAATAATAATAATAATAATAATAATAATAATAATAATAATAATAATAATAAATAAATAAATAAATAAATAAATAACAATAAGAGATAACAAGAATAGCAGTGGAGGTCAAAATTAAAAACATTTTGAATCAAAACCACAAACAAACAAAAGTAAAGAAAAAATTCACACACAAAATAAAAATAAAGTATCAATTCCGTTTACTTCAAAGGGCCAACGGAATATACAAATAAATAAATAAATGAAAGGATAAAATAAATAAATAAACGTGCGAATTTAATTATAAAATTATAAATATGCTATTTAAGCTACTCATTTATTCATTCATTTATTAAATTTATTTTGTTTGTAAAAAAAATAAAAGAACTATTAAAGTGAATTACAAACTTGCTAAATTTAACCTTGTGACGTAAGTTTGAGAAGGAAAACGACAGTTCTACTGTTATATGTTATATGAAACAAAGCATGAAATAAATAAATAAACAAATAAATAAACATTTGTGACGTGGCTATGAATGCTGCAAGGTAATTTCGCACACCACTATTTCAGCCTATGCTACGTAACCAAGCCCACTCATTTTCATGGTAAAACTGGAATGTGGGCAATGAAAGAAACGTGACATTCACAGAAGTAATGTATTCAGTGTAATAAAAACGAAACATTTCATAGTAAACGAATGAATTTCTGATTGCTGCTGAACATTATTTTATTAACGTCGAACTCAACAAATTTTTAATCTGCAGTTGAATGGCTTCATTCATTGATAAAGTAATCGAGAAAGATAAATGCGACAACACATCGCCAGACACTACTTTTCTCTGACCACTGAGCAACACCCTCCACTCTAACACAAAACAATTTTGTACAGAAATTTATGAAAATAACATAGATTACTGTTTTATTTTATAATATCTTACACTAACGAAATAACAAGGACAACAACAAAACAAAAATCATAAATAACAACAACAACAACAACAACAACAACAACAACAACAACAACAACAATAATAATAATAATAATAATAATAATAAATCATCTTACCTTTGTCTTAAGAAATGGAAATTTTAAGACCTGCAAACAATTCTCTTCTATTCGTCTGCAATGTCAGTTTGCTGGCGAACAGACGACACTGGTTGAGTGGAATTTACCAATTTCAATAAAGGGGTGGAAGCCTTGACATTTTATAGAACACTTTTGTTTCTTCTGCGAAAAAAATAATCGTGAACGTTTTAAATGCTTGTGATAAAGTACACAGCAGTAAAAGTAACAACTACCTTAACATAGTTAGTGCAGTTCATACATTTTTTGATATATGCTACGCACAGTGAAAGTGAGACTAACGATTAATAAAAACAGCAACACAATAAGCCGAAGTACACGTTAGGAATAGCGCCATTACAACGGCCACGTCGTCGACATTAATATTAATAACAATGATATATTTTAACAGAGGATGGGCACACTGAAAGAAAGAATAATAGTTAATAAAAAAGCGAAACAGTAAAAAAGAATAATGAGTGCACCGAGACGTTGAGATCAACGCATGTACTACGGCAACGACAGCGACACTAACAGAAATGAGAAAAATATTTTTCAAAATATGAAGTGCACACTAAGAAAGTAGAAATAATGATTAATAAAAAAACGCTAAAGAATAATAAGAAGAACACGAAGAACATTAGGAGCAACGCCGTTACAAGACAGCGACATTAATAGTAATAATAATAAACACTTTAATATATATTGAAACTGAAAGTGAGACTAACAATTAATAGAAAGCGCAACACAATAAGTAGAAGTACACCAACAACATCAAGGAGAATGCTCATACAGCAGCGACGTCAATAGAAATAAGTAAACGACGTTAATTCTAATACGGATATATATTTATATATAGTAATATATTTTCAAATAGGATGAACACACTAAGGAGGTAAGAATAATAGTTTATAAAACGTGAAAACTAATAGAAATAAGTAATCGACGTTAATTCTAATAAGAGTAATGTATTTTTAAATAGGATGTTTACACTAAGAAAGTAAGAAAAATAGTGAAACGTGAAAAATAATAAGTAAACGAATAACGTTATGAACAATGCCAGTACGACGGCAACAGACACACATGCGCACATACACACACATACGTACCTACCTACAGACATACATAGACATACGTATACGTATATATACAAACATGCTGTAGGAATTACACAAGCAACATCCAAATCATGTGTCATTTGTTTCTTTGTATGTGTTGTATTTGATCATTGTCATTTGTTTCTGTGTATGTGATGTGTTTGATCATTGTCATTTGTTTCTGTGTATGTGATGTGTTTGATCATCTGTTATGTGTTTTTGTGTCTTTATTGTATTTGATCATGAGTTATATCTATTTGTATGTGGTGAATGTGTCATGTGTTTCTGTGTCTGTGTTGTATTTGATCATGTGTCATTTGCTTGTATTCTCCACATATCAAAAATACTATGCATTCCTTATTTTCAAAAAAGTTATTTATAAAAATATTGATACATACATGTCTATGGATCGATACTTGTTTGTTTGCAATTGCAGCTATCCGCCACAGGACAGCAAAAGAAAATCCGTGAAAGGTTTTATAAACAGTTATGAAAATAAGCACAGCAAAATAATCGACACGAAAAGGGTGCATATCATGTTTCGAAATTTCTCTTGGCAATATAAAAGAACACCTGTGAGTTTATTGTTGATTGTTTTTTTTGCAGGTATAGAATTTGAATGTATATTGGTGAATAGTAAAATCTGGAGTCCTTTCAAGCAAACCAGTTTCTGTTGTTCAGTTTGATGAATTATATCTTCCTGCCAGTCAGATTAGATTGAAAACCTTTCTTTTCTTTTCTTTACCTTTTTTTTCTTTTTTTTTTCTTTGATATAAGGCTAGAATAGAAGTTTGATAATTTACTATCTACATAATTTCTTAGTTTTATAGGCAAATAGTAGGGGTATTAGTTATAGGAGAAATAGTGATAGTAATAGCAGTAATAACAGTAGCAAAATTTAATATTAGTCATTAAAGTACGAGTGGTATAGTAAAAGAGCATAGTATAGTGTTTATTAACAGAAGTATTGATAGTAATAAGTATTAGTATGTATGAGAGTATCTGTAAACACCATGTTTATCAAAGTCCTCTCTTTTTCAACAATAGAACAACAATAATAACAGTAATAACACCTTAATATCGCACCTTATCACTTCTTTGTTTATTTATTTATTTATGTAAAAACGGAAGCTTCCTTTATATGTTTGACGCTATTCTCTTAATTTTATAAGAACTGTTCTGAGAGCGGATATAAAAATTACTTCGAATGTTTTACTGGCCGCGTAAAGTTATCAGAGAAAAAAGAAAAAAAAAGTATATAATAATGATAATAATGAACTGGGAAATTTTATAGAATCTGTTATTTTTAACTAAAGAATACCGCTATTTGCAATTTTACCATCGATATCAAAATACGTTTTTATTACTGCATTATTTATAACGGATATTAAAGTTACATTAATTAGAGATTATCGCTTATATTATTGAATAAATATGGAATTTTATTCGAGATTAACTCCATTTTTCTCAGTGTTTTATATATATATATCTATCCTCTATATCTGTAATTATCAATATAATCTGTGTTGTAATACTAATATTTAATTTCCGACGAATACTTACTTATAAAATGAATACACCGAAATTGCCTGTTATTGTAACAAAATATTTTAAAATCATATAATTTCATGTAGAGAGAGATGTAAATTAATAATAAAATATGAAAGACTATCATTTTTCAGTGAGAAGGACATTAATTTGGGGAGAAAAAAAAACTTGTTTTCAATGTATAAGCTAATAACGTTACCGAAGGAATCCTAGTTTTCGTGTTGATAATTGTACACGGCATATTAAGAATTAAATTTTAATAACGTGAATATAATTTTAATATTAATATTTCGTCTAAAGAACATATTTGTATTTAGATGTGGAGCGAAGATTTTACGCTTCTGTTTTACGTTCATTTCACAAAATCATTCATAACGTTAATGTCGTTTATAATAAAATATTTCATTTTTCAAAAACCAGTTTTAGTCATTTTATTTAACCTGAGTGTATTCTGTTCCAGCCACTGTCTCACGACATGAGTATCAGATAATTATTATTGTGTTTCTTTTTATTCACACAGTGGTAAATATAAAGACATTCTTACTGAATATGTGTGCAACATTTAGGGCGCCGTAAGCTACATTCTAATCATTACAAAATACTTGTCACGTATAAAACGAAACGAAACAAGTAGTGTTAATCAGTTATTCATTATTCATAATTACTTTTCTAAACTGCAAATACAGGAACTCAGTTGATGCAGGAAGTCTCTCTCTCTCTCTCTCTCTCTCTCTCTCTCTCTCTCTCTCTCTCTCTCTCTCTCTCTCTCTCTCTCTCTCTCTCTCTAAAGAATATATTTCTAAATAAATATATAAATAAATAAATAAACAAACAGAAACATTTGCAGTATTATTGAAATAAATAGCATGAATTTGTTGTAATACAAATAACAGTATAGCCATAAAAACAATTAAATAATTATGTAAACGGTCATATTTTAGTTTTGTCAGAAAACTTTCGAAAACTTTAACATTCAGTTGGATGATAGTAGTAGAAAGGTGTTGTGAAGTTATTTTAATGATTATTTTATTATTTCCTAATCTAAAAAATTGTCACACCATTTAACATTATAATGTTTTCAATGTAGCTGTTGGATCTCTGTGTCTAAATAAATAAATAATAATAACAACAGTATCAACATAGAACAATAAGAGAAAATAAAAAAGAAGATAGAGAAAGAAAAAGGGAACTTAATAATAATAATAATAATAATAATAATAATGAAATGATAAAATAAACATATAAACGTGCGTATGTAACACTATAATGTTATAAATAAACTGTATAAGCTTTTCATTCGTTCAGTTTATTTTTAGTATTAGTAATAGTATTAGTAGTAGTAGTAGCAGCAGTAGTAATAGCAGTAGTATAATTATAGTAACAGCAATATTAGTATATTTCTATATATATATACTAATATTGCTGATATTGCTACTACTAGTCGATACACACACACACACACACACACACACACACACACACACAGAGTAAAAAATATATATAACAGAGATTAATGATGAACGTTAATAACTAAATACCTTTTTAAGATCTATCCAAACACTATGCATTTCTTTTTTTTTAAATAGGAGAAAACTTTGCAAGTATAAATTTGTGGAAATACACCAAAATAAACTTCATTTTCCAACTTAAAATAAGTTTTGTTTCCTTTCGAAAAATACATTTTAACCTATGATTTATTATGGTTTATATTTGCCTTACATACAGCTGGCGCACCAAAACTGTTTTATAGCTTAGACCTCTAAAGATCTTAATTCGACCATGGCGGTAGTTGTACGCCTAGTCAAAGAAAGTAACAGGACAGCTGTTCACCACGTTTCTAAACTGCAAATACATTATTATTGATTACATATTATTTGTTAAACATAAACACAGCTGGCCCCTTCTGTGATCTCAGCTAATAATGGTGATAGCAGCACACCAAACTCACAATAACTTGAGAATTAACGGACTAAACTTAAATAATATTTAATTAACATTCAATTAAAATTTAACCAGCTTTAATTATTACATGCAATTTTAACCAGGAAGTAAATTAAAGGCAAGTTTCGATTTCGTTAATGAAACATTATACTTGTCATAATTGAGATCAAATCAATAATAACAATAAATTTCATTCATATTTCCGTGTCTGACTCTCTTAAAGCAGTGTTTAAAAATGTAGAAAAACTCAGCGGGTAGTGCAGTGGGTGGAGCAAATATCTGTCACCAAGGTGCGCTGGCGCGAGAGCTGTAACGCGGAGTACGATCTTACGTCATGCGAGAAGCTGGTTAAACTTTAACTGATTATTATTTACGTTAATTCTCAAGTTATTGTGAGTTTGGAGTGCTACTGTCACCACAATTAGGTGAGATCAGAGAAAGGGCCAGCTGTGTTTATGATTAACAAATAATATGTAATCAATAATAACGAGCTAGAAACGTGGTGAACAGCTGTCCTGTTTCTGTGTTTGACTAGGCGTAGAACTACCGCCATGGTCGGATTAAGATCTTTAGTGGCTCTAAGCTATCAAACAATTTTGATGCGCAATTTGTATGTAAACAATGTAAACAAATATAAAGAATAATAAATCATAGAATAAAATGTAGTTTTCAAAAGGAAACAAAAGTTATAGTGAGCTGGAAAATAATCTTTAGTTTTGTGTAGTTCCACTAAATTTATACTGGGAATGTTTTCTCTTATTTTATATTTTTTTATTTTTTTATTTTTATAAGCAGTGTTTGGTCAGATCGACAATACGTATTTAGTTATTAATGTACACCGTTAATCTCTATTATAATTTTTGTTACTGTGTGTGTGTGTGTGCGTGTGTTTGATTTTCACTCGAAAATAATTCCTTTTAATTCCATTTAAAAGAAACTTAGAGTGATATCGGTAGGAGCACGTGTAGTTCGAAGTCCAGACTGGGCTGGTAAAGGGAAAGATGGTGGCGAAGATGGTCTTGGAACAGTTGTGAAAGAGGATGTCGCTAATGGCAAGGTGAAGGTCATATGGGACATAGGTCACGAAGGTCACTATCGTGCTGGATATGATGGACGATATACGAACTCAGTCAGATTTTCTACACTTAATGTTTCTTTAATTTTATTGTTGTTGTCATTTTTTTTTTATTATAACCGTTGCTGTCGTTGTTAGAAACGAACAAAACGTTTGTAAATAGTTGATTTTTCAAGAAATGTTAATCATTAACAAAAATGATATCTTTACCGTCATTACTTTATTCCTTTAAGAACTGTTTCTATATTTTCTTAAATTAGTCATCTTATGTCAGAGTCAACGTTTGCACATATATACTGAAACTGAAAATGGTGTTATTTGGAAAAAAACCTACTAAGATTTGTTGAGGAACATTCTTGTTGCGGGAATATAGACTACTGCATTTTTGTAACTATATGCATGTAATATTTCACTTGATTTATTATCAGTCTTTCCATATTTCATCCGTGTACCCTGCCATTCTCTTTAGAGTTATCCCTCTTCCGTCGAACTATTAATAGATTATATTATACCTAGTATATTGTTTATTGTACTAATATTTTACAGACTTTAAACTGTATGGTCAGGAACATTTAATTATTCGACAAGTGTTTATAGATTGCTAAAACATGTTTTGACAAATCGCAATATCTCAATCATGAAAATCATGCGGAAATACAGCATCAGTTATGTCCCTTTTGTAGATGTCGTATGTCACTAGTGTCCGAATTCAGAACAAAAAAAAAAAAAAAATTACTCTAAAAAATAAAAAAATAAAAAAATAAAACAATTGAATCAAGAATGTTAAAGAAACCCAAAGCAAAAATGTAATTTATTTTCTACAGAGGTAAACAATCTTGGAGTAATTTTGTTTTCTCGCTAATAAATTATTAATTTGTAGTTATAAATAACCATAATGGTAATCTAAGACTAATTATAATTTGCAATCAATACTTAGTGTAACTAATGTTTGTACGTCAGACACTCTGTCAGATTATATTTATCAGCTTTAGAACGTAATGATTATTTATTTATTGTTTATTATTATTAGGATCATCATCATCATCATCAACTCACAAGAACAATATGTAATTTTTATGTTGTGTTCATGATAATATTACGTGTTGTTTGCAAAATGGAACCAATAGAATGTATGCGCAGGAAGTGTGCAACCTGCTGTGACCTTTGCACTCTGTGTTACATGAGTGGAAAACATGATCTTAGTCATCCTTTCGTTCTCCATCAAACACAGACATCTACACTGTAAGTCAGCAAAACTGAGATTACATGAATAAAACAACAAAGGAAAAAAACATATAAAAAGTAATAAAATTTAAAAACAAAAATTAAAAAGGCCTTTTACTGTTAACAGTTTTGTACATTTATTTTAAATTGAATTTAAAACCAATTTATCTTCACAAATGATTTTAAAAAGGAATGTATTACTGCTTAAAAGTGCTTAGAGTGCCTATTGATTCAAGAAATTTGCTAAAACCAGAAACTGTACATGGAATTTTGCCAGGTGCTAGTGTTAAGAGAGGGTTACACTGGAAGTGGAGTAATCAGGATGGTAAGTATTCTTTCAATAAAGAGTTCACAGTGAGGTCAGTACTCTGTTAAGATAGATTTATGGTAAAAAAAAAGAGGATTTTTTTGGTTTTAAAATTTACAATTAGAAAAATTTACACCAAGGAGTTTAGTAATTTTATGCAAATCATAAAATATATTGTTTAAATCTTTGTTAGTTTATTATTTATCAATATAGTGTATTTAAATGTGTTCAGCCTTGATGTGTCATGGTGGGATATACACAAAGATAACAGCTGAAGCCTGTTATAATAATTGTGACAATAAGCATCACACTATTTTGTAATCATAAAGGAATTAATTATACTGATTTCATTTAAGTCCATATAACAAATATCTTTTTCTGGCTTTGAAAATGATTAAATGTGAAGTTTGAAAGAATCTGTTTTGCATCTTTTCAAAGATGTTTTTCTTTTATTTTGTTCTTCAAATTTAGGTGAAGGAGCTGGTGATGTCATACATTTAGTAAAGTGGGGAAGAAATAGTTATAGAGGTGGTGTTGAAGTTAAATGCAAAACGGTTCAATGAATACCTACAGATGTGGAGGAGAAGGTTGTATGGATCTCATTCTGATTGCTGAAACAACGGATGTATTACTTTCCACAGCATCTTCCTGTGTTATGTGTGTTTCTTGAACTACCAGCAAATACATAACAACTATACTATCAAAGTGATAAATTAACAAACTAATTAAAACCAACTTTTTTGATCTGCATAAACCTGTTATTCTTACTAAGTTTTGATCATTTTAGTTAATTTTAAAAGAAGCAGTAATGGACGTACCACAGAAGCTCCTAATAGTTTTTGACTTTTATTTTAATATCATTTTTTTTTTTACTTTGATTAAATTATCATAGATAATACTCTTAAACAACAACTATTAATAATGATGATGCATGTGATGAGATTATGATGAGGAGGATAATGATGAAGATAAATTATAAACTAAAGTACTTTGTGGGTTTAGATGTGAGAAGCCAGTCAGAATATCAGTTGAAACCTGGAGACAAGGTACAAATGGATATAGATGTCAAAGTGGTGAAGAATTTTTTTTTATCAGAAACTAAATGTGGCATGAAAAGATATCTGATTTATTTAACTTTAATTAATTATAACATAAATGTAATTTATTCATTACAATTAATACATAATGAAAAAAATATCTATCTATCTATCTATCTATCTATCTATCTATCTGTCTGTCTATCTATATATATATATATATATATATGAAATTATGAAAGTACCTTTCTTCTGCACTCAAATTTGTTTTGTCATTCAAATAAACAATTTTCATAATGTCTGTCTGTTTCTGACTGAAGGATAACAGCAATACTTTTTTTGTTCTATTTTATTGATTCTATTTAGGGTTTATTTTTAATTTTATTTATTTATTTATTAATTTATTTATGTATTTGCCATTGCCAGGAACAGTCACTGAAATAAATGGCTCAAGAATAGAAAAAGTTCAGTATGAAGATGCACAGTCATGGTATTTCTTTAGATCAATGTTAACGAAGGTAATCTATTATTATTTACTTTAATTTAAAATGTTTTATTTTTATTTTTTATATATATAATTAAAGAAAAATTTATATAGTCTTTATTTAATTTAATTTTGAAAGGTATCTCTTTCATGTTTTTAATTCATTTTTAATTGACAAAGTATCTTCTATTTGTGGTCTTGTCTTTATGTTTAATTTAAATGTATCTATTTGTATACTTTTTTATTTATATTGTTTTATTTGTTTTCCTGTAAAGAAATTCCATTTTATACGGTTCTATTTTATTTTTCAGAAGTATTTATTTAAGAATCCATGCAGGTGAATGAGACTGTGGATGCAAACAGTCCATTACAACTGGCTTGCTACACAGGTAGCAGTGACGTTGTGAAAATTCTCTTATCATATAAAGCTGATCCAAATCTGGTTGATGAAGAAGGAGACACTGCTCTTCATTTTGCTGTCTCTCAGTAAGTTAAACTTTACATAACATCACTTCAGAGCAAGTTAAACTTTACATAACATCACTTCAGAGCAAGTTAAACTTTACATAACATCACTTCAGAGCAAGTTAAACTTTACACAACATCACTTCAGAGCAAGTTAAACTTTACACAACATCACTTCAGAGCAAGTTAAACTTTACACAACATCACTTCAGAGCAAGTTAAACTTTACACAACATCACTTCAGAGCAAGTTAAACCTGTATTTGTACACAACATTTCATCTATCTGCTTTATAGTAAGATGAGTATTTAGTTAACATTATTTCACACTAAGTTAAATTTCTTTCTTTATATATTATCACTGAATCAAGCTGTTTCCTAGTAAATTAAATGTGTATCATTACTTAATATCATTTCATTTCATAATGCAATTTTATTAAGATTTATCTGCATCTTTATATCATTTCACAATGCTGTTTTAGTAAATTATATCTATATCTTTATATAACATCATTTCATAATGCAGTTTTATTAAGATATATCTATATATTTATATAACATAATTTCTTTATTCTGCCTCATGGTCAGTTATATCTATATCTTTATTAATCATCTCTTTCTCGTGCTGTTTAACAGTAAGATAAAGCTATATTTTTATATAACATGTCACTTCATCATGTGGTTTCACAATATGTTAAATGTGTATCTTTAAATTATCACATAACTATTCTCTTTAAAGCTATAATTATACTTTTATATAACACAGATACAAAATTGTATCATTTCATGATTATTATGTTTTTCAGAGGCCAAGATGAAATTGTGAAAACCCTAACTGATAAAGATGCTGACATGAACAAAAAGAATAAAAAAGGACACACCATGTCACTAAGCAGTGACTGCAGACAATGAAGAAATTGTGAAAATCCTCACTGACAAGGGTTGTGTTGTTAACACACAGGTTACATGTGTATTTATTTTATATATATATATATATAGAGAGAGAGAGAGAGAGAGAGAGAGAGAGAGAGAGAGAGAGAGAGAGAGAGAGAGATTTTAAATAAAATGACACAATGTATGTACAAATAACAACTCAGAAAGCTACCTAAATTTAAAAAATGCCCTTTTCTAATTATTATTCCTGTTTGCAAATTTTGCTTTGATAAATTTATTCTTGTAGCTTTATAATGAAGTTTTAACTTCATATTGCATCTGCTAATTGTCAATTTATTCTGATTTATAAAATTATTTCTTAATCATATAATTTTACATATTTATTTTCAAAAGTTGTGCAAACATTGAGTTTGTTCTGACAAAGGGTTAATGATGAAGACATGCCACTCCATGCTATGAACAACTACCCATCTGTGAGATGTTGATGAAGGTGAAGAAATTAAATGTGACATTTTCAACAGTGATGGAATGTCTGCTTTTCATGTGGCTGTAATAAATAATAAAGAAAAGTATGTATAGCTTTCAGCTGTCAAGTCAGTCAGCTGCCTTAATAAGAATGTTTAGAAAGATTTTATTATAATTATTATTATTATTATTATTATTTTAAACATAGCGTTAAGGTGATCTCTATAACGTATCATCATGAAACAAATATTAAACAACTTAGCTAATTAGAATATTAATTGTTCCTGAAACAAACCCTTTATAGTCTGTTTATCACATATTGGCTGTACTTGAAGAACATTTTGAGTATGTGAACACTCTTTGCTTTTATTTTTATTATATCATTGTCTTTCATGTAATCCTAGGTTTATAACTTGTATACTGTAACCACAACCTGAAACCACATAAAAAGTTGTACAATGATTTCTTAGAAATACAATTGAAAACAAGAACATTCTTAAAATGACTAAGAACAGCACCAGCTCCTTCAGTGAGGCATCTTGTTTGTTGTGAGATGTGACATGTGAAGTGGATGATGGATCCTGGTGGTTGAGTCATGTTTGATGTCTGCAACTGAGTACATTGCCACTGACAATTATTCACTTTGATCTAGAGTTCATGCAGCTAATAGCTATTGATTTGTTTAATTTTGCTAGAATTAGAATTCTTATTTTTATTATTATTGTATGTCTGTATATGTATGTATTTATATTATTATTATTATAATTTTTATTTACTTATTTATTTATTTATTTATCAATTTTTCAATCTCTTAACTGCATCTCCATCTTTCTGGTTATTTTTCTAAATTCTAATAATTCAAATTATTTTATTTTATTATTTATTTATTATTATTATTATTATTAATATTGTAATTATTATTTTTCTTTTTACAAGCTAGTTATAATTATTTTTATTATTTTTTTTTCTTCATGTTTCTTTTTATTCAGTAGGGAGCAGACTTTTTTTTAGTTTTTTAATAAAACAAGTCACCTAGTAATATCTCAGAGAATTAATATTTTTGTTACTAGTGTAGATGTTCTGTCTTCCTTATTCAAAACCTGTTTCCATTGATGATGTCGTATTTCTAGTGTTTGCTGAACAAACCCAAACAATAATGAAGTTGTAAACTTGTATTGTCAATATATTTTGTTTTCTGGAAATTATTATTATTACTGATTTTTTTAGAACCAGTATTATTCTGATAACTTGTTTGTTACTATTAGTGTCTTTTAAATAGTTATTGTATTTATATTGACAGACACTTTTTTCTCTTAATTTCAAGGTCTGCCCTGTGTTAATATATGTATATAATTTGTTTTTCTTTCTATTTTTTGTTTGTTTTTTCCACAGAACTGATATAGGTTTAATATCACTGAAAAAAACCAACAGCAGTTGGCACCAAAAACACCAGTATCACCATTAGACCTGAGACAAACTGACATCACCACACCAACCACTGAAAACTCAAACTCAAACTGCGCCAAGAAACATCCAGACACACTAGAAAAGAAACCAGAAACACCACCATCCATTGCCAGAGGCATTTTGGTAAAAATAATGTCTAAGAAAGAAAGGGAACAGAACAAGTTTGATCATGTGATTCAACTGACTAATCTTTTTGTGAAACTGGAATTTTTGTTGAAAGCAGCCGGACCAAGCTTAAACTGCCACAAGCTTTAACACCAACATATCCACTTAGTCACATTTTAAATCTTTGAAAAACATTCAGGTAAATATGTCTGTAAATATGTCTTAGTCTATCTGTCTGTTTCTCTTTCTGCCTACCTCCTTATTTATTTATTTGATTTCTATCTCTGCTTTTCTGTTTGTATTTCTTTCCTTGAAAATGTGCACATAAATATGTTTATCTTTCTTACTATGTCTCTACTTAATATGCTTATCTGTTTTTCTGCCTGTTTCTTTATGTATCATTTCTTATTTGTTCCTAATTATCATTTTTTTTAGTTTTCTTTCTTTTTTCTTCCTTTCTTTTCTTTATGTTTTTTAATAATGATTTTCTAAGTTGTAATAGTTTTTGAAGTATAACAAAGAAAGAAAAGATTATATATAATCTTTCTGTAAGTTCTCTTTTGATAATTCTGAACATAAATAGCTTTAGAATCAGCAATTTAAGTAATTTTAAATTTATTTATAGTTTTAATTTATAAAAATGCTCTTAAAACAGTTTTAGTAGACAGTTGACCCCAGTCTTTCTGAGCTGTGTGTTTGGCAGTGTGTTCTAACACAACAGTGATCTTCCTTAGCCTCACCACCAACAAAACAGACACTGAGAGTGCTGTGAGTAATCTGAATTATAACTGTTATAAAATCTTTTATAATAATAATAATAATAATAAAACCAGTTTAAAGAATTCCATATTCATTACATAATGCTTACACCAATAACAAGAAATTATTTTTATATTTATATCTGTATAATTATGAGAAAAAAAATCTTATTTTCTCTTGTTGTTGTTGTTGTTCTTCTTGTTCTTCTTCTTCTTCTTATTATTATTATTATTGTTCTTGGTATTGTTATTATTATTATTAATATTATATTATATGTCACTGTTATTGTTATTATTATTAGTAGTAGTAGTAATTAGTATATGTAATTAATGTGTAATTGTCACTTAGCTACTAATATTGCTAATTCTGCTACTACCACTGTTACTAGTATTATTCAGCTAACAAAAACAGTTACTAACAGTGACTTTCATTACACTAAATCAATTACCAGTAATTATTATATATCTATTTACCACTGTGTGTGTTACTGCTATTTGTACTGTTGCTACAAATGTTACTACAAATGTTATTTTTACCACTATTATTACATCTACTACTACTACTACTAGTACTACTACTACTACTATGGTGTCTGCAGTTATTTACTACCTCTACATATTGTATCTACTGTAAATTGAATAACCTAAGCTAATTCTACCAAAGTTATCACTATTACTGTTACTGCTGCAATTACCACTATTTGTATTACTACTACTAGTATTGTTATTACAAACTATTACCACTGTTACTATTACTAGTACTGTTACTACTGATATTACAATTATTACCACTATTACTGCTACTAGTTAGTTTTTATAACTATTAGTATTGATACAACAACTATGAATTCTGCTGCTGCTGTTACTACTATTACTACTACTACAACTGCTGCTGCTACTACTGCTACTACTACTGTTACTGATACTAAAACTACTACAACTACTGCTGTGGCAACTACTCAACCACTGTTACAACTACTACCACTGCTAATGATACTATTACTACTGTTAAAACATTAATGTGTCTTCTTCTAACTAGATTTTAATAATAACAAATAAATAAGTGTAAACAATCTGTATTAATAGTTTTACTACTAATACACACAACTTGAGTGTTTTGTTGCTAGCACTGTGTAATCAAAATATTGTTGGTAAACAGGAATATTTGGATGTATCAAGTAATTCTGTAGGAAATGATTACTTCTCTCACTGTGTCAGTCCAGCTCTTAAAACTCTCAGGTTTTCTTCTTATTATTCATGTCATTTTATTAACTTTTCTTTATCTGCCACTACTCTCTCTCTCTCTCTCTCTCTCTCTCTCTCTCTCTCTCTCTCTCTCTCTCTGTGTGCTGATACTCTGTCTCTCTTCTGTCTTTCTCTTTTCTCTGTCTCCTCTAAGAAACCCTAGCTTCAAGAATCTTAATTTATCATTATATATTTTTAACTTTCTTATTTATTTATTTATACTGGTTTTATTAATATAAATGTGTATTTCTCTATAATTTCAGAGCTATTTTCTGATAATGTATATTCTGCACATTGTGAATTATTATTATTATTATTATTATTATTATTATTATTATTATTATTGTTTTGTTTTTTTTATTACCAGCTGGGATCACTTAATCTTGTATTCGGTTTTTTATCTGAATGATGCAAAAGTTAACAACCAAACTCTTATAGTTGATGGTAAATTTAGATTTGTAAAATATATTTACATTACTCTCTCTCTCTCTCTCTCTCTCTCTCTCTCTCTCTCTCTCTCTCTATCTCTCTCTCTCTCTCTCTCTCTATGTATATATATACATACACACACGTGTATTTCATTCTGTAACTAGCTGGATTTGATGTATCAGAATATGTTTCAACTTTTTTTTCTTCTTCTGCTGATAGTTAAGATACAGTTACCAGGTTTGTTAATACTGTTTTTCATTTTTTTCAGATATTCCAGATTCCAAAGCAGTCACAAGTTCTCTACAGGAATTAAGTCTGAACTCCAGTTGTTTAACCAACCAGCTGTTTGAGTTTCCATATAAAACTCCTTTCTTTGAAAAGACGTGGACATTGGAAATTGTCCTGATCTTTCTGTATCTGTCATTGATGATTTAGTTAAACTTACTTCAGGTAATGTTTTTAAATTTTATAAATTTTTATAATATTTGAATAATTATTCTATATATAATCCTAATCTTTCTCTATCAGACAGACAATTTAGTTAAGCCATATGCTAAGAATATTAAACTAAACTTTTTATTATGAAATAATTTTATGTAGATATTTTTTAATGTATATAAATATTTTGTTTTGTTATATAGTTGTAATTATTATGTATTTGTTATTGAGTAGGTAATTATGTATAAACTGCTTGTTTCCTTTTTGCTTTTGTTCTCATGTTCTCTGTCTCTGAGTCTGTCTTTCAGTCTGTCTTTAAGCCTTTTATAATTAATTTTCTAATTTCAGCTTTACTTATATTTATATTCCTGAGAGTGAGTGAGTATGTGTGTATAAGCAATAGAGATAATTGCTCTGACAATAGTCTGTGTGTATGTGTGTGTGTGAATATCAGCAATAGTGCAAATTGCTATTCTGATCAGTTTTGTGTGTATGTGTTGTATCAGCAACACTGATAACTGCTACTCTGACATTAGTTGTGTGTTTGTGAGTGAGTGTGAGTGTACAAGCAATAATGATAACTGTTATTCTGTGTATGTGTGTGTGACTGTGTTTGTGAGTGTATCAGCAATAGTGATAACAGCTACTCTGATAATAGTATGTGTGTGTGTCTTTGAGTGTATCAGCAGTAGTGATAACTGCTTCTGTGATAATAGTCTGTGTGTCTGAGTAACTACTACTTTGCCACAGTGATAATTGCTACTTTGATAATTGTGTGGGTAATGGAAATAGTGATAACTACTACTATGATATCAGTATGTGTGTGTTTTTGTGTTTGAGTGTATCAGTGATAATTACTACTGTGATC
>CM022677.1:12119066-12148479 GCA_012295275.1 Chrysomallon squamiferum
ATTTGGAACCAATTACATCTTTAATCTGAGGTATTATTGTAGTATGGATATCGCTTATCGCATAAAGTATGCAAATATGACAAATATCGAAATAATCTATATATCGAATATAGTGGATGTAAATAATTAAAAAAGAAGGTATTATCTAAAAGTATTCCAAATGATTTGGTCCTTCCTATGAACTTTTTCAGTCATAGCCAAAGTATTTGCAGGTCATAATATCTTTAGTGTACATACTATTAATATACTATGTCACATATATTGTATTATATGTGCACAATGTGAATATGTATGTGTGCATAACGTCAATATGATCAGTAACTAATATCTTGAACATGTTTAAGTTGAATATGGCTGAATTCGAACAGTTAATGAGAAATGTAACGTTCACATGTTCTGTTTACTGAATATAAGTAAATTACTCGTAAAATGTGTTAGTTATTTATAATATTTTTGTCGTTTTCTTTTACAGAAGCAAGCCATAAGCATTAATAAAAAAACACATCTTTATGCTTTTTACTTTTCTTTTATTTATTTATTATTTTTTTTAATAGAAGATGAAATTGATGTAAAATTGTTTATTATTGGTCGCTTGTTTTGTAACGGAAAGGAAATGTTTATGAATTAGAAATGACCAGTTTAAATAATAATAATAATAATAATAATAATAATAATAACAGTAACAGTAACTGTAATTATAGTAATAAGAATAAGAATAAGAAGAATACGAATAATAACAATAATAATAATAATGTTCATGATGATGATTATGATCATGATAATGAGGAAGAGGAAGATGATGATGATAATAATGAAAAATCTACAACAAATGAGCAGTGAACGCTTATTCTGCTTTCGGTTGATGTTACATAATCGTTTTAGGAACAATGCGCTCCGCCTCTGAATGTTAGAAAGAAACCAGATGTATGCACAGGCCAAGTTCATTATATTGCGGTAGACCAGCCTTTTCTATGAAATGGGAAGACAGCATAAAAATAAGTGTAATTTACAAGACGGCACATTCGGCACAGTTTCATTGGATCTCAATATCGAATCAGCACTGACTTCCTGAGATGGCAATAATAATACCAAGGAGCCCATAATCCATTTGCCATGTTTCCTCCTTTTGTGCAAATGTCGCAAAAGGTAGTTATAATTCTCAAAATGTTCGTTAAGTCAAAAACAAGATTTTCACTGATTTTTAGCCACGATTTGTTGTTATCGTTGTGGTAGTGTGGGAGGGTGTTTTATTTAAAAAATAAAAGAACAAAAAATAAAAATAAAAATAAACAAAATAAATAAATAAATAAATAAAAGAATGAAAGGAAAGGAAAAGAAAAATGTGTAGCACTTTTCACTTCCGTAACAAATATGAAATGTAGATCAGGTATTAATCTTTATTTATTTGAAATATCAATATCATGAAAATATGTATACCGCTAAATGTTTTCTAAAATCCGTTTTGTATCGTAAACAAACTATTATCGCTTTATTTTGGGAATGTGATAAAAATACTGGTATTTGACTGAATGTTTATTGTTGTTCTACCTGAATAGATTAAATGTATATTATATTAATATATAATTAATTAGCTATTACATTAGCTACTGTAGGATTGTAATCTCATGCAGTCAACATGACATCTTGAACATTTCATAAAAAATATCTTGCGTTTTAAAGAATATTTTAAAATTTAATGAACTTCGATCACAGTATTTGTTTCAATAAAGCTTGAAACAATGAACTGAAATCAGAAGACTTTCTGGAACATAAAATTTCCATCATCCTCTTATTTTTTAGGTACAAGATATCCTCAATCGTTAATATCGGTTGAAGAAACTTTCTCGTGCTGCGGTGGCGAAACTTGGAGAAACAGAAACGAGCCTTTAAGAGAATTGTTACTGCTAACAAATTGCATCCATGTTCGCTACTTTAGCCGATATGTTTAAAATTCCTTCCAGACCTTGGTACCGTTCTTTATGACCGTGGCTTATCGCTTTGCTTTGAACTAGTGTAACTCCTTTTTACCTAAAATCTTTATCATTACTTTTTTTCAAGGCAGTGTCACAGGATCCTATAACGATAGCAGTAACTGACCCTAAATTCAGATTTCCATGTAAACGAAATGGAAACCCATAACAGAATGGGTAAGCTACCCAAATTGGGTTTGCTCTATGAGTAATAACAGATAGGATTTTATATATTTAACTGTTTTATTAGCACGTTTAAGTTTACTAGAAACAATACATACAGTACATTTCTGAATCTATATTTGCGCTATCGCTGACAAATTACTACAGCAGTAACAGTGAACAACAATATTTGTAGCATATCAGAACTACTAAACATATTTATTAGTTACAATTACTCTGAATACACACTCAAAAAGCAGATAAACGAGATTAATTTTTATGTTGCTTGCAATCTGACAACCATTTTCGAAGTGAACTTCACGCTGGCTAATGGGGAGTGATGCCAACCGACTAATATCATTAATGACACACATATATATATATATATATATAGTTTTCCGACTCCGGTTGAATAGCTAAATTCATAACAATTTCAAGAGAGTTATCTCCTATTAAAAAAAAAAAAAGAAGAAAAAGACTACTTCAAATGCAGATTGTAGAGTTCAGAATATTTGGTGGTTTCTTAATAAGGATTCTATATTCTATTAACAAAATCAATTTATATTAGATTCACCTTACTGTGACGAAGCTTTCACGTTTCGTGCGATTAAGTACAAAGCCCGAGACTATAAAATTACATTGATTAAATGAGTGGCGGCATGTCGGATGTTGGGAAGTTGTGTCTGTTTCTTACATTATTCTTCACCCAGTTCGAAATTATTTCAGGTATTGTTAAAAATAGGATATATATATATATATATATAATTTACTTTACATTTTAACATATTAAATTTAAAACACATTATTAATGTATAAACTTGCTATAATTCACTGCATATGTTTAGTAATTTGCAGGTTGTATGCTTTTCTTCAATGTTCTGACTTTTTGCATATGAAATTCATAAGTTAGTGAAGGCCTAGTAGTTTTCCATTTTTTTAAAAAAAGCATTTTTCTTTTTCGTGTTTTTTTGTAAATTCGGTTTCATTTCCTTTTTGGGAATAAATGATGTAATAACAAAAATTAATATAGAAAATGGTCTTTATTCAAGAATCTTCTGGCCATGTAATTGTAACTAAATGAAGCAAACTTCAATGTCTCCATTTACATGGCATGTTGCTTTGCTCTTTCTTCTCTCATTAAGTGGATGTTTGTATTGAGAAAAACTTATTTCAACATCAACAGAAGTTACATGCATCCAAACAGCATCAGATGCTATGGCAGATAGCTTTAGGAGGCAACTCTGCATTGTGCATGCCTTGCCAAAACTCGGAAATGGACAAAATAGTGATAAGTACTTCATGATGCCCCATATACATGAGCCATTCCTCGAGCAGCTCAAGAAATGGATTCAGCAGAGCCTCGAGAGCAGTGAAGTCTTTGATATTGTGTGCGATTGCAGACAGCTGAGATGAATCAAAAATTCGTACTGTTTTGTAGTACGGATTTGCTGGATGCTTGTCCCACTAGTCTTCAAGTTCATTTAGGTAGAGACTGAATATATATATTTTTTTAAATGTATGTGGTTTTCCCTTTGATCAACTGGAAAATTCTCAAGAAGTCGATCTGTCTCTGGGCCAGAATTCAAAACAAGAATTCCAGCAAGATGAGATGGGTAGATGGTAGCTTCACATCAGGAGCAGCAATCAGTTCAGTGAGGTGTTTTATGTACGAGAGTGTTGAGCGCGGTGGGGGTAAACGCACTTCGGCGCCCGTGGTCAGCAATTAGCGTGGAGTAAAAAGTCCTAAAATAGGGGCTCTGTACAAACGCCTGGCTTGTTTTCGCCACAATGACTTCAATGTTATTTTTAGCACAGCAAGGAGGGTCAAAGTTCAATCTTTCTAGCAGTGTGCGTGTCGTCGCTGGCAATGGCTTATATCAATAGTTGTGTCCAAAATGTACTTTTTCATGCCTTCAAACCTTTTTTTTTTAAAACTGGCTGAAAATAAATCCTATGTTCACGGGATCAAATGAAAGATCATTCAATTACCTTTCAACCAATGTGCGACACTACGGTGCGTCTTCTTCGGCGAAAAGAAGCTCCGCGTTTGAAAGGGAAATCGCCATTACGTTACGTTTTTTTACAGAAGGATATCGCCGTAGATTTCATGTACAGCTAGAATGGTCTGGCGTAGTTTGAAATGATTATATTTATATGTTGTTTATATTTTTAATAACTTGTTGGCTGATTATTTTTCTTCAATGTTCCTACTTTTAGCGTATTATTATAGCACGTGCGTAGCGAAATCGCATTTTGAAATAAACGAATTAACATTGTTTTGACGATTACTATCTTCAGTTTAAAACCGTCGATTATTTTGCATTCAAAATTCTTGTGATAAACGTCGAATTAAGAATCGTAAGCATAACAAACTATACAACATAATAGAACAATGCATTCAGAGGTATTGATGGAATGCTGAATAAAAATCTAATCACTTTTAAAAAAATATAAAATCATAAATTGATCAGTTTTAAAACATTATTTTTGCTTATTTGTAATCTCTATCAGAGAAAATTTCAACAATGGTCAGATGATAGGTAACTTTTGTTTGCTATTAAATCACAGCAAGTACAAACCTAAGAAAATTATTTTTTGTTTGGTTCAAATGACAGACTTATAACACCTGTGTCTTTAATTGCCTCTAGTTTCACGATTACATACATTTTATTGTCCCTGATTAAACCTGCAACATCTTTCTGGAGTTGACTCCAAGGATTAGCTGAGTATATGTATTGCAAAGGATTATGGTTAAACATCAAATGCTTGTAGACCTTTTCAGTAAAAGTTATATATATATATGATATATACACATCACAGTATCTTAACTTATTACAGCCAGTTATTTAATAGAGTGAAAATTGAAGCTGCTTATGTAAATAAAGTGGTGCTGTTCTATAAAACAAATGTTTTATTACAAATGTTAAATTCAAGTATGTCATTTGAAACATCTTGATAAATTCTTCACAACACAGGTTGAATTTGTCAAATAAGACAAAAACTGAAACAACAGTGTTGATTTTTAGTCATTCTGCTGTGTGTCGTTTTGAAGATTTTGGCATGTTCAGCATGTTATTCTGAACACACATACAAACATACAGGTCTGAAAAAAATTGAGCTCATTTACCAAGTTGGTCCCATCACGCTTGTTGATTTTCAGTATTTTGTATTAATTACTTTTCAAACTACAGTTGGCCAAAGTAGCCCTTTCTGCTAATTAGCCAAAATAGGGCTAAAAAAGAACCAAATACCTGTCATACCAATTTGCATATATCTTCTTAACCGCTGGAGATAGAGTCATACTTTTTTGTGTATATTCATTATTTTTGCTTTTGCATATTATGTGAAATTAAAGTCAGAACAAATTTGCCTGCCGGTACCTACATGATGCCAAGATCACGCACTTCAATAGTTTCATCAGCTGTAATACTGACAAGACAATCACACAAAAGAGCCTTTATTGCAGCGAAATGTATGTCAGACAGTTTTGGGACATATGTGGTACAGAGTGTAGATCCTTGAGATATAGCTCTCCTGCCTACTTAAGATGGTTTTGGGTCATTCCATGTCAAATCACCCCACCTCCCGAAAAAAAAGATAGTGATTCCTAGCATCCAAAATTGATCATTCAGGTTTTAGTTAATCAGATGTTATTGGCTGAAAAGGTGTTATATTCATGTATGTGCATATTTCAAATCTATATTGTGGCTAGACAAAAAATATTACACCCAGGAAACTTTTATATGTTTTAGTTAACATGTGGGAGATTAAATTTCAATAAAGGTCATCTCAATGTCACGTGATCCACACGGTCAATTTCATAGCAAAGGTAAAAAGGTCAGTTTACTCCAGTATTTTCCATTGATCATTCAGGTTTTAGTTAATCAGATGTTATTGGCTGAAAAGGTGTTATTTTTATGTATGTGCATTTTTTAAATATATAAAAGTTATAAATACTCCAATATGAACATCCAAACTGAACAAAAATGGCAGATTTGGAATCCTTGTCATATTGCCTTTTCAATAATTCCAATTTTATGACGATTGGCCCAGTAGTTCCTGAGATGTGAGGGTTCTAAGGTTGGTGGTCACGCCCATTTTTGCCAAAAATCTCAAACTTCGGTGGGCCATATCTCCCATACCACTGATCCGATTGGGCTAATAATTCAGTCAATAATTTGGTCAATCATCAAGTTACTTTCAGCAGCACTGAAAACTTTCTGACCATCATGTGCTCTGCTGGCTGTGTACGTCACACTTAATGTTGTCAGTCTGTCAGTAGTAATGGGAGATCCAGTGATTCTGACAGGAAGCTTGTTACTGTCTACGTACCACAAGATCTGTGTCTCATTTGGTGCTGGTTTGGCTCCCCGTACAACACAGGTAAAAACAGCAGAGTCTCCCTCAGTGATGCTAAATGAGTTTGGCCTTGATCCAGAAATGTTCGTGTTCGCAGAATTAACTGGAGCTGGAAAAGGAAAATAAAGAAAATTTACTGTGCTATTCCTTATGATGTAATCAAACCATAAAATTCAGATAATGACACCAAAATGGGATTTACAGCAATTTCTGAAGTGCATAGAGTACTTTGTAAAGATTGCCCTACTCCACGTTCATACATACATAAAATATACTCTGTTCCCAATTTAAATAAATTACCTGTTGTGAGCCTTTATTCAGTATTATAATAAACTGCTTGTGCTAATCTAGAAAGGCCATACAGAGCTCCATAAACCCATGTAAATTTGTCAGCCTTGTAATTTGACCAATTGCTCAACATGAATAGGGGTCATTCCATGTCAAATCACCCATGTCATATCACCCCGTAAGTACCTTTTCCTATGCACAAACTAACTAAAACCAGTGAAAACCAGTATTGAGAGTATCTGTCACTAATCATTTTTTTTTTTTTTTTGATATTATCAGCAATTTGCCAACCATAGTTAGGAAGAAATGAACCACATGCCCCAAAAGCTTTATTATTATTTTATGTATTTTTTTAAAATATTTAATTGTAGTTTTATTTATAACAATTTGTTTCAAACTGATTTCATGGCAATGAAATATTTCTGAATTTATCATATTACATATGGTAAAAGTCTGAACAGAGGAGAAAAATCATTCAGGCTACAAGTTATTAAAAATAAAAACAACATGCAAGAATGTTAACAAGTTTATACATTTAAAGTATTTTAATAATATAATCATTTTAAGCAGTGACAGTCCTTTCCAGTAGCAGTTATGGCATCTTCACAAGTAGGAAATAGAATTTAAGGATATTTTGCCTACATGGAGATCATCTTGGTAATATTTGTACTAATGTCTATCAAAACCTGACTTTCTATTTATTGGCTGATTTATTGTTTCATGTTAAATTAACCTATGGGTCATTCTGTGTCAAATCACCCAATGGGTTAAACCTGACCATCTCAGATTTTTATGAAACTTGGTATACTTGTTGACACAGCACCAAATCTGAAATTTTAGGCCAATCGAAACAGAATTTTGAGATAATCAGCCAAAATGACCACCAACCTTTGACACTCATATCTCAGAAACTACTGGGCCAATCTTCAAAAAATTGGTATTGTTGAAAAGGCAATATGAAAAGGAAGCAGTTGAGAAGCAGGAGCCAATCCCTTATCACTAGTCGCCAAAGTGACTTAGGAGATAATACAACTAATTGAACTGATGGACTCAAATTAGTTCAGTTTCAAGTGTTCCTCTTCAGTTGGATTCTGATGCTTTCACTGCCCTGTCATCATTTAACATTCTACCTGAAATTTCCATCACATGTAGTCAGAGGAAGATCTGTTTGCAACCATTCCATAGTCTGTTCCAGATGAAGATGCTGACCATATCACTGGAACTGAGACTCTGTACCTGGCCTGACAGTTAATAGTTGCCAGTGTTTCAAGGACAAGATGCTGTGCAGCTCTGGGTGTCATTCAACACAACATGTACAAATAAACTCCTTCCTTCCTGTAAAGGAACACTAAGCAAAATATTAGACATAATTTGAACTACTCTTCTTTTTTTTCATTAGAATGATTTCAGGAAATATTTTTAGTATATATTTAAAGTATGTGTGAAATGCTATAATTTAGTAATATTAACAGTTTATCAACAAATTAAATTAAGAGAGTGTGGAATAAAAAAGTTTCCAAAAAAATATATATATATCAGAAACAAAGATGATTTAACTTAAAAGGTACAGTTTCATAGCTTTCAAACAACAATATAACAATATTATAATTTATCAAAATAGTCTAGAGGCATCTCTTTATATATATTTTATGTTAATGATATAGATATTTTAAATCAAACCTGTAATACATCATTTACCATTGTTCAGAGGATTATTGAAAATAATGTGGGTTTTTACATTCGATAATTTTCTTCATTTTTTTTATTGTCATTGGTTTAGAGTGTGACATTTTCTGAAGGAGAGATCCATTGCAAAAATTATTTGGCATTTTATATTTAGTAATGTAACGATCAAAAAATAAATAAATTACTGCAAAATTACAGGGGCAAGCTATACACTTCAAAGCAGTTTATCACATTTGTATAGCTTATAATTTGTTGCTAGATGATACATCATATTTCCGTTTAATAGGTTTTTCTTGTAGAATAAATTCTTCTAAACGTGTAAAACATTACATTCAAGTTTCCAGTTTAGTTATCTCGAAATTCAAAAACAGCAGTGATGTGAATTTGATAATCTATGTGTTCGACAAACCACTTAGTGATATATAGTTTCTTAACAGTACTTATTCAGAGACACAAAGTCTGTATCAGTTAATGAATGGCACAAGAAAATTGGTGTTTATAGTCATTAAAAATATGTTATTTTTTTGTTTGTGATTTATTTACTCAGATCTTTGTATTTATAAAACTATAGTTTCTCCACATTAAATTTTTTATCAGTATAATTTGAAGTAAATAACAGTCACTTGCAAAATATGGTCATGTGATCATTGGGAAAAATACTTCCAACTTCCCAGCAATATATTTTTAAAAAATGAAGGTGATCAATTGGTTCATCATGGATGAAATGGAAAACAGGTTTTAAAGAAAAGATCACTTGCAGGAAACTCTATCATCACAGAAGGATTTTATTATTAAGATTGAGAAAAGGAGGAATTATTTCATTTTGACTATTTTTATTTATTTATTTTTTTATAATGAAGTATCTCACAAACTGGTCACTCACTAAAATCCTTGATTCAATACAAAAAAACTTCCTGGATTATAATTTTTTCTATTGTGTGGACACTTAAATAGTGTGTCACATGTAGTCATTCCTTTCAACCTGTCGCATGATATCAAGCCATCTATAAATGGTGTGCAAGAACACAACTTAATTGATGTCTGTGCAAGGTATCTATTCAATGATAATTCAGCATAATCTGTTGATAGTATATAACCTTATCTCTAGATAAGCCTGACATTGTTATGTAATGCTGGAATAAAGTAGGATCATTATACCTTTTTATTTGTTGGTGTATTTATATAAATAATCAGCATTTCTGAATTTCAAAGATGATTTATTCCATAGCAGGACACTGATTTTAGATGTAATTCAATATTATTTTGGTTATTTGGACTTTTCAAAAATAATGTTTGTGGTGCATTTTCCATTAAACAAATATTCAATAATGTTTGCAGCTTAAAAATTATAAAATCAGGTTTTTCATAGATCTGAATAACAAGAACAACAACAAAAAAGAAACAAAAAACCAACAAAAAACCTGAATATATTCAAAAATATTTAAGATGAGAGGGGAAAACTATAATTAATTTTATATTTTCAATTAAAAATAACTGTTAGTATTAAAAAATGTTGAACTAAACTTGTTTAAATGTAACTGATTCAACAAAATGAAAAATCAACAATAAACTGAAACAATTGTAATATATATTTTTGCAGGTTTGATGAAATTAACAGATTCTGATGAAGGTGTTTTCAATCAAAGCTACATATTCCAGTGTTCTATATCAGAAAACATCACTATAACTATGTCATTTACGAGGGGAAAAGATGCTTTATGTTCAGTCATGCCAAACTGTGTTCAATTCCTTGATTCTAATGATTACATTTGTAAATGTGCTGGTGACACTCCTAATCTTTTCAATCTGACAATAAACAGTGTCCGAATTGAAGATGAAGCTAGCTGGACATGCACTTACGATAGAAATGCCAGTAACGCGTTTTATCTAAAAGTTTGGAGTAAGTTATTTGTTTTTAATTCAATGAAGTAATACATTTTATTTATTTTTAATGTTTTTCTTTGTTCTAGCTACTATTACTTGTGCTTTTAATACAACAGTTATTCCAGTAAAAAATTATATTGTAACGAATTACAATCAGCAACGATAAAATATTTTTCTATCTTAATTTTTTACATTCAGTTATTAAATTTCTTACACATAAATCATTATGGAATTTTAATCTGATATATAATCATTAAAGGATCATACTATTTTTTCTTCAGTATAATGTTCAATCTGTGAAAGTTTTTATATTAGTTTATATTGTGCAAGAAAATGATTAACAGTGATAAAATTCTTATTAAAAGATTGTTTTTTCTTTTAATTTAATTATTTAGATTTTGTTTTGTTTTTTAATATGTTCTGAATTTTTAAAGTTTTACTGAGGAAGTGTTACAATGGTCTGGGATGTGCTTTCCATAAGACGTCTTTGATTTGAGTTCATTGGGTATAAACTAAACAAAATTTGTTAGACACATAAGGTCAAAAAATCCACCATCATTCACAGAAAGCGGCATATCTGGTCTACATTATTAAGAAACAAGAGTTAATTTCTGGCCTAAAGTATGGTGGTGGTGTTTGTGTCTCTTTATTTTGTACCATGTTTAATCATAGTAAAGTTCAGATTACTGTTCGGGTCAAAAAAAAAAAAAAAAAAAAAAAAAAAAAAAAATAATAAATAAAATTTAAACCCGACCTTCTCAGGTTTTTATGAAACTTGGTATACTTGTTGACTGGGATCCCTCAGCACCAAATCTGAATTATTAGCCGAATCGGATCAGTGGTGTGGGAAATATGGCCCACCGAATTTTGAGATTTTTGGCAAAAATGGGCGTGACCACCAACCTTAGAACCCTCACATCTCAGGAACTACTGGGCCAATCTTCATAAAATTGGTATTATTGAAAAGGCAATATGACAAGGATTCGAAATCTGCCATTTTTGTTCAGTTTGGATGTTCATATTGGAGTATTTATAACCTTTATATATTTAAAAAATGCACATACATGAAAATAACACCTTTTCAGCCAATAACATCTGATTAACTAAAACCTGAATGATCAATTTTGGAATCACCATCTTTCTTTATCATCGAGTAAGACATGAAATCTACAGCGATATCCTTCTGTAAAAAAACTTAACGTAATGGCGATTTCCATAAGCACTTTCAAACGCGGAGCTTTTTTTTCGCCAAAGAAGACACACCGTAGTGTCGCACATTGTTTCAAAGGTAATTGAATGCTCAACAATACCAGTTTTATGAAGATTGGCCCAGTAGTTACTGAGATATGAGGGTTCTAAGGTTGGTGGTCACGCCAATTTTTGCCAAAAATCGCAAAATTCGGTGGGCTGTATCTCCCACACCACTGCCCGATTGGGCTAATATTTCAGATTTGGTGCTGAGGGATCCCAGTCAACAAGTATACCAAGTTTCATAAAAATCTGAGATGGTCGGGTTTAACCCATTGGGTGATTTGACACGGAATGACCCGTTTTCAGCAGATGTGCCATTTGATGAAATTTTATCAACTGATAAAACTTAACATTATTGCTACTTCTCTAAATTTTACCTTCCTGTCAGTGATGTGGCCTAGCTCATTCAATTTTACAATACTTTTTTCTTTCTTTCAAATCTTTAATAATCCCTAGATCTTTTTTAGTTCACTTATATTACAGTCTTCAAAAAACAAAACAAAAATAGAAAAGGAAAGGAAAAAGAACTTAATCTATGTTGAAAACTCAGAGGTTCTCCTCCAGAAGTTTGTCTGAAGGCCTGACTGCCTTTCTGTGTTCCTAGTAGGTAAAACAGTGCTGAACAAAATAGTACACTAACATAGCCATTACACAACAATGGTGTTTTCCACTCAGAATTCCACATACATGAGATGGTTTAATACATAGTGACGTATTTTAGTTGAGTTTGAACCCCTCAGTCTCCATTTTTGGTTACATTCCCAGCTGATTTCTCAATATAGCATGTGTCTACTAGTCTTGAGGGTAGGCATTACACATGTACTCTAGGGTAAGAGCTGTTTATCCCAATTCTCTTTGGGTTTTCATCTGGTATAGTCTTTCGAGTATCTGAAAAGTTCTCTTTTCCATTCAGGAAATATGCAGTGCATTAGGAGTTTCTTAATCTTATGGTCAACGAGCTATGTCTCATCTGTTTTTGTATCATTCATTTCCTGTTGTTTTCTGTTTTTGGCTATGCTAGAGCAGTTGATTATCTGTGATTCATAGGTCACAATTAAACATGATACATAGTAATCTGGCTCTTTGTCTAGAGGTAATATTTCTTTCAGTTTGGAGGCTGTTTTAGTTCTTTGTTGGTTAATGTAATTTGCTTTTAAATAAACCAGCCATGTCTTTGCATGTTTCCACTGTGTGCAGAGCTTCTCACATTTGCTGTTGTAACTCGTTCTTCTGAATAACATATAACCAGGTAGTCTGCATATATTGCACCCATGAATCCACTGTGGGATATCCTTTAATATATCATTACTATAAAATTATAAAGAGAATTAGTCTCAGAACACCATGGTGTACAGACATTTGTTTTTCTATATTTCGGTATTTTGAACATGTGCAATGTTAACCCAGATTTAACTCCAGTCTTTGTCAAAAGCTTTTTCTAGACAGCAAATGTAGGATTTGTTCTTTTTAATTTTTTTCTTTGAATGCATCCTTAATCTCTAGTCATATGGAGGTGATCTGATCTTTAGTGGATCCTTTTTATCAGCTTTCCTACAAAGCGTTTTAAATTGATGGCTCTGAAGTGGTTTTAATTTATACTTTCCTATTTTGTGGATTCATATAGTGTGGATTTTCTCTCAGATTGTGCTACAGAGCTATTGACTCAGCTTGCACTGAAGATCTCTCCAGCATTTGTGAAAGGGATGGAGGGAATTGGTGTAACTGGTGCAACTTAAATGATGGGATGGTACAGAAATGTCCAGGTTACACATGCTTCGAACAATGTTTGTCAAACATACGCCTATAAATAATGGCATCAAAAACATTAACTATTAACAAGTTTGTTTTATTTGCAATTAAATAAAATCAAAGTGTCTATTAAATTTATTATACAAAATGAAGTTCACTAATAAAACAGGTAGCACTGCCGATGAATGGCGGGCAAACTCGTCATAAGCTGTAAGTGATGGCGGGCCCACCCTCTCTTATAGTATGTTGCGAGACCTCTGTATAATCCATTTCCATTTTTTCCTAACGTTGTCTTAAATGCTTCTTAATGCCAATGTTCATACCTTCTGCCCAAAGCAAAGGTGTTGCCCATTTTTGTGATATATCTACTTCACTGAAACAGGGAATTTTTATTTGATTATTTTTCTTTTTTTATATGTTTTTAAATATTTATGAGTCATTCTGTGTCAAATCACCCAATGGGTTAAACACGACCATCTCCAATTTTTATGAAACTTGGTATACACGTGTGCATTATTTAAATATATATTGTGGCTAAACGAAAAAGATTACACCTTTGAAACTGTTATATGTTTTAGTTAACATATGGGAAATTAAATTTCAAGGAAGGTCATGTCAAGGTCACATGATCCATAAGGTAAATTTCAAGGTCATAACAAAGGTCAAATGGTCAGAGAACCCAACATTTTTCAAACTGAACAATAATGCCTTTTCAACAATACCAATTTTATGAAGATTGGCCCAATAGTTCCTGAGATATCAGGGTTCAAAAGTTTGTGGTCATGCCCATTTTGGCCAAAAATCTCAAAATTCGGAGGGTCATGTCTCCAACCCCACTGGTCCCATGGGCCTAAAATTTCGGATTTGGTGCTGTGGGGTCCCAGTCAACAAGTATACCAAGTTTAATAAAAATCTGAAACGGTCAGGTTTAAAATATTCAGCATTTTTACCAGTTATTTAAAATAACTCTTTAGACCATTTAATAAGACATAAATCTTGTTTTATGTTTGTTAATATTTGCTATATGAAACAAACTTAATAATTATCAGTGTTTTATGGTTTGATTACATCATAAGGAATAGCACAGTGAATTTTCTTTATCTTCATTTTCCAGGTCCAGTTAATTATACAATCACAGAAGTTTCTGGATCAAGGCCAAACTCACTTAACATCAATGAGGGAGACTCTGCTGTTTTTACCTGTGTTGTACAGGGAGCCAAACCAGCACCAAATGAGACACAGATCTTGTGGTACGTAGACAGTAACAAGCTTCCTGTCAGCATCACTGGATCTCCCACTACTACTGACAGACTGACAACATTAAGTGTGACGTACACAGCCAGCAGAGAACATGATGGTCAGAAAGTTTTCTGTGCTGCTGAAAATAACTTGATGATTGACCAAAGTATCCCTGCTGTCAGCTCAACTAACAAAATTGAACTACATATACAAAGTGATCACCATTTTTTCTTTGTATTTTATTTCTCACCTTGTGTAAAATGAAGAAGTAGTTTCAAATGTAATACATGTTGTGTGTGTATCTGTGTGTGTATATGTGTGTGTGTGTGTGTGTGTGTGTGTGTGTGTGTGTGTGTGTGTGCGCGTCCGTGAATGTATGGTTTTTAGTAACAAGTCTGAAAGTAACCAGCACCTAACAAATACTGTTTATTTGAAATGTATGATTTGTAACATTTTGATATTAACGATGATTTAGATTTGTTGTACAGAATTGATTCGGTGCTGTTAACTGTAAAATAGTGTGCATGTGCTTTAAGATTAATTAAATCTCACTGTAATGGAACAAATATCAGGAATATTCTTCAGAGAATGATTTGTTGACCTATTCAGAAATTATTCAGGCAGCAAGATCTTGAAACATGACCAGATGAATAATTATGTCCCAGTCAGTAAGTTAATTTTGATACCAGAGTCTATTCTTACTGGCTTCATTGCAGAGTTTTATTTGGCTTTGAATAACATAAACAAATTAAAATATGGCAAATTAGAAACAGTTTGATCAAATGTAGTGACAGGTCTGGTATATTTTCATTTGTGATAGCCATAACTTTATTAACATAGAAAATGATAGATCATTTTGATAGAGACAGGAACATTTTTTATATCCAGACTTTAATTTTTTAAATAAAACTGCTAGTAGTGGATGGATCAGTGAATGACATTTTTCCTTCTTAGCAGAAAAAAGAAATTCAACAAGTGTTCCTACAACAACTCCAAACCTGGGATCAGGTTCTGGCTGTAATTTAGTTTGTATTATCCTCATTACAGTTATCACTGTCACAGGTCTTTGTATAATCATAACATGCTGTCTGATATCACTAAGAAACCAAAACAAAAAGAAAAATGATAAAACTACAAATATTGAACTGAGCAGTAAAACGAACACTGAAAAGTCTCAAACTGAGGTTTCTGTTGATATCAAAGCAGAAGAAAAGTGTAACATTCAAGAGAAAGCAGACAAAAAACATGACACTGAAGATGTAGAAACTTCACAGATAGGATTGCTAATAATCTTCACACAATATGCCTGGTAACCATGGAAGTGATGACGATAATGAAAGTTCTGAAGATTACTCATATAATCAGACAAATGTAAAACCTGCAAATCAACCAGTCAGTAAAGATGTCTGTGAAGAACACAAGTCAGTCACTGATTCACTGATTAAAACTGATGTGAGCAACAATACAGCAGAGAGCCAACATCCAACCAGACAGAATCACAATAATGTTGATCATCAGAAAACAAAACATATTACAACTATTGATGTGAAAATCAAATTATAAACAAATGAAGCAGTTTCAAAGTTAATTTGTTTTTTATTCCAGACTTTTTATTTGCTTCAGCTCAGTACATTTAGCAACATTCTTCATTATTTCAGATAATTTCTAGATGCCAGTGATTGTTTGTGGATTCTGCTTAACTAATCAAGGAATAGCTTTATTTCTATCTTTTTTGCTAATTCTGATATAAGCAAAATAAAAAAGCTTTTAAAAGAAGTTTATACTATGTTGACTGTTTTAGTTCCACACTGAGTAATATGCTTATTAACATAGATAAAGTTACAGCTTAATGCTTTTCTTTCACAACACACACACACACACACAGACACAAACAAACACACACACACACACACAGTGAGATAAATGCAAGTCTGCTGCTTTATTATACTGTAAAACCTTTTATAAACACTTTTTAACAGTTTTGAATATAATGTTTGCAGTAAGAACTTCCATGACAGATTAAAATATATTAACTAAAATTAAGAAAAACCTTGAAACAAATTTCTTTTCTCTTTCATTCTTTCTTTTCTTCTTCACTAGATCATAGAGCATCACTATTACTGTTATATACCTGGTTTTTATATATGTAAAGTTTCACCAATACATATGTTGAGTATGTATGGTTTGAACCCAGAAATTACCAGTTGTTGGCCTGCTCTGACAGTGTGTTTTGTTGTGGAATGTCCTGTATGGACTTTTTAATGAGACAGACCAGAATGTTTACATTTGATCTGATTATATTTCTGATTTATTATCTGAAATTATAGTTTGTAAATTAAATATTAAGGTTACTTGTCTAGTTTTAGTAATCAGATTACACCTTTTGCATCACCTTGTCCTTTGATATTATAGTAATAATAATATTATTATTATTAATATTATTATTTGTTCGATATTTTTCTTTTTTAAAATGTATTTTCTCCACTTCATTTGTTTTTACCATACTAAAGCTTAACTCATACACATTATTTATTTTATTTCGACAACAAAGAAACAACACCATCAAGCAGTAAGTAACATAATCACATTGTTAGCCCTAACCTTGTGCTAATCATTCATGTAACCTCAGTTCCCCTTCCACTGTTCTTAATAAAACCCTCTGAAATCTTATTATGCAAAATCACTAATGAGAAACTGGTCAAGAATGCTTGAAAATTATTCTTTTCACAATATAATGATCTCATCTGATCAACACATTTCATTATTAAATTAACGTAAATTATGAGTAAACACAGACTTAAGACAGCCATAACGAAGGTGTTTGACTCAGGCAAAATGATGGATACCACTGACATGGATGATACCAACATAGTGGTCATTGCTGACATCCTAGTCTCAGTAAAAGTCCCAGCCAATGTTATGTGCATTCACTTTAACTGGTTAGTGGTAGACAGAGTTCAGCCAGTCAGTGCAGAATCAGTGTTTTATAACCTCTATTAATTTGGCTTACAAGCAGACAAAAATGTTATGAATTGCATGGAGAAAAAGATAAAGATTTGCTCATAAACGGAGTGTTGTTGTTTCTTTGATCATGAGTTTTTCTGTGAATTAATAACCTGCACTTGTAAAACAGGATGTTTTAAACACTCCACGTAGCACTTTTGCTTTAGATCAACAGTGAAAAACCATGTTAAATATCTTACAAGTATTAGGCTCTGGCTGCTTTTAGCCCCATTGGAAAGCTAATAAAATATGTAGCAAGATGGGAATAAAAGTAAAGTCAACATATTTTTCTTCCAAAAAAAATAGATTTCAAGCATAAATTACAATATATTATAATCAGTCGAATTATCACTGAAACATCGTGTCATAGAGGTAACTGAATTTATATTTGGCAGAACTTAGAGTTGCAAATATTGAAAAGCTGTGACCATTATAGTAGGTTCAGTTGATTATTTTCAGCGAAAAACATTTGCTGCTGGCGGTTATAAACCAGTGAGTGTACAGAACAGCTCATTTAAAGAAGGAAAGGCTTTTGTGTGAATTTGTGGTGGGATTTTGAACAGGTGACTGTCAGACGAGTTTCGACTCAGTCTGTGTGTATGTATGTACAAACAGATAGATAAAGAGAGAGACAGATATACTTTGATAATTCAAAAAAACAACAACTGAAAAGTATCAATAAAATAGTTTAACTTTCAGGGAATTCAAATATTTACAGCAGTTTCTTCTAATGAATATACATGTACAGGCCTGTATATATGAGCATATATCTATATATCTAGTTAACTATCTATATATGAATGTCTGTATGTATTCAGATTTACAAACATAATTCACACAGTTCTCTTAAATCACATTTCAATTGCAAATAACATGTTTCCCACAATACACTCCTTTGTAAATACAAAGAAACACCAATCAGTAAGCGTTAATGGTTCACTATGGCAGTTCTTTGAAGACTGTATGCAATTATATATTATGTAAAGAAGCCCTTCGCTTTACATAGGCAGATGACCTATAGCAAGTTCATTTTATTCTGCTTAAAGAACAACTTACTGTTCTCTGCTTTAAGTTTTCAGGGGCTAATTTCAATTAAATCAATAGTCTAGGACCGCAAAAAAACTTTGAGAAATAGGTTTTCACTGTTGTCAGCAATTGAATGTTTTAAGGTCATTAAGAACGAATATGAGTTGGTTGGGAGATAGATGTGCTTGAAAGATATGAGTATATGTGTGCTGCTAGATATTTGGTAGTAATTAAAGGATTATTTATTTATTTATTTATTTTAGGTAAAATAAGCGGAAGCGATTCCACATTTTCTTCAATGATTTATGTAATAATCACGTAAGTAATCTTGTAACCATTTTATTTTTATTAGTTATTTTATTGTAATAGTAATTTTCTCAGCTTACCTCTCAGTATATCTGCATGTATCATCTGTACCGCACATGTATCGCTCAGTCTGTTTGTGTTGTCATTCTGTATATCTACTTTTCTGTCGGACCGTCTTCGAGTATTTGTGTGTGTATGTATTACCTATATGTACATATAAAGTTTGCCTTTATCAGTGTATGTAATGCTGTATATCTACATATATTGTCTTTTTTGATGTCTGTGTCTGTGTTTATCTATTTCCGTGTGTCTAATAATTCTTTGTTTATCATTTTTATTTCATCTTTATTTTATCTTTCTTCAGGTTTATCAACACTTTAGTCATCACTGGTTTGCTGTAGATCTACAGACTCCTCAGAGATAGATAAACACGGAGATATGAGATGTATAAAATATTGACAACTATCTAAATTATATTCTTGTTTCTTTCTTTGGGTTTTATCCTCAATATTATTATTATTATTATTATTATTATTATTATTACAAATTACTTTATATATTTATTTATGTATTAATATGATTGTATTTATTTATTTATTTTTTTAAGTTTTTCTAATTATATATCCCTAAATGAAATATGTATGGTTCTAGAATTTAATTTGTAAGTAAATACAATATTTTATTTAGTGTGAAAGACTGATCTTATAACATTTTGACAGTTATTTTTAGAATAATTGGATAGAATTTAAAAACTGTTTTACTGATGGTAATAGAATGTTTGTTAAGCAGATTATAATTATTAGTTACGTAATAATTACGAGTTTATTTTTGTCATTTGTAAGTAAATAGTGAATTAGTATATATCTGCCAAATACTTGTTAGAATTACAGATCAGAAGTAAGTGATCAGTTAGAATGCTGATATCGTTTCAGTACATGTCAAACCATTTCAGAAAAAATGACATTTTTATAAGAAAAGTGTTGGCGCTGGTTGTTAGTATTCTTACAGTTATTAAAGTGTTTAAATATTTGAATTATTGAAATTCATTGTTAAGTGTGAAGTGTTTTAATGTAATATTTTTTGTTCCATATTTAAACAGTTTCAAATTTCAGTTGTGTTGTTATTTCTACTTTATTTATTTTAATTGAAATTTGTTTCTGTTTGAATTTAGTCTGTTCAAAGTTAAATTTTCATTTGAACATGTCATTAAAAAGACTGAATTTTGACGTGTGCCTATCTTGGTTTTAAACGGCAACAATAAACACATCTGTATTATGAGACTAATTTTTTTAAATAATGCAATGATGCAATACATGAATTTCAAAGGTTATTGTTTATTAAGTTAGTTATCTATTTATTTATTATTATTATTTCTGCTAAAAAAATTGGAGACGGTTATCAACCAGAGCTTATGGTAAAATTAGATAAAACATAACTTTTTTTTTTTTTTTTTTTTTTTTTTGTTGTTTTACCAGTATTTCAGTTATGTTAGAGAGCTGTAATAAAGTGACAGTGTAATAATATTAAATAGAACATTGTTGTTTTTCATTATTGTCTGAACTTTGGTCTATAAGGCAACACATAATGTCATCCTCCTTTGTATTTTTATCTTATTTGCTGATAATGAAACGGATATTTTCACACAAGATCTGTAATAGTGAGATATTTAAATATGATATTTACTGTAATAAAAAAAATGTTCGTTGTATGCTGGTTTTAATTTCATTCAGCTAATTTGCTTTTCTTGACATTGTGTTCTAAACGACAAAATGATTCCGCTTCAGTTTGGAGTTGGGTTTTGATACAAATAGAAAACGTAATTAAGAAGATAGTCTTTTGTAGTTCTGATATCTTTACATTCACTTTCTAATGTTTATGAATTAGATGCCTTATATTAAATATAGACAATTAAGTGATAAAATAATTTGTTGATTAATATTTAATATTTTGTTAGAACAGTACATACATTATATATAAAATAATGAGTAACTGACCGATTCTCAAGTGAGTGACATTAAAATGTCACCATGTAAACAGCTGTAGATTAGTTGTTACATTCAAGAATGTAATAAATGTCGTATACGTTTTGCTGAGGAATGATGTAACCTACGACAAGAAATCTTCTCTCGTTTTATAAATACAAATATTTTATAAATAGTCAAAAGATATGATTTACTGACAAACAATAAAAAAAAAATAATAAAAAAAAAATAACATTCTTGTGAAATGTAATGAATAAAGTGAAATAAATATACCAAAAATAGACACATTAATAGAATAACAGCGCTATAGAAATGTGACTAATAACCTAACCTAGACAAAGTACAACTTCGTGTAGCTGCAAGAAACAGGTTTAGTCACAGCATTAACAATGGCGATGTTGAGATATTTACTTGTTTGTCATGATTGTTACATTTAGTACAGGTAAGTTTCATTTATTTTTTAACTGTTTATTCATTTATTTATTTATTCATTTGTATTATTAAGATTTATGCTGTTTAGAGTTGGTTATTTTTTCATTAAACTTGTTTATCTGTTTTTATTATTTTTATTTAGTCTTGACAAGAATGAGACTTTTTATATCTTAACCGAGATAGAAGTAGACGCTTTATTACAGTGAGAGCGCTGAAGTAATACGTGACCGAGTAAGATACCCGAAGGAAACAAATTAAATCACAACATACACTATGGCGATAGTGGGATACATACTTGTTTCTGCTTCGATTGTTTAGGTAAGTTTTATTGTTACTATTTAATTCATACATTGAAAGAAATATAGTAGATATTACCGATATAAACTGTGTACTGAAAAGCGATTCACTCTGTGCCTTGGTTAAAACTAGTTTGGTGTATATTATTTAAATTGAACGTCGTCTCTGTGAAAAGTGAATGAATCGGACTATGAAGACCCATAAACTGTAAGGAACGTTAAACATATCAGCTTATTTGCATTGCATTCTTTTTTTTGCTATAGTAGTTGCAGAAACATGTGGGATGATTGACGGTATTTTGGGATTTACTGTTTTGCTTGATGTTCGAAGAATCTTACACAGAATAGCCACTTAAAAAATAAACAATCTCAGAACTTTTGTAGATAATCAGATATAAATCTTGAAACAAAAAGCTGTTATTCATTATTACATATATATCAATGTTTGATCTACGTCTGAAAGCATTGTCTGAAAAAATAAATTATTTTGCCTTTTATTAAATATTGCAATTAGTGCCACATCCTACATCAAAAAAATATCATTAATATTTCTATTAATGAGACCGACATTGCCGTCGTTCCAGGATTGTTCTTAACATTTCATTATTATTCTTTTTATTCGCTATTATTCTTATTTAGTGACCGTGCCCGTCCTTTATTAAAAACAAAGAATGAATGAGAAAGAAAATATAGAGAAAAAACAGAATGTTAATTAGAATGAGGTTGATAACTATGGAAAAAATAAAAATAAAAATAAAAAATAAAAAATGTACTGAGAGAAAGAATGTGTTGGAGAAAAGAGAGAGAGAGAGAGAGTTTCCAAGAGCATGAGAACAAAGACAAAAAGTAAACAAGCAGTTTTTACATATTTAATAACACATACCTAACAATTATGAAAATACAAACAATTATTTAAGTACATGAAAAACATCTACATAAAATTATTTTATAATAAAAACTTTAGTTTACCTGAAGTAAGTTTAATGACAGATATAGAAAGATCAGGATTACATAAAATATATAGAATAATTATTTAAACATTATAAAAAAAATTTAAATTAATGAAAAAATTACCTGAAGTAAGTTTAACTAAATCATCAGTGACAGATACAGATAGGTCAGGATTATTTCAAATGTCCACATCCTTCAAAGAAAGGAGTTTTCCTTGGAAATGTTCTACCAGAAACTCAATCCGCTTGTTGGTTAAACAACAGGAATTCAGACTTGATTCCTGTAGAGAACTTGTGACTGATTTGGATTCTGGAATACCTGAAATAAGTGAAAAACAGTATTAAGAAACTTGGCAACTGCATTTAAACTATGAGCAGAAAAAGAAAAAAATATATAATAATGAGAAATTTGTCAAATCTTGATAGAGAATGACATACATGTCTGTATATATGTATATATGTATATATGAGATATATATATGAAGAGAGAGAGAGAAAGAGATATTAATAACACACACATATATATATATATTTTACAAATTAAATCTAAATTTACCATCAACAGTAAGTGTTTGGTTGTTAAGTTTTGCATCATTCAGAAGAAAAGCTGTCATCTTTGTAGTAGACAAATCTTTAGACCAACATCATTGATATTACACTTACTGACACATACAGACAATAACAAACATACTGGCTTCTGTCAATAAAAATAAATAATGAAATTAATCTAATATTAAAATTGTATATACATTCATAGAGAAAGACAGACATATATTGTTAAAGATTATACGACAGATATCCATGTAAGAACTTACACACCCGCACAACACACAAGTTGACACACACATTAAGACACACACACAAACACCCAAATGTACGTATACATACAAAGAGATAGATGAATTTTGTTAATGCAAATACTATTGACAACTAATGTAATTGTTTATCATCAGCTACCATGTATCACCAATATTTACTATTACACTTTTCATGTGAACACAGCAAACTGTTTGAGTTGTGAAATTTCCTCTCACCTTTAAAGCAGCAGCCAGTCCTTTAGTGAGAGCAGTTTTATCAGATAATCCATTACTAGACAGATCTAGTTCTGTGAGTCCAGTGTATAGTGAGAGCAGTTTTATCAGATAATCCATTACTAGACAGATCTAGTTCTGTGAGTCCATGTTTTCTACTAAAGTCAGTGATAGAAGTTAGAGAGAGAGAGAGAGAGAGAATAATCATTTCCTAGATAATTACTCAACAGCAGTAACAGTGATAATGATAACTGTGTAGAAGAGAATAACTTAGATAATAGCAGTAACAGTGATAATGATAACTGTGGTAGAATTAACTACAAGTAGACTATTACAGTAAGCAGAGGTAGTTAACACCTGCAGACACCATAGCAGTAGTGATAGTAGATGTAATAATATAAGTAACAACAGTAGAAATAGCAGTAACAGACATAGATAAATAGATATATAATAGTTATCTACTGGTAATAGCTTTAGCGTGTTGAAAGTCACTGTTAGTAACTATTTTTTCAGTAGTAGAATAATAGTAGTGACAGTCATAGTAACAAAAGTAGCAATATTAGTAGCTAACTGATAATTCTGGATAATTACTGATTACTGATAACAAGAACAATAATAATAAGAAGAAGAAGAAATTTTATAACAGTTATAATTAAGATTACTCACAGCACTCTCAGTGTCTGTTTTGTTGGTGGTGAGGCTAAGGAAGATCACTGTTGTGTTAGAACACGTTGCCAAACACACAGCTTGGAAAGCCTGGGGTCCAAAACTGTTTCCTGATAAATTTAAAACCAAGGTAAAAAAATAATTAAAGAAAATATGTAACCACTAAATTATTCAACAGGTTGTAATTTTAAATAAAATAATGAAAAGGTTGATAATAATTAATGTGAATATTATCTAATACAATATGATTATGTTTTAAACAAATTAAAAATAATAAGAAAAAATAAAAATAAATAAATGATAGATACATACATAGACAGAGAGAAGATAGATAGAAAGATTTATAAATAAATAAAAATAAATAAACTAAAAACAATCAACTGTCTGCTAAAACATGTTTTAAGAGAATGTTTATAAATTAAAACTATAAATAAATTTAAAATTATTTAAATAACTGATTCTTAAGCTATTTATGTTCAGAATTATCAAAAGAGAATTTAAAGAAAGATTATATATAATATTTTCTTTCTTTATTATACTTCAAAAAATATTACAACTTTGACAATAATTGTTAAAAATCATAAAGAAAAGAAAGGAAGAAAAAGAAAGAAAACTAAAATCTTGCTAACGAGGAACAAATAAGAAATGATACATAAAGACAGAGACTGACAAACAGATAAATATACAGTAAGTAGAGACATGCAGATTATCAGAAAGAAATACACACAGACAAAAAGATAAGTATATAGTAAGTATATAGTAAAGTATATAGACAGATTCTCAGAAAGACAAACATATTTATCTGAACATTTTCAAGGAAAGAAATACACACAGACAAACAGAAAAGCAGAGAGAGATAGAAATAACATAAATAAATAGGCAGACAGAAAGAGAAACAGACAGATAGACTAAGCCATATTTACAGACATATTTACCTGAATATTTCTTAAACATTTTAAAAATCTAAGACTAGGTGGTAAAGCTTGTGGCAGATTAAATCTTGGCCTGGCTGCTTTCAACAAAAAATCCAGTTTCACAAGAAGATTAGACATGATCAAACTTTTTCTGCGGCTGTGGATGCACATCTTCCATGCTGTCACCCTTACTGAAAGAAAGTTTTGAAACTAATTTCTTTTCTTTTGTCAGAGTTGTTTCAGCAGTTTGTTCACTTTCTTTCTTAGACATTATTTTTACTGAAAAACCTCTGGAAATGGGTGGTGCTGTTTCTGGATTCTTTTCTAGTGTGTTGGGATGTTTCTTGGCACAGGAGTTTGAGTTTTCAGTGGTTGGTGTGGTGATGTCAGTTTGTCTCGGGTCTAATGGTGGTACTGGTGTTGTTGGTGCTGACTGCTGTTTCATTTTCAATAACCCATGTCAGTTCTGTGGAAATAAAAAAATATAGAAAGAAAACAAATTATATATATAAACAGAGGGCAGATCTTAAGAGAAATCATGGTTGCAAACATAAATACAACAAATTATAACAATAATAATTAAAAAAAAGAATTATAATTCTTTAAATAAAATGAGCAGGAGAATAAAATTAAAAAAAACACAAAAGAAATTAAAATGATAAAAGTAAGACAACTGAAAAACTAAAATAAATAATATGTTAGTTTTTAAGTGATGTCAGAAAAAAAAAAATTAAATAACAACTAAAGGTAACATAAAAGAATAAGCAGAAACTAGGAAATGAAGACTAAGAAACAAAAACAATGCAGAATAAGAATGGTTAGTAGTTCAAAAAAAAAAAAAAAATAATAAAAAAAATAAAAATAATAAGAATCATTAAAATAATAATGAAGAATTTAAAATATGAAGAAATAAAAAGAAAGAAGAATAAGAACTATGAACAGAAACTGGGAGACTAAAAATTGTAAGTAAATTGTATATTACAAAAAAAAATAAACAATCAAATAACTTTAAAGAAAACACAAACATTAAAACAAATATAAATAAACACAGGAATAAGAACAGATGAAGAAGCACTACAGAATGCTCAATAATGGAAATAAGATCTCTTAAATTTTAATATTTATATCAATTTTCATTTTCATGAACAACAGAAATACAAATAAGCTTCTTTTTTTCTTCTTCCTTTTTATAGCACTGAAAGATTTTAATGAATTTTAAATTTGTATTTATTTATTTTCAGTATTTTGTTTTCAATCACAAAATAAAAACAAAATATTTCTTTCTTTTTTAATTAACATTTTTCTTCTTTCTTTTTTGTTTGTTTGTTTCTTACTTAATATTATATAAGTTTATACTAAATTTTCACTAATTAGGACTATTATTATTATTATTAGTAGTAGTAGTAGTAGTAGTATTTCTTTTTCCAAAAGAAAAAAAGAGTAAGTTTGTTGAGTGAGAGTAATAAAATAATAATTATTATTATTTAAAATCTGTATTGAATTATATTTAACTTGCATTTTTATCAACAGCAAAAATGAAAATGTATTAAAATATGTATAATGAATGTGAAAATTAACCCTGAACAACCTGCATTTTTTCTTTTCAACAATGGAATATATATATTCATTTAAAAAATCCACTTTCATTCACAATAAACAGTGAAATCTTAAATCAAAACATATTGAACACCATCGCGATCCACAAAAAAACCCACACAGACATCAAAAAAAAGTTGTGATATTTGTTAGAAGCACAAATACACATCATCGACAAAACAACTAAAATAAACAAAAATCAAAATGGAAAAGAAATATATATCGAAATAGATACAAAATCATTAAAAGCTATAGGTCCCAGCATAACTATCTGGGATGAAGTATTTACTGTCAGGGTTTTACCCTTGTTGACAACAAACAAAGAAAAGACCCACACCACAACCCAGAAAAACACTGCTCACGCAACAGCAGCCAAAACAAACACTCATTACACAACAACAGCAGCCAAAACACACACTCATTACACAACAACAACAACAGCCAAAACAAACACTCATTACACAACAACAACTCAGGCCAATGCCGTTCTCTGGCAAAGTGTGCGAATTGCCAGGGTCCACACTCATCACATTACAAAATGTGCCCATCAAAAATTACAAAATTACAAAAACCAAGCAACAACTTTGAACACAACAGAAGAGAAAACAAAATTCTATGAACTGTTAACAAAAAATGCAAATAAATCGAACAAAAAACCAAAACCATCATTGAAAAAAATCGACCACCACAACAACAAACCAAAAGACAAGCTGGACAAGGAGGTCAGAATTGCAGAAATACACAAATTTATTGTCTGCCTCATCATCGAACTGCACAACATCAGAAACAACCAAGGAAACAGCACAGATGACTCCGATTTGGAGCACACAGTAGCTCAAATAAACAAAGACAACTTGGGTTTCAAGATCTCCACAGACAACAAAGACTTAAATTACACACAGACAAGAGAAATCCCACAAACACAAAACAACAGTGAACAAAAAAAACAACAAAAAAACAAAAAACAAACAGTAACAACCATTTACACGCTCTTCACAACAAGGACACAATAACACAGGCCTCTCCACTCTTCACAACAAGGACACAATAATACAGGCCTCTCCACTCTTCACAACAAGGACACAATAACACAGGCCTCTCCACTCTTCACAACAAGCAAACAATAACACAGGCCTCTCCACTCTTCACAACAAGGACACAATAACACAGGCCTCTCCACTCTTCAAACAATAACACAGAAGGACATAATAACACAGGCCTCTCCACTCTTCACAACAAGCAAACAATAACACAGACCTCTCCACTCTTCACAACAAGCACATAATAACACAGGCCTGTCCACTCTTCACAACAAGCAAACAATAACACAGACCTCTCCACTCTTCACAACAAGCACATAATAACACAGGCCTCTCCACTCTTCACAACAAGCACATAATAACACACAAACAAGACCTCTCCACAACAAGCAAACACAGGCCTCTCCACTCTTCACAACAAGCACACAATAACACAGGCCTCTCCACTCTTCACAACAACAAACAAGACCTCTCCACTCTTCACAACAAACATAATAACACAGGCCTCTCCACTCTTCACAACAAGCAAACAATAACACAGACCTCTCCACTCTTCACAACAAGCACATAATAACACAGGCCTCTCCACTCTTCACAACAAGCAAACAATAACACAGACCTCTCCACTCTTCACAACAAGCACATAATAACACAGGCCTCTCCACTCTTCACAACAAGCACATAATAACACAGGCCTCTCCACTCTTCACAACAAGCAAACAATAACACAGACCTCTCCACTCTTCACAACAAGCACATAATAACACAGGCCTCTCCACTCTTCACAACAAGCACGATAACACAGACCTCTCCACTCTTCACATAATAAACAACTCTTCACAACAAGCACATAATAACACAGACCTCTCCACTCTTCACAACAAGCAAACAATAACACAGACCTCTCCACTCTTCACAACAAGCACATAATAACACAGACCTCTCCACTCTTCACAACAAGCACAATAACACAGGCCTCTCCACTCTTCAGCTAAAGGCCTCCACTCACCAGGCCACAGAGACAAAATCGGACACTTCCTGACCTCCACTGAAAACACACCAGATGTAATATGCATTTAAGAAACATGGCTATGACACTACAACAAAAACAACAAAACAACAAAAGCTTTTAAGGTCCCCAGGTATCAAAGTCACTACGTCATCAGATTCAGCAGCACCCAGGAAGGCATCATGACATTCATCAAACAACACATTCCACACACCAAGCTGTCCCAAGGCAAAGTCCACACCAACATCAAAATACTAAGCATCACAGTACACAACAACAATCAAAACATCGACATAATTAACATATACAGCCCACCCACTCCCACACTACACACCTTAAACCCACAACTTCAACAAAATGATAACAACAAACAAGAAGATCATTATAGTGGGCGATTTCAACTGTCACAACACCTTATGGGGTGGCTCCACAGATGACAGCCCTGGAAACATCCTAGAAAATTTCATAGAGCAAAACCAGCTGGTTTGTCTGAACGATGGAACATTCACATACACTAGCAACATCAATAGTAGCCAGTCCGCCATTGATCTAATATTCAAAGTAAGGACATCAC
>CM022677.1:12148679-12209593 GCA_012295275.1 Chrysomallon squamiferum
ATACACATGCCAGTATTGTTTAGGTAAAGTCAGTTTTTCATGACGTCAATCTAAAACCGGCATAAATTATATAATGTTTCCTTACTGAGTAATGATTTACTTTCACAGTGGTAATAAGTCTCCTAGCACATTCATGATTTGTTCACCGTTGGCAACAAGCTTCAAACATGGATGTTTTGGGATATTTATTAAGAATATCTAAACAAATGAAAACAATTATCAAAATTTGAAAGTTTCCCCAAAACAAAGATTCTTGTCTTTAAAACACTGTTTAATAACACTAATTACCAAAGTCAACTCTGAAATCATCATTATCAGAATTGCTAAAGCAAGTTCATTTACATTCATGAACAGCTTTTTTTATGGTATCAGGTCAATTGCCCCTGGACACTGCCCCTAAGGACAACTGCCCTCATTTTTCTTCAAATATACCGTTCAAAGTTATTTTTAAGCAACATTCCAATAAATTCGTCAAAGCTACCTAGAGTCAGCTAATTACTAATTGAACTTGATCAGAGGCATTTGGATTACTTTGATCTGCTAAAACGTCTGCTGAAACATATTATCAAAAATCATCTAACACCAAAGCTAACGAAAGTCAGCTAATTACTAATTCAGGTTAATTAAATGCTAAAGATTCCTTTGATTTGGCAACTGATCAATAATTAAGACGAATGAGACAGTATATAAGGTCATAGCGTCAGAGTATGGTCATCCAAAACTTGCGTTCGAAAACTATGTGTATGTCCGACAGAAGGAACTCAGTGGTGCAGTGACTTCTTACGAGTGTGAAGGAAGAAGAGAACACGCTTGTAAAGCTAAACTGAACTGTGTCTGGATGCTTCTTTCATCTGGCGCCAAGTTTAACTCATTAGTCTAGCAGTTCGTTACAATACTGATGAAGAAATTGCAGCTGGAATTGCATTCGTTCCAGTGCATGAAGTGACGGCAGCTTTTGAAGCGCTATCAGAAGCTGATGACCATAACTCTGTATTACAAATACTTGAGGACAACTTCATCGGTTTAAAGTAAGTGCTACCAATATAGATTAAGATGACTGCCTCCTACTGGGAGCTTTCGTTACCAGTGGCAACTGTATGGTCGGCCACATATGGCAATTGCAGCCTGTTATTTAAGGGGGGACACAGCAAAGATTGCACTTAGGTCTTGGACACTGCAGGACCTTAAACACTTCTACAGAAGGTGGCGACACTGGTGTTGTTTGTTTTGTGTTCTTTTTGTTTTTTTCATACTGGCTTCATGTTTTTTGTTCTCCAACTCTAGAATTTTTATTATGATTTGTTTTATGACTCTGTTTTTCCTCCTTGGAAATGCCACAGTTACCATATTGTAAATGTTAACATTGTTGTAGCAGAAATTACCTAATATTAAAGCCCTTTGTTTAGACAGTCATATATATTACGAATATATATTATACGTACAGCTAGCTAAGAGATCCGCTTGCTTCCCCTCACCGCCCAGTTACATTCTCGCGTCAGAAGTGGGATTTTAAGTCAATTAGGACTGAACCCGGACATTTAGAAATTAAGTGAAAGACGGCCAATGGGCTCACGTGACCAGGCATAGACAAGATTTGATGTTGACGATTATGCGAGACTACATGGTTGACGTCACGAGATTCCCAACTGAAGAGGCTTACCAAATTGATACAAATTGATCCAAGAACATTTACATTTTTTTCACATGAATAATAATAATAATAAAAATAATAACATGTTTATGTAACTAAGATATACAGTATACAGTATATTAAGTTCAGTGTATGTTATAACCATTGGTAAACATTTCTTCAGGTCTACCTGTAGTTGGGATTGTGTAAAATATTATTTTATATTCCAGTGAATAATAGTCTATAAGTTAATATGGAGCTTTGGAGAAATAAATAACTAAAAACATGTTCATTTCAGACAGTTGCAGTACTTTCCGATTCTATGAATGAGTTTGGAAAAATCACGTTCTTTATAAATAATATGTCATAAGCCGTGAATTGTAACCGGAAGTGGGAGGAGTTTTCTCCGAGAACTAAAAATTATATCGATTAGCGTTATCTCCCTTTCGTGATATGTGTTCACAAACATAGATTAGAGTTATCTCCCTTTAGTGATATGTGTTCAGAAACATATGTTAGAGATGTACTCACTAAGCTTACATAAGCTAATTATCCCTACGGGATAAATGCAACCTCCAGAAAGGCCGTACCGCCGAGATTCGATCCACGATACTGGAACAATCACGTTCTTTATATATAATATGACATAACCCAGTGTTTCTCAACCTTTTTTTACTCTCGACATACCTACGAGCGCATGAAACTGTCGCGATACAGTAATAATTTATAAATCGTAAAATAAATTTAAAAATACATATATGGACTTGTCTGATACAGTTTATTATGTTAGTATCCCAGAATTGCCACTTACCTAGTGTGAAACTTGTGCCTGGTGTTGTCTTATAACTTCTTGAATATTTGGTCGTGTGCGATAAGCAAACTCTCATTTCTTCTTCAGTGGAACGTAGTCTTTCTCTCTTCTTATTTTTTATATTATTTAAGGTTGAAAAGCCCAATTCACACAATTAAGGAGTAGAGAATTGTAAAAGAACTAACAGGGCTTTTTCAGCTAATGCGGGAAATTCCTTTTGTATTGAAATCCAAAATGTGTCGATATCTACCTCAGAATGCTTTATTTTAAGACTGCGGTCACTTGAAATGGTAGCCAATTCTTCTTCTTCGTATAATTTAAACCCAATATTAGAAGGAACATCTACAAAAGGATTACAAACCCAGTCGTACTTTTCAGTGTTCAACGACGGAAAGTAGTGGTCGATGTTTTCTTCGAGCGCTATAAGATGCTCAGTCACGATAGGGATCATTTCTTCAATGCAGTTAGTACGCATTGTAGGAAACATATCAAACTCACCCAACTTTGCTCTGTTTTTCCAAATAACAATGTTCCTTTTTTTTTCTGTCGAAGTTAGAATATTTTCGTTTCGACCTTGCATACTACTGTTCACAATATTATGTTGACCAAATATTTCCGTTAAATATTCCATTTTGGCCATCCAAAATTCACATCGAAGATATTTACAAAATCTTTCGTGCTTTTCTTTATCAAAAAATACTATTAATTCCTTCTGTAATTCATGAACGCGAGTTAACACTTTACCTTTTGACAGCCATCGAATGTCGGTATGCATGAGTAAGCGAACATGTTGAGAATTGAAAATTTCAACTACTTGATGTAACACTTGCTTCAAATCTTCTTGTGATACTTTTGAAACCAAAACTTCTCTATGTAAAAAGCAATGAGTACGAACAAGATTTGGATTTTTTTTCTGTGCTAGTGATGCAAAACCTTTAATGCAGCTACCATATATGGTGCACCATCAGTACAAATACCAACACAAAACTTCCACGTCAAATTCATTTTTTTATGTTATCATATCAAAAATATCTTACCTCTAGTAGTTGTTGGCATTTCTTTACAACACAAAAACTGATTGATTATTTCATCATCATTAATGAAACGAACAAATACAAGCAACTGAGCACTGTTACTGATATCGGTCGATTCATCAACTATTAAAGCAAATTTAGATCCTTCAAGTTTTTTCTGAACATTAGTTTCAATGTTTTCAGATAAATCTACAATTCTCCTGTGTATTGTATCATTTGAAAGCAGAATTTTACTAATTTCTTTTTCAGCTGTTTCACCTAACATGGATTTCACCATCTTTTTACAAGCGGGAAGGATAACTGACTCAGCAAGAGTGTGGGATTTGGATTTCATTGCTATTATTTCAGCTACCTCAACTGAAGTGAGTTGAGCCTGTTCAGACACGGCCATTGTTTTCTGAAAAACATTGCGTTGCTTCGATTGCTGTTGTAACAGTCTTTGAAAATAATTAAGATATTTATCTTATAGGTAGTAATGTTTAGTCGTGAAATGTCTTTGTAATTTATTTGATACCATGGATTCATTGGCCATTTGTTCACAACAAACTATACATAATGGACACGGTTGAGCAACATCTCCTGACCAAGAAAATCCAAACTTCAAATAATCATCATAATACCGTCTATTATGGTGAACTTTTGCCTTTTTTGTGCTGGATTTTGTGGGCTTTATTCTACCAATGCAATAACAAAAACTGAATATCCTTATTTAATTAATTCACCATATGATTTAACTAAAGTATTTAAAACAGTGAAGTTAATTCGGCAATGGGCATTACGCACGCGCACACACGACCAGTGCGGAACAACACCACACACACAACCTATCACACTGACGTCTCATGGGCAACTTATCGACCTTCAGCGAAAGGAGCAAAGGTTGGTGGCCGCCACTGATTGGTGGACTTTGAATGTGTGCATATTCATTGGAGAAAGGAAGTTGCTTCCTCCAAGGCATATTAGTAGAACATGAAACCGAGATTTATGCACATTGTCCGTGTTTTCAGGTGTTCGTCACAAAGTTTCGCGACACACCTGAGGGAGCCTCGCGACACGGCGGTTGAGAATCACTGCTCTAAGTAAATGAATTCATCTACATTACAATCCATCAATAACTATCCATGCATCACCTATTCATCTTTACATAACTACTTTACATATCTACCTTTCTCTGTTACTGTCCATTTATAACTCTCATTCACCATTCCCATATTTAGCCATCCTTATCACTGGCACACACAAACACATGCATTTTCTTATGCATATGCATGTGGTTATCACCTATCTACCTATCTATGTACATCTCTATATGTATGTCTATGTATTCAATTTTTCAGTCCATCAACCTACCTAGTAGTTTATATCTGCCTATTTTTCTTTTATCGTGTAAATCCATTGACATCAATTACCATCAATACACCAATCAGTCATTTAAACATCTCCTTGCCTACATACTTACATATCCACCTTCAAATATCCCTATATTTCTGTATGTTTGCACACATATATACTCAATGTATTCACACACTTCAAAAAAGACAAGTAAATTTACCTTTCAATACACATCTGTATACTAGTCCCTTATGCATACCTACACCTGCATGTGTGTGTATATCTACATATATCTCCATATCAAACTACTGATCTACTGACCTACCTACCTATCTGTCTCTCTGTGTGTCTGCTGTGTGACTGATAGATAGAGATAAATAGAGATAGATTACATATAAACCTACTGAACTACCTACTATCTATATATATCTATTGAACTACTGACCTACCTTCCTGTCTGTTTATCTATCCACATTACAGATTGATAACTATCCGTCAATCATCTATCCAACTCCCTATCACACTGCCTAGCTACATATCTAACTAAGCCTACATAGCTACATTACAACCTGTGTACTTTACTGTGTGTCTACACTCTCAGCCTGGCACACATGTTTGTCTATCTGCCTAAATTCATCTGTATCTATAAATGTACTTGTTAACTTCTACTGATCTAACTATCAGTCTATCAATCTCTCTCTCTTTCTTTCTGTTTAGCTTCCTGTTTATCTCTTTACCTGTTAACCTCCCATCAGACAGTCAGTCTCATATTTGTCAATCATCTTTTCATTTCTTCAAATGGTTGCTCTCAAGTTAACTTCTAATTTTCTTTATGAAAATAACATTATCTAGCTGTAAATATCATTACTCCACATCTTTTAACTTCTTCTGCACTAATTTCTAATTAGTAATGTAGAAACACACAGATCTTTTGCAGTGTCATTAGTCATTACAGTGGAAGTTTTTTGTTCCCTTCCATAATAACCAAGAACCATCCACTTTTAACTATTGGAGAATAATCAGTCAACACTGATGTGTATTGTCAACAACTTTTCTGTCTGGAAACTGCTGTGGAATGAAAAATCCATAATGTAACCTGTATAGTCTTCTCCATATTCTTGTAACTGAAGCTGATTCCAGAATCATGTCTTTCCTGTAGATACAATAATAAAATTTAATAGAATAATTATTTAGAAGTATTTTTTCATTGTCTGTAATGTTAGAAAGGCATTATTATAAATAAATATCATCCATCTTATTATCATAGGTTTAATAATAAATAACAGATAATTTAAATAAAAATGTAGATCTCTGAAAAAAGGATCAATACAACTAAAAAAGTGTGTTTTATAAAGATAAGTGAAAATATTTCTTTATGAATGATTTTCTAATACTAAACAAGAAGACTGCATTGATTAGATCAAAGTGTGTTAAAGGTAATCAATACAAACATAACATGGAAATGTAATAATAATAATAATAATAATAATAATAATAATAATAATAATAATAATAATATTTCTCAAGGCTGAAATCCATAACATTGTGAATAATCCTCTGAATCTTCAGCACTGACCTGCCTTGTACTGTAAGGGAGAGCGTGAGATCTGAAAACCTCTATTTTTGACCAAGTCTTTAAAAGAAATACAAAATCTGACTTGACAGTTTCCACCTGTAAATTGAAAAGTATTCGTTATCATCAGCCTCTGAAAAAATGTGAGGCATTTTAGTTAAATAACTAATTTTTGTACTACCTCTAATGCACTGAATATGGAAATAAATATTAAAATAAAAAATTATAAATGGTTTCAAGTACTGTTTTACAACAACGTACTCAGAGTTGTCCGCTATGGAGTTTTAGAAGAGTAACGTGTCCACATTATGGTAATATTATCGGCCAATGTGAATGAAAATTATTTATTTTAATTTAATTTATTTTATTTCATTATTATTATTATTATTATTATTATTATTATTATTATTATTATTATTATTATTATTATTATTATTGTTGTTGTTGTTTTTTTTTTGGTTGGCTGGTGACGTCTTAATAATAAATGGAAACAAATATATCTAAGTAAATAAAGAAATGAAAAAATAAAATAGTACGAAATGGGTACAAGATGGTATGACGTCAAAATCACACACACACACACACACACACAATTAATAATAATTAAAAAAATGTTTCGACCTTTGCAGCAATTACTACTAAATAACAGACATCTGTATATAAGCGGCATTGATATATTTCTCCAAGTTACCTCTAATAATCCATGTATAATTGATTGCATCATGAAGAAATACCTATTTAAAAGTTTGTGAACACTGATCGGCGTTCGACGCTGCCATCTTGGTTTCCATCGGAAATTTCCGTGCACGCTCGTCATAATTTGTGCCGTTACGAGTAATCGTTCCTGATGGTCCATTTTACCATAAGTATTCTACTCGAAATTGTAGTCGAATTTACAATATTTTGACGGTCTGACTTTGCTTTTATTATTTTTTAAAGTTTTATTATTAAATAGGATTCAAATAATAATATCCTAAATATATTGTATTGGATATGTGCAAATATACCAAAAATTTCAAATAAAAACAAAATAAATGAAAAAATGAATCAAATAGGCATTTTAGAATAACACATTAAATAAATCAAAAATAAAGGAACTGGTTATTTAAAAGACAAATAAAACGCAGGGAATGTTAATAAGCCGGTTCTATTTGCTACAAAATAGTATGCAAAATTAGTTATTTTCATCTAAAAGCAGCAAATCTGAATTATCGTTACCTCGCATTTGCGAGGTGTAATCTATTTCAGAAGTTCGTGGTCTACGGGAAATAACGCTATTTAACACATTGGTTATTATACAAAAAAGACTGAGTGTTGAGTAAACTATATATATATATATATATATATATATATATATATATATATATATATATATATAAAGGAAAAAAAAGAAGAAATCACCGGGAATAATCATTTCTTACTCTTTTCTTTTCTCCTTGTTTCAGTATTCTTTATTAATTATTATTTTATTTATCATTTTAATTAGTATTATTGTAGTTATTGTTGTCGTTTTTATCGTTAATGTCGTTATGTAAGATATTATTACTGTCCTCATTATAAACAAAGAAACAGTTATAATAGATAAATAGATTAGACACACACACACACACACACACACACACAAACATATTATTATTATTGCTTTTTTTTTTTTGTTCAGTTAATTAATTTGCGTTTTAATCTCATAGAAAACTTAGCTTGTCGATGTGAAAAATGTTCTTGTTCAAATAAATGTAACTCAGTTTTCACCATCCTTCTCACGTTTTCAATTTTAACGCTATGTCTTATTTCTCTCCAGATTATTCCTAGTTGAATATTAATTGTCCAATTGTCAATTTATTTTATCAGTGGATAATAGAATATTACTTCCTTGTATAATCTCCCAATAGTTAATTAAGAATTAATCTGTAACAGCGCAGTTACAGAACTTGTCTTATAATATACATGGTTCATCTCCCTTTTCTCGCCTTTTTACTTTATTTTTAATAGTGCCTGTTTAACGTTTCTCAGTATTCTAGACTATACAAGTATTTATGCAAGATAAATATCAACAATATGGAGAAGCTAATTTATCTTAAAGTCGCCTGACACCTCTCGAATGCAATCTACTATCTTAAAATAATAATAATAATAATAATAATAATAATAATAATAATAATAATAATAATAATAATGTAGAAGACATTCAATATTTTCCTTACAGATCCTTAATGTTGATTCCTTATTCAACTCGTTAGGTACGTTATACCAGTTAAGGAAAAACTAAGCTTATTATTTATTTATTTATTTATTTATTTATTATGCGAAACAAAATTGTCTAATATTGTTAATTAAAAAAGAATGCCTGTATTTTTCAATACATAATATTACCGCTACGCCTCTGTTAACAACATAAAACATGTAACATAAATAGTGATGGGGGTCTGTATTTTGAGTATTTACTGAAACACGAAGCTTTGACGTGCAGTTTTCATAACGCCGTGTAAAATTAATCTTACTTAGCTTTTCAGTGAAACGTGTTGTGATGTTGGTAAAATGAAACATGTTCTGATGTTAATCGAATGTCACTGAAGAGTTCTCGATATTTTTGGATTTTACATATAATTCTACTGTTATTTATAAAAACACGCTAATATCACAGTAATATCACACCTGTAGTGCTACAGTATAAACATAAAAAAAAAAAAAAACCGTACAACATCAACAACAACAACAGCAAAAGAAAAGAACATATTAATCTTTATGTGCTTTCTTTACTTTTCAGCATCCATAACTCTTGAAACGTTAACATCATCGCTCCAGTCTGGATGTCAATATATTTTATGACGTAGCTAAAGCTTCACACAGACAAGTAACCTGGAGATATCCACTTTTCAATCCTCTTTATTGACAAACAGAACGTGATGTTGTATTTTTGTATTTATTTTTATTTTTTGTTTACATAAAAATAAAAACGTGAAAATGAGCGACACATTTATTTGAGAAGCTCTATGAATAATAATAATAAATAATAAAAATAAGGATGATGATAATAATGATGATGATGATGATAATGATGATGATGATAATAAATACATTAATTAATTAATAAATAAATAAACATTACATAATAAAAAATGTATGGCGTACATTTATTGCAATTTATTATATAGGTCAGAGGTGTATATTGAAAATATATAATGTCACATTGTTATACAATTAAAACTAAATCTCTAAAATTGAATTAATAAAAACAAAACATAATATACTGCAGGGAAATAGAGTTATGTACCCTTTTTTCAACATTAGCTGAAGTGTTGATACTTGGCTTATATTCCACTGGAATAATTTAGAAACTGAGAAATAGAGCGAGTTAGATTTCCAGATCAATGTTTTCAATACATACTATTACCACTATGCCTCTGTTAACAAACATAAAACATGTAACATAAATAGTGATGGCGGTTCTTATTTTCATAACAACGTGTAAAATTACTCGTACTTAGCTTTTCAATGAAACATGTTGTGTTAATAAAATTTCACATTAATATGGAAGCGTTCTCGACATTCTGGATTTCACATATAATTCTACTGTTGTTTATAAAAACACGCTAACCCGAAACCCCAATCTACATTTCTGAATGTACACAGTTTTCACAGTAAAATCCTACAGTTATAAAAAAGATCGAATATTGTTTTTTCGTGTTTTATTGTGTGTTTTTTTCTCTCTTCCGGACAGTAGTAGTAATAGAATAAATTACCATTTTTATAATTCCACACAAAGTGTTGGATGTATTTTAGAAATATACTTTTTCTAAGCAGGAGAAAGATGAAGGTGATTTTCATTAATTACACCACAGACTGTGTTTTTTATTAGTACCTGGTAATTCAGTTTTAATAAGTATATTTTAATAAATGTGGTACTTTATACAACTGCTATTGTTTTGTGAAGAAATGTTTGGGTGAAACTTGTGAAGACAAGTCGGGTTGTGCAGACGTGTAGCTGACTGTCTGAATAACACGTGATTCAGTAAAAATACCGCTGGCCAGTTTTGTTCTTCTAAAAATCAGTGTCGAGACATAATAAAACTTGTATCTGAGTATTTACTAAAACACGAAACTTTGATGTACTACGAAATTTTCTAGACATAATTTGTGACGCTGGACAAAGTTTATGTTCTATAAACAAATAAAATTTCAGTTTTATATGAATAAACTGAGGTTCAACCAAAAATAGAATGATGTAGAACAAAAAATAACTATTTTATTACTGATTATTTTTCTTAAATAAATAAATTAATTAATTTAATTTTAAATCATGGATGTTGGATATTAATGTTATATGCATTACATATGTATCTTTCCACTGAAAATTAATAACAAGATTCAAAAATTAAGAGAAAACGATTTTTAAAAAACCATTGATAATATTTTACATTATTCAAACAGTGGTAAATTCTGTAAACGAAATAATAGTGAAATAAATTCAAAATATCTGTTTATTGATATGAATATTATTACCGTATATACTTGTGTATAAGTCGAATTTTTGGGAGACTATATTAAGGTAATATCTTGGGGTCCACTTATACATAGGTAATGCTTTTGTAGCTGAAGAGTCGCCATTTTGACTATTTTTTGCATCTAAAATAATCGCGGTCTTTCAGCTTTTTAAAAATATAATTTTATCGTATAAAAATTTTTTAAAAATTAAATAACAAAACCAAATATGAATGTAAAACATGATATTCTTCCGTTTAATGACATAAAAATACATCTTAAAGCGAGAAAACCGTCAGTACGGCGTTATGCCTTACGGCGTCTTGCAATGATTTAGGCTATAGCTCGTGTAATACATGCATTTACGTTATTATGGTATGTTCGTGCAAGTTACAGCTCGTGCACGTTATGTTACAGTAGGCGTACAATGTAGGCCTTCATGGCACTGTCACACTGGTCTAAAAATAGTGACGGTGCCTGGAATCTACAGTCGACTTATACACAAGTAATACCTAAAATGACACAATTTTTGGTCTTAAAATACACATCGACTTATACATAAGATCGCCTTGTACACAAGTATATACGGTATGTTTTTGTAATATTTTCTAATTTCTTTCTAGATTTGCTTTAAGTTCTAAAAGTGAATAATGTGTTACAGAAATGTGTAATAAACTTTAGTTCAATTAAGATATTCTATATTTAGGTAATGTTCTATGAATTTGTGAAGGAAAAATAGTACATAATACAAATGTTGATGAACTTCTCACAAACACAGATTACTAATATATAACTGTTAAAACAAATATAAACAGAGTATAAGCAACATTAAAATGTGTAAATATGTGTGCATAATAATTTAGTTAGGAAAGAAGTACGTATTTGTAAAACATTTATCTATTTTATTTCTGAAATAACTAAACATAAACACTGGGTAATGTAAAATAGATGAGTTATAACTGGAGTGAAATGATGGTTAAACATGCTCTAGTCTAGCTGATTGTATTGTACGTTTGTTATAGGACTGTAGCATGTACATTTTCCTTCTATCTATTTTGCTATAGCAGAAATGTGATCTGTGATGTCCACATCTTCTCAAATAGATGTTACATATATCCCTCATAACAAGCCAGCTTAATTATTATCATATACAACTTGAAGTTAGTAATGTTAACGAATATTGTAAATTACAATTTTAATATTTAATCTAATCACAAAAATCTATAATTATTATTATTATTATTATTTTAATTTTCTTTTATTAACAGGAATAAAGCATGGAGTAAAATGCATAATATACTAGACAAGACAAACAGTCGATGCTGACTCAGTTATTACATCTACCTATTTCACTATGTTTTAGTATCATTATCAAACTGAACTGAAGATTATGTATAATTATATTCACCATTATCATTCTATTTAATGTGATCCTTCTAATTACATGATTTCAGTTTTGCCTCTGTATTGTGTGAAACAAAAGATGGAATAAAACATTGACACAGAACAAAATTATAAATACAATCTATTACTTAAATAATCACAAGTTTGTTAAAGGAAGGAGTGGAGTACACACATGTATATATGTATACAAACACTTACTGACTGACTGTTGTTTTTGCTGTTGTAAATTCTATTACAATACATTAAAACATTTAAAAAAGGTATATAAAATTAGCAGTAAACAGAAAAATAAATGAAAAAGTAAGCTAACTTAAAAAATAAAGACATAAATCTAAAAATGACATATCAAAATAATTTTGAGTAAATTTCCTAAAAGTAGAAAAAAATTAAATAAAACATAAAAAGTCTGGGCTTCATGTTTTGCTAAAATTGGAGTTAGTAACTTTAACAAATGTATTAAAGTATAAGATTAATGTAATAACAAACATTTTTTTTTTTTTTTTTTTTTTTTAGGAGTAAAGTAAAGGATGAGGCATAACAGTTGGTAAAACTCCAACGAAGAGACAATTATTTAACTAACCTAAAATACACATTATATATTTATTTACAATTACCTATTAATATAATAATATTAACGCAGTTTTATACCTAAATAGTAAAGTAATATTAAAAATTATGTAAATTTTCAAACTGGACTTGATCTGAAAAATTATACATTTGTCAGCAACACCAGTATTATAATAATTATCATTATTAAATTTACATTAATGATTTTGTGTTATAAGATTTTAGAGTCTTTATATTAAGACCAGTGGAAGGTGAATTTGAATGATTAGCACAGGGTCAGGGGGAGAAATGGGATGTATGCAACTTACTGCTTGATGGTGTTGTTCCTGTTGTTGATTCAAATATAAACACATTAAAATAAATAAAATAAGAAATGCAAATCAATTAAGCTTTTGTACAGTTGAAAAGTCAATAAATGGAGTAAATGCATTTTAAAAATGAAAAACAAAAATCTCCAACAAATAATAATATTATTATTACTATTATTATCATTATGTAATATCAAAGGACAAGCTAATGTGAGAAGTGAATCTGGTTACTAAAACTAGACAAGTAACAGTAATATCTAATTTACAAACTATAATTTCAGATAATAAATCAGGATTATAATCATATCAAATGTAAATATTCTGCTTAGACTCATTAAAACATTCATACAGAACATTCCACAACAAAATACACTGACAGCACATGTCAACAATTCCATGTTGGTAAATTCTGAGTTCAGGCCAAAAATACTCAAAAGGGTTTATTTGGAAAAAGAAAAAAAAAAGAAAAGGAATCTCTACATTATATAAAAAACAAAGTATGTAATAATAACAATGATGTTCTATCATCTATGGGGGGAAATACAAGAAAAAGAAAATAAACTGGGGTTTGAAGTTACTCACAATTTTAGTTAATATATTGTTAATCTGTTATAGAAGTTCTTAATGCAAACATAATCAAGACCGCACCGCTAAAAAGGTCTTACAGTGTATAACAAACCTAGCAGATTTTGCAGTGTGTGTGTGTGTTTGTGAAGCATTAAGCTATACATTTATCTATGCTAATAACCCTAATAGTTTGGAATACTCAGTCTGTAAGAAAAAAAGTATCAATATAATACAGACATTTTTTAAAAACTACTGTTTTGTTATATCAGAGATAAAAGACAGAAATAAAGTGTTCCTTGCTTAGTTAAGCGGAATCCATAAACAATCAATGCATCTAGAATTTAATTAAAATAACCTTTCATGTTGTGTAGTAGCTAAGTGTGTTGATCTGAATCATACAAAAAGTTTGGAATTAAAATCAATTAAATTTGAAATTCCTTAATTTTCTTTAATCTGATGATCAACATCTTTGTGATTCTGTCTGGCAGGATGTTGGTTCACTGTTGTACTGTCACTCATATCATCAATTTCATTCAGTGAATCACTGACTGACTGTTGACAATCTTCAGATCTTGTGTGTTCTTTACAGACATCTTTACTGACTGGTTGATTTGCAGGTTGTATAGTGATTTCATTACGTGAGTAATCTTCAGACCTTTTAACTTCTTCATCATTCCCTTTGTAAGTGGGTGAAGATTCATTAGCAGTCCTAACTTTGACAGATGTGAACTTTCTACATCTTCATTGTGACGTTTTTTGAAAACGTTCTCTTGGATGTTAGAATTTTCTTCTCCTTTGCTAACAGTAAAAGCTGTTGTCTCAGTTTGACTCTTTTCAATGTTCTTTTCACTGCCCAGTTCAACATTTTCAGTTTTATTTGTTTTCTTTGTGTTTTGGTTTCTCAGTGATATCAAACAATATGTTATGATTATACAAAGACCTGTGATAACTGTAATGAGGATAATACAACCTAAAATACTGGAAGAACCTGATCCCAGGTTTGGAATTGTTGTAGGAACATTTGTTGAACTTCTTTCTTCTGCTAAAAAGGAAATATGCCATTCACTGATTCATCCATAACTTATAGTAGCTCACAGTTTTAATTTGTTTATTTGTGTTTTTCAGGATCATACATGTTTTAAAGTATTAACAGAAAGTTTTAAAATAGGAACATCTAAGTGATAACATTAAAAATAATTAATATTGTAGGAATTTGGATTATTGTCATATTAAACAATCTGGAGGTTATTTGATATAACACTAAAAAAATCACTCATATGAATTATTAAAAACATTCATGTTAATGAATAATATGAGCAGAATGTTCATCATAGTAATAATGAATTTTTTGTTTTAAAAGTTCAATATACAGCTTTAAAAATTACATAATTTTATAATAATGTTTAATTTACAGACACACACACACAGACACACACAACCACACACACGCACATCAAAATAATTCTACATTAAATGACTCTTGTAAATAGCAATTGTCTTTTGTTTCAGTTTCAAAATAATTCTCCACTAACTGCCACTTTTAGTGATACCAACATGTCTTACTTAGTTTAGTCATCCACCACAACTAAAGCTTATTTGCCAATAATTAATGTGTTGAAATACGAAAACAATGTGTTTCTTTACTAATTAAAGAAGTACAAGACATTTACTGATAAGTCTTTGGAAATCAAACAAAAATAATGATACCAAAGAAGGCCTATAGATAGCATCAATACATACATACATACATACATACATACATATATATATATATATATATATATATATATATATATAATAAAAAAAAAATAGTAATAAATAAAAATAAAAATTATATTACACAGATGCAGACACACACAAACGGTCTGTATTCACTGGGAAATAACTCTATTGATATGTATAAATTTGGCTATTGAACCGAAGTCGGAAAATAGATTTTTATATAATTAATTAGATTAGTAGGTTAGCATCACTCTTCACTAGCCAGCTTGAAGTTCATCTGACTGCAAGCAGCATAAAAACTAATCTTGGTTATTTGCTTTTAGAATGTGTATTCAGAGTTATTGAAATTAATAAACACAATCATGTTTATTAGTTACAAACATCAAATATTGTTTATCACTGTTATTGCCATAGTAATTTGTCAGCGATGGCCCAAATGCAGATTCAGAAATGTGTTGCATTGTGTTGTTACTAAGAAACATATACGTGCTAATTAAACAGTTAAACATATTACATTTTATTTGTGATTACTTCTAGAGCAAACCCAATTCCGTATACTGATAGAATCCCTGTGACACTGTCTTGAAAAAAAAAAAATTTTTTTTTAACAATACCATTCTCTTAAAGGCTCGTTTCTTTTTCTCGAAATTTCGTCACATCAGCAAGATAGAGTTTCTTCACCCGTACTTTCGATGTTATCTTTTACAAAAAAAAATTAAAAGTTAAATAAGGAGAAATAAAACAGCAATTTAGACATAAACGATTTAATAGATGATAAATATTAAACAAACAGTAAATCACTTACTAATCCAATTTAAACAAAAACGATTTAATAGATGATAGATATTAAACAAACAGTAAAACATTTACAAATTCAATTTAGACAAATAGATTAAGAAATAATTGTATTTCATAGTGGGTTCATTAATCGAGGTTTCATTCACACTCCCACTTGGTTCACTTGAAATATGAGGTCTCGTTTTGCTTTATGAAAAAATGAATGATTCAAAAGTTCCTTGCTTCCAAAGAAATGTTTATTTTTTCATTGTAAATTTCATGATAGCAAGCACGTGCTTCATTTGAAATTCATATCTTGGGCCTCAAAAATCTTGATTGCTTTTTTAATGTCCAAACACCTCACTGAGCCCTTTGAGATAAACAGGATTTTCCTCTGTTTTATGTTCTTCTTCAGCTTTTTCATGATGTTCTTTCATTTCAATGAGATCTTCATTTGTGAGCTCTTGGTCCTGTGCTTGAAACAGATCATTTATGTCATTAGTAGAAACATCAGGCTGCAATTTATTAGCGATACTAATGATCGTTTCCATTTCATTTTGACCAGTATCTACTGACTCTTCAAATCCATGAACATTCTAAGTAAACTGAGGGCACAGTTTGTGCCAAACTCCTTTCATAGTTTTCTCTGTATCTTTGTTCCATGCTCGTTTTATTTTGTTTTACTGCATCTAGAACACTGAATGATTTCCAGAATCTTTTTGTGTGGGCCCTCCCTTTTTTATCAATAGCAGTTGTTAAGGTATCAAATGTTTGCGAAAGATAATAGGCTTTAAATGCTGCTATGATGCCTTGGATTATTGGTTGGAAAGGTGATGTTATATTTGGTGGCACAAATACTCATCTAACATTAGGATGCTGATGTTGTAGGAATGATGGATGACCAGGAGCGTTATTTTCAAGCAGTAGCATGTGGAATGAAAGATATTTGTCTTTACAATACTTTTTAACATCCGGTACAAAGTGATGCATAAACCAGTTTTCAAATAGTGAAGCAGTAACCCAAGCATTTTCATTTGCTTTCCATATGACTGGAAGTGTAACCTGTCCAGGCCTTGGAGTTTTGGGGTTTTGGGCAGGATGCACAAGCAGGAGTTTTAACTTACAGTCTCCAGCTGAATTACCTCCTATCTTTAGCTATATTAAAACCAGGCATTGATGACACTTCTTTTGCAATGTAGCTTCTTGCAGGCATTTGGTTCCAAAGTAGTCCAGTCTCATCCACATTACAAATGTGTGCTGGTGTGTAATTATGCTCTTCTGTGATTTCTTCTAAAAAAATCTGGGAACAATTTTGCTATTTCAATATTAGCATTTGCAGCATCTCCTTGTATTTTTACATTATCATTATGCCAATCAGATTTATATATATATATATATATATAAAAGCAGCAGTTGCTTGCAATACATTTTTCTTCACTGCCACCTTCATATTTGTCTTTAAGAAATAGATACTGCTTTAGCACATATGACAGCTTGAGTCATAGGGATGTTTAATCTTTGTGCTAAGTCTAATAAATTTACTGGTTATGCTTTCATTTAAGACAGCATATTTTTGTTTCTAAAGTTCCCTTGTTCCGTTTCTTTTTATCATTAGCATTCACCAATGTAATATCTATTTGTTTTGACATATTTGGTAAATTACAAAAACACTAAGCAGTGGTCTCCCCAGCATTTTTGAAAGGGACGGGGGGAATCGGCGTAACTGGTGCAAGTTAAACGAAGTGATGGTACAGAACAATGTTCAAATTATTTGTTTGTCAAAAATACTCCTATAAATAATTGCATCAAATGCATTAAGTGTTATTTTATTTGCAGTCAAATAAATCAAAGTCTGTTGCAAGCGAGTTTTCTTTGGTTGTTCTGTGAATTATATTCTTTACAAAATTATGTATATATATATAGTTTTGTAACCTTCTGTATATATTATGTATGCATGTGTGTTTGTGAAATGTGAGATCATTTTTATTGCTCTAAAATAAAAGATATTCGTGCAGTTTGATAATGAATATGAGAATGTGACGAGTTGGTGATGCGCTGTTAATAATAAATAATAATCTGTTTTTGAATTATTATACAGTTGCATGTTAAAAAACGTGTAGTGATCATGTGCAATAATTTAGCTCTGCAAAGCCTGCTGCAGTAGCCTTGATTACACAGCCATACAGTTAGCATTTCAGACAAATCGGATTGCGTCCCTTTGAAATACTAGAGGGGGTAATTTGTAAACATGACAGTCATTGCTTACATCTATTTTGTTTAAGAACAAGACAGGTGAACTGCTGACACCAAAGGTGTAAAACAATGGCATGACAGCCAGTCTAAATAAACGGGTGGTGGGTGTTGCTGCTGTTGCTGACGAATAGCAGGCGAACTCGTCATAAGCCATAAGTGATGCCAGCCTGCCATCTCTTACAGTATGTAGCGAGACCTGTGCTAAGTCTAAATGGAAGGAGAAGAGAAGAGAATCTGAACACCACATGCACATATGGTGTCTGCATGCCAACTGATCAACACAGCTGAGGGAAACTTTAGTGCATGGCTGAATGAAAAATGAACAGACACATGCATTGTTAAAAAAAGATCATTAAAGTGGGATATCAGAATATGTTAAGCTAAGGGAGGTATTACTGTAATATATTGTAATATGCACATACATACATAATAAAAATCACCACATGGGCAGAATATCTGTAATAAGCAAACCATGTATTTGATTATGCAACTGGTATACAATGACAACAATAACGAAAATATGAAAATAATATATTTTTTTTTAGTTTTTAACTTTAACTTTTTAACTTTTTTTTGATTTGTAAAAGACAGTGATTTGTGTGTAAATGATATAATCATTTTAAACAGCATTTAGTTCCACATAAATTTAGGTCAATCTCACAATGCAGAAATTCACTTTATATCAAGCTCCCCTATTCAGCGATAACCTTGGTGATATCATCAGACAACATAAATGCAATTTCTGCTGTGCATAGATTGCCTTGTAGAGATCACCCTTCTGCACACTCATACATATATATAAAATATATACTATTTCAAGTTAAAATAAATTATCTGTGGTGAACTTTAATTCATATTTTGGTACAATATTTTGATAAACCACTTGTGATGATATAGAAAGGGCATATAAAGCTGCATAAACTCATGTAAGATTATGTCTTGTTACTCGACCAATTGCTAAAAAGTAATGGGTCATTCCATGAAAAATCAGCCAATTAGTGGAACATTATAAACCAACCAGTTCAGATTTTTATAAAAATTAGTACAAATATTTCCAAAATGATCTCACTACAGGCAAAATACCTTTAAATTCCATTTCCTGCATAGCTTTTATGAGCAGCTGGAAAGGACCACCAGTGCTTAAAATGATTATAGGTATTAAAATACCTTAATCAAGTTAATGTAAAAACTGGTTATCATTCAGTGCATGTTATTTATTTTTAATAACTTTTAGTTTGAACATTGTTCTTCTCTGTTCAGACTTCTACCATATCTAACATATGAAAAGGTTCAGAAATGAACAAATTATGAGAAATATTTCATTGCCGTTAATTCAGTTTGAGACAAGTTCTAAATAAAACTACAATTAAATAGAAAAAAAGAAAAAAAAAGACTAAAGGTTTTGGGGCACATGGTTCAGTTCATCCTGACACTGTCTAGGACAAGCTGTGCTTGCCTCCTAGGCAAAAACCTGTGGGTTATTCTGTGTCAAATTACCCAATGGGTTAAACTGGACCATCTCAGATTTTTATGAGTCTTGGTATACTTGTTGATTGGGAAAAATTTTAGTGGTTTGGGAGATACGGCTCACCAAATTTTGAGATTTTTGGCCACCAACCTTTGAACCCTCATATCTCAGGAACTGCTGGGCTAATCTTCATAAAATTGGTATTTTTTGAAAAGGCAATATGACAAGGATTCCAAATCTGCCATTGTTGTTCAGTTTGAAGACTATTGCGGTATACTGACCTTATGACATTGTGGAGCATGTGACCTTGAGATGACCTTTCTTGAAATTTGATCTCCCACATGTTAACTAAAACATATAAAAGGTTTTTTTTATTTAGCCACATTATAGATTTTGTAAGATATTAAATAATAATATATATATATTTTTTTTTTTTTTTTTTTTTAAATAATGTTTGTGCTGTATTTTTTGCATACAGTGTCAACAACTATTCACTGATTTTCATTTTTACTAATGTTTGCAGCTTCAGGTTTTTCATAGGTCAAAATAATAAAAGAGAAAAGAAATAAACCACACCCCCAAAAAAAAAGTCGAAAACCCCATCACAACAAACCTGAATATTTTCAAATATATATAAAAGAGAGGGGAAATAAATATAATTAACAGAAATATTTTTGATTATAAGTAAATGTTAGTATTAGCAGTTTCTGTTCTAACATTGAAATAAAATTGTTTAACAATAATTGATTCAACAAAATAAAAAAACAAATGAATGGAAAACAAAACAAGAACAACAAACTGAAACAATTATATATTTTTTTTTTTTTGCAGGTTTGACGATATTAGCAGATGCAGCCAGTGGTGTTATCAGTCAAAGTTACACATTCCAGTGTTCTTCAACCGACACTATCACTTACCCTGTGTCATTTGTGAGGGACGGACATTCTGTGTGTTCAGTCCTGCCAAGCTGTGCTGAAGCCGGTGCTCTTCCTGGTTACTCTTGTAAATGTGCTGGTGACACAGGAATTTCCAAATTCTTCAATATGACAATCAACAATGTCAGTCTTGTAGATGAAACTAGCTGGACATGCAACCATGATAGAAGTATTAGCAAGCTAGTTTATTTCCAAGTTGACAGTAAGTTATTTGTTTTTAATTTGATAAAGTAATAGATTTTATTTATTTTAAATTATATTCTTTGTTCCAGTTGTGTTTTTATATAATAATTATTCCATTAAAGAATTATGTGGTATGTATAACTGTAAAATTAGGAAAGAAAAAATAATTTTCTATTTTAATATCACAGTTTTATATTTTTATATATAAAATGTCAGCAGTGCTAATCATTATGGAGTTTTAATCTGATATATGAGATAGGCTATTTCTTAAGTTGGTGATGTAGTTCCATATTGGCATATCTCTGTTTTACATTAGTGATGGTGACCATCTTGGATTTTGGGCTTAAAAATGTGTTACCTAAGATTTTTATTTACTTCTGAACCAAGCGAAGTCAAAATGATCACTCACTATCGCAATTTTGGCATCTGATTCCTATGGAACTGTGAAATTCATGCATGGTGGTCTAAATTATACAAAAAAGACAAGCGTAAATTTCTGGCCTGAAGTATGGAACTTTGCCCATTTGTTTCCTTATTCCGTAAAATATATTGTCAAGTTGAAATATGTGAAAACTTCAAGCATTTACTTACATCCTAGTTAAATGAAATGAATACAGAGTGTGTATGTTTGAGTGATAATCATATTTCTCTACACCTTTATATTTTGTGTTAAGAACCATGTCCAGTTTGTATTAGGCATATTTGTTTTAAAATGTCATGTCAAAAATGAAGAATGATGGTAACAGCCTTTGCCTTTTCTTTCTTGTAATTTGAGTAATGCTTACCTGTTGGAATAGACAGCTTAATTTTTCCTCCCATATTTTAGTTCAGTTCTTCAACTGATCTGTCAGTATAAACATGTCTGCAATGATCTTGAGAATAGGCACTGTCATCTATAGTTCTCTCTGTGTTTTCATCTGGTATATAGCCTTTTGAATATCTGGAAAGTACTCTCTTCCATGCATGAAATACAAAGTACATGCAGACGTTTTTTTATCTTGTTGTTTATGAACTATGAATTTTTTCTTTTTTGTTTGTATCGTTCATGCCTGATGGATTTGTTGTTGTTTTGGCATTTTTTGGCTATGCTAGTGCATTTGATTACCTGTGATTCACAGCTCAGACTGCAGTCGAACATGATCCACAGAAAGTTGGCTCTTTATCTAGAGGTAATATTTCCTTCAGTTATGAAGCTGAGTTTTATTTCTTTGTTGGCCAAGCTAATGATATATGTAATTTTCATTTTATTTGAATATCCCAGCAATGTCTTTGAATTTTTCAGTTGTGTGCAGAGCTTCTCACATTTGCTGTTGTAACTCGTTCTTCTGAATATCATATAACCAGGTAGTCTGCATATATTGCTCCATAAATCCAAGTGGGGTATCCTTTAATCTATCATTATTATAAAATGTTCAAGAGAGTTGCTCCGAGAAGTCCATGTACAAATTTTTCTTTCTACATTCTTGGTCTTTTGAACATGTACAATGTTAGCATCTTTAGATTCAATTCCTCATTCCAGTCTTTGTCAAAAGACTGCAAATGTAGGATATCTTCTTTTTTTTTTTCTCTCTCTCTCTCTCTTCTTTGAATCCACTCTTAATCTTGTCATATGGAGGGATCTGATCTTTAGTGGATCCTTTTTATCAGCTTTCCTACAGAGCGTTTTAAATTGATGGTGCTGAAGTGGTTTTAATTTATACTTTCCTATTTTGTGGATTCATATAGTGTTGATTTTCTCTCAGATTGTGCTACAGAGCTATTGACTCAGCTAGCACTGAAGATCTCTAAAAGAATGTTTTGGTATCTTTTCCCTGATACTAGAGCATTTCATTAGTGATATCCATTTGGGGTGGCAAATGTTTGCTTGGTCAAGGACTTTTCATTTAATAATTTCTGTTATATCATCATCTTCTTTTATCATAGACTTCTCTCTTTCAGTGTGATTGAATGTTTAGATAATTCATTCTTTCAAAGCTATATATAAGATGATTAGATGCTTTGTTGCCTGTAAGTAATTTCTGATTGTATTGAACAACAGCTGTTGCAGATACACAGGCTCAAAAACTTCTTTCCTTCTCTGTCCAGATTCAGTTTTGTCTTTCTTTTCTAGTTTCGACAAACAGTCATTCCGTGTCAAATCACCCAATGGGTTAAACCTGACCATCTCAGATTTTTAAATGTGGTTTATTTGAAGATTGGCCCAGTAGTTCCTGGGAAATGATGGTTTAAAGGTTGATTATTTGCCCATTTTGGCCAAACAATCTAGAATTTTGGGGACCATATCTCCCACACCACTGGTTCACTTGGTGTAAAATTTGTGGCTGTGGAATCCCAATCAACAAGTAATACCAAGTTTCATGAAAATCTGAGATTGTCAGGTTTAAAATATCTTTTCTGGGGGGTGATTTGACACGGAATGACCCAAACGCTGTTTTGGGCTTTGCAGTTATTGCCTTCAGTTGCATGTTGTTTTTGACTGTTGGTTCCAGTTCCACTATTTCTGTAGCTTCATATAAGAGACATCTAAAAACTGTAGGTCATCTGTCCAGTGAGGTGTACACTTTCTTCTGGCTCTTCTTCAGATGATTTCCTTTGCCATTTATTACCAAGAACATCTTACAAAATAAATGGTACCTATGTGATCTGTTAAACAATCATTATCACTAAGCACATAAATCATTTCACACCATTGTTGATTTCACCAAAGATTTCTGTCAAATTTGCTTTGTTACTGGTATTATTATTATCTTTTTTTAAACAGTGGGTTTTAATATATTTGACCAATTATCATTGACACTGTGCTCTGATTTTACATAATGCACATATCAGTTTTGTGTGACAACCACATTGAAATAAGAATTACAATTGTATATGTTACAGGAATTTAGATGGGATTTCAAAATTAAATCGGTTTTCAGACACAGGTTAGAGTAACTTAGTGATTAATACTGTTGACTCAGTTTTGATGGTAATGGCATTTATCAACATTTGTGTCTGAACTGTTTAGTGTGTAAATATGAGGGGTGTTCACCTGGTTTTATTTCATCATAAATATACGAGTGTAAACAAGTGTTTGGTAATATTTGCAGTGCCACTTTTCATTTATTCAAATTGGAGTTACCCAATTGCATTGCAATATAGTTTACACTATCTGTAGATCCAGAATCCATATTCTAGCAATTTAGAGCAAGTTTTATCTGACAGCTATCTCATAAATATGCAAATCATATTGTTATATATTTCAAATTAATTTTGGACCTATAATGCTGTATCTTACCAATTTAAAACAGTTTAGTGTTAGGTAGATGGCATTGGAAAAAAAAGACAACTGGGAAAAGTCAGCTGAAAAAACAAAACAAAAACCAACCAACAAAAACAATGACTGGAAATATGAAAAAAAAAGAACTGTGCCACATATTACAACCATTATAACACTTGAGACATATCTTATATAATAAAAGTTTTTACAATCTACATTTAATAGATATTGCCAGATATTTGTATTTTGTGTGTAAATCAAATATTTTTCATGGTGTAATGAAAATGAAAACCATTACAATAAAATCATATAAAATGTATTAATAACTGATTTGTTAAAAAAATACAAGAAAGAAAACAACAAAAATTCATATTTTACACACAAAATTTATTTTAAATAAAATGACACTTGTTTAAACAAGAGGCTGATCATTGTAAATTAGGAGATTTAAAAAAAAATATATTCTGAATTTTACACTGGAAATGTCTTCAAGTGTTCATAAAAGAAATATGTTAAACTGAAGATCTAAAATTAATTCTAGAAAATGTGTATTTAATTAGTAATAAATAAACAAAAAAGAAAGCAAAAACAATAATTACATAAAAATCATGTTTAGAAGGCAACATCTGTACACTCAGAAATGTTTTAAAATTACAGAGGTAAAGGTTTCCTAGAATAATTGTATATCCCAAGTAGAACATTATAACAATATAACAATATATATAATCTAGTACAATTTTTACTAAATTGTCTTAAACACTTCTTTTGCTGACTTTCTTATTTTCTGCAAAAATAACAAGTTGCCCATTTTTGTGACATATCTGCTTCATTGAAATAGGGATTCTTTATTTCATTATTATTTTTTTTATATATATATATTTTCATTTAAAATCTGATAAATTTTTTACACCATAAGGAATAGTACAGTGAATTTTCTTTATCTTCATTTTCCAGCTCCAGTTAATTATACAATCACAGAAGTTTCTGGTTCAAGGCCAAACTCATTTAACATGACCGAGGGAGACTCTGCTGTTTTTACCTGTGTTGTACAGGGAGCCAAACCAGCACCAAATGAGACACAGATCTTGTGGTACGTAGACAGTAACAAGCTTCCTGTCAGCATCACTGGATCTCCCACTACTACTGACAGACTGACAACATTAAGTGTGACGTACACAGCCAGCAGAGAACATGATGGTCAGAAAGTTTTCTGTGCTGCTGAAAATAACTTGATGATTGACCAAAGTATCCCTGCTGTCAGCTCAAGTAACAAAATTGAACTACATATACAAAGTGATCACCATTTTTTCTTTGTATTTTATTTCTTACCTTGTGTAAAATGAAGAAGTAGTTTCAAATGTAATACATTTTGTGTGTGTGTGTGTGTGTGTGTGTGTGTGTGTGTGTGTGTGTGTGTGTGTGTGTGTGTGAATGTATGGTTTTTAGTAACAAGTCTGAAAGTAACCAGCACCTAACAAATACTGTTTATTTGAAATGTATGATTTGTAACATTTTGATATTAACGATGATTTAGATTTGTTGTACAGAATTGATTCGGTGTGTTAACTGTAAAATAGTGTGCATGTGCTTTAAGATTAATTAAATCTCACTGTAATGGAACAAATATCAGGAATATTCTTCAGAGAATGATTTGTTGACCTATTCAGAAATTATTCAGGCAGCGAGATCTTGAAACATGACCAGATGAATAATTATGTCCCAGTCAGTAAGTTAATTTTGATACCAGAGTCTATTCTTACTGGCTTCATTGCAGAGTTTTATTTGGCTTTGAATAACATAAACAAATTAAAATATGGCAAATTAGAAACAGTTTGATCAAATTTAGTGACAGGTCTGGTATATTTTCATTTATTGACATAGAAAATGATAGATCATTTTGATAGGGACAGGAACATTTTTTATTTCAAGACTTTAATTTTTTAAATAAAACTGCAAGTGGTGGATGGACCAGTGAATTACATTTTTCCTTCTTAGCAGAAAAAAGAAATTCAACAAATGTTCCTACAACAACTCGAAACCTGGGATCAGGTTCTGGCTGTAATGTAGTTTGTATTATCCTCATTACAGTTATCAGTGTCACAGGTCTTTGTATAATCATAACATGCTGTCTGATACCACTAAGAAACCAAAACACAAAGAAAAATGATAAAACTACAAATATTGAACTGAACAGTAAAATGAACACTGAAAAGTCTGAAACAGGTTTCTGTTGATATCAAAGCAGAAGAAAAGTGTAACATTCAAGAGAACACAGACAAAACACATGACACTGAAGGTGTAGAAACTTCACAGTCTGTCAAAGATAGGATTGGTAATAATCTTCACACAATATGCCTGGTAACCATGGAAGTGATGAAGATAATGAAAGTTCTGAAGATTACTCATATAATCAGACAAATGTAAAACCTGCAAATCAACCAGTCAGTAAAGATGTCTGTGAAGAACACACAAGATCTGAAGTTTGTCAACAGTCAGTCACTGATTCACTGAATAAAACTGAAGTGAGCAACAATACAGCAGAGAGCCAACATCCAACCAGACAGAATCACAATAATGTTGATCATCAGAAAACAAAACGTATTACTACTATTGATGTGAAAATCAAATTATAAACAAATGAAGCAGTTTCAAAGTTAATTTGTTTTTTATTCCAGACTTTTTATTTGCTTCAGCTCAGTACACTTAGCTACATTCTTCATTATTTCAGATAATTTCTAGAAGCCAGCGATTGTATTGTGGATTCTGCTTAACTAATCAAGGAATAGCTTTATTTCTATCTTTTTTGCTAATTCTGATATAAGCAAAATAAAAAAGCTTTTAAAAGAAGTTTATACAATGTTGACTGTTTTAGTTCCACTCTGAGTAATATGCTTATTAACATAGATAAAGTTACAGCTTAATGCTTGTCTTTCACAATACACACACACACACACACACACACACACAGAGTGAGATAAATGCAAGTCTGCTGCTTTATTATACTGTAAAACCTTTTATAAACACTTTTTAACAGTTTTGAATATAATGTTTGCAGTAAGAACTTCCATGACAGATTAAAATATATTAACTAAAATTGAGAAAAACCTTGAAACAAATTTATTTTCTCTTTCATTCTTTCTTTTCTTCTTCACTAGATCATAGAGCATCACTATTACTGTTATATACCTGGTTTTTATATATGTAAAGTTTCACCAATACATATGTTGAGTATGTATGGTTTGAACCCAGAAATTACCAGTTGTTGGCCTGCTCTGACAGTGTGTTTTGTTGTGGAATGTCCTGTATGGATGTTTTAATGAGACAGACCAGAATGTTTACATTTGATCTGATTATATTTCTGATTTATTATCTGAAATTATAATTTATAAATTAAATATTAAGGGTACTTGTCTAGTTTTAGTAATCACTGTTTGCATCACCTTGTCCTTTGATATTATAGTAATAATAATTTTATTATTAATATTAATATTTATTGGATATTTTTCTTTTTCTTTTTTAAAATGTATTTTCTCCACTTCACTTGTTTTTACCATACTAAAGTTTAATTCATAAACATTATTTATTTTATTCATATTAATGTGTTTATATTAGAATCAACATGAACAGAAACAACACCATCAAGCAGTAAGTAACGTAATCACATTGTTAGCCCTAACCTTGTGCTAATCATTCATGTAACCTCAGTTCCCCTTCCACTGGTTTTAATAAAAAAAACTGAAATTTTATTTTGCAAAATCACTAATTAATTTTAATAAAAATAATTATTATAATTATAATATTTGTGTTGGTGATTAATATAATTTGTCTGATAAAGTCCAGTTTGAAAATTTACATAATTTTTTATATTATTTTACTATTTAGCTATAAAACTGTGTTAATTATTATTATATTAATAGGTAATTGTATATGAATACATGAAGTGTATATATAGATTAGTTAAATAACTGTCACTTGGTTGGAGTCTTACATATTGTTACATCTCATCTCCTCCTTTACTCCTAAAATAAAAATAAAATATTTTTTATTACATTAAACTTATACTTTAAAATTAATAACTTCAAAATCTCCTTTTTAAATTAGCTTTATTTACAATAATACAATTCAGTATTGCTAATCATTGGATGTGAGTAATTTTTAGCCATGCTTTCCCATCATACATGTGTTCAAGCATGCTTGTATTGGTCACTAATTGTATTTATAATTAATGCTGTGGCATATTTAGCTGCTTGTTTCTAAGTTTCTGGCTGTTTTAAAATATTAAGATCATACAGTTTATCTTGCTGAATAAAAGTCTTTACTCAGACCTCTGTTTAAAGTTCTATATCATGGCCAGTGTAGTTATGACTATACAAAATGTTTCCTATATACATGAAGTCCCTGTTAAATACAAAGCATGAAACCCAGACTTTTTATTTTTTTTTTTTTTTTATTTTAAGATATTTACTCAAAATTACTTTGAAATGTCATTCTTAGATTTATGTTTTTGTTTGTATCTGTTAGAGGATGAGTCATTACAATATTTACATGGGTGAAACTTCATGTTAATTCATTCATTACAATAGCAGTTTAGGAAGCTGGTCATATTTGGTAACTACCAGATTAGTATTCCTTTTTACTTATTTTTCTATTTATTGATAGTTTTCATATAGTTTAAAAATTGTGTTCATTTTTAAATGTTTTAATGTATTGTAAAATAATTTACAACAGCAGAAACAAGACAGTCAGTCAGTAAGTGTTTGTATACATAGATACATGTGAGTAATCCTTCCTTTAACAAGCTTGTAATTATTTAAGTAATAGATTGTATTTAGAATTGTTTTCTGTGACAATGTTTTATTCCATCTTCTGTTTCACACAAAACAGAGGCAAAACTGAAATCATGTAAGTATAAGGATCACATTAAATAGAATGATAATATAATTAAAAATAATCTTCAGTTCAGTTTTGAACTTTGATAATGATACTAAAACATCATCAAATAAATAGATGTAATAATTTTCTTTATTAAGTCAGCATTGACTGGTTTTGTTATATTATACATTTTACCCCATACTTTATTCCTGTTAATTTTTTTATTTTTTTTTTTTTTTTTTTTGTTAACTATTACTAACTGCAAATTGTGCCTGAGAATAATTAAGCTGGCTTGTAATGAGGGATGCAGATAACAACTGGACATCTATTTGACACGATATGGCCATCAAAGGTCACATTTCATTATAGCAAAACAGAGGACAGAAAATGTACATAAACTAACAATACAATCAGCTAGACAAGAGCATTTTTAACTATCGTATCAGTCCAGTTATAACCACTGAAAATGATGCATCTAAAACTGTGTTACTGTCCTTGTTGTCTATTAATAACATTTGCAGTTATAACTCAGTTATAAGTTTTATATTTGGTATTTGGAACATGATTAATGGTATTTACACAACGTTTAAGAATTTGTAGATTGGTAGTGTTACCAAATATGACCAGCTTCCTAAACTGCTATTGTAATGAATGAATTAACATGAAGTTTCACCCATGTAAATATTGTAATGACTCATCCTCTAACAGATACAAAATCTGTTGTGAATTATTATTACTTTTACTCTTAAAAAACACATCCAATTAAATTTAACAACTACAATATCTCACTTTCTAGCATAGAGAGAGAGAGATAGACACTTTTAAATATCTGTTAACAATAGACCAATGTAAAGTTATAAAGTTATATAGAAAAACTATATAAAAAATTGTTCAAGATTTTTTATTTTTCAAGGAGCAGTGTAAAAGAATTGTTTGAAATTTAAATAGTGGAACTTTTAAAATTTTGTTTGATGTAAAGAATGTATTTTGATTTTCTCAGTTGCTGATTTTAAATCCTATATTAAGATATTTTAATCATTTTTCTTATCAGCTTTTGTTGCACAAATAATGTTTTCATTTTAGATGTGTGACTTGTTTATGGAGTAAAGCTGATATTCACTTTCACTGTATAAACTGAAAACAGTTTAAAGCAGTATTACTACACAGTTAAATAACAAAAGTTTTTTATTTGTTCCAGATGCTGCAGGCAGCATTCACTCAGATTGCTCAGATTCACTCATGTTTTGCATTTTAGGTGTTGGTAGCTAAATACAGAACATTCACACCCATTTTATTGATTTTATTTCAATTTCTTCATTGCATGAAAATACAGTCAGATTTATTAATGTTGTGTTTTCAAATTTACTTTTTTATCACCACCTAAAACTGCATCTCTGTTGCAGATAATCTCTCTGTCAGGCACATCAATTAGTTCACAGTCTGTCAGATTACAGAATTGGTTGAAAATGTAAAACCTTGTTCTGTTCTTCTGTACAAACAAAAATGAAACTACACTTTTAATACTGAAGAGCTTTTTTGAAAAATTGATAAATAAACTGGTTACCTTTTGTATCTAAAAGAAAATCTGGTCCTTAAAATATCAGTCTAAAACAGATGTGGGTTCGCTTAATTACAGATAAATACGTGTTTCAGTTGTTTTCAACATTTTAAATCATATTCCTGAGATAAGATTTGGAAGATAAACATTAAAACTACCAATAATAATAATAATAATAATAATAATAAAAATAATAATAATAATAATAATAATAATAATAATAATAATAATAATAATCAGTGCCTTTGTTTTTTGGATCATATTTATTTAGATTTTCTAACTATACACAGTATCTATATGCATGAACCACCTATATATCACTATTAACAAATATAAACAACTACACTTACTAAGACACTCTTTAAGTTAAGAGGTAAGGCAATGTATATAGTGTATAATATTCTGAAATATGATATAGAAATATTATAGGATTTGCTTACATAATATTGAATTGTTTCAATTGAAGTGTTCTAAACAACAAGAACATTTGAAATGTTTATAATATTTTTACATGAGTCCCGTAAATTATAACGGCACAGAAATACATCCAGCATTGGAATCTTTTTTTTTTTTTTTTTGTTTTTAGCATTTAATTCTTTAGAGAAATTAGATGTATATCATTTTTAAAAGTTATATCTGATTAGAAATTCACAGGATATACAAATTACTGGTTTGTTTAACAGCATTCTACTTGGTATCTTGTCTAAGAAGATGTCTGTTTAAAAAATAAGAGTAATCCATAATATGATCAGCTTTCTCTAATACTAATATAAGTATGATTAACATCTGGTAACTGCTAATGTATAAAATAAATGTTAAAGATGTAAACTTTTAATGTTTTATTTTCAGCTGAAGTCTGTGTTTGTGACTGCACAGTGGTTCTTAGTGTGGTTCTGGCTGTCTGGATGGTTGTTGTAGTTGTCTACTTATTTCTGTGTCTGACCCTCCTGAGTAAGTATAATTTTAAAAACATTTCATAAAGCCAAGTAACTGGTTACAAACCAGTTTCATTATGGAAGACAGTTTTCTATTTGTTTATTTTAGGTAACATACATAATATAGGTTTGGCTGCCTTTAAGACTACTTGAAAATACAGTATCAGTTAATCAAATTTAATTTTTATTTATTTATTATTATTATTTTTCAAGTCTTTTGGGGATAAACTATTTAATGTAGAAATGAAATAACTAAACAATGATATATTAGTGGTGTACACATTTTATATCTGTTTCAGAAGATTTTAAAAAACGATGGATTGTCCTTGTGGTTTTTGGTTTCATACAAATTGTTCTTGGGCTGATTTCTGTGGGCTGTCTTAATATGGAACATACATGTAAGTAAATGCATATTGACTTACCTATACTGCAGATTAGGTTTGAATTAAATGTTAGAATGTCTGTCCTTATCAATTCGACAGTAATATTTCACAGTGAATGGTTTCTGGTTTGAATATCACTTAAACTTTAACAAATTTGTATTTAAATGTCACAGTTCTAGTTAATTTAAACTTTATAAAATTTGCATTTAAATGTCACAGTTCTAGTTAATTTAAACTGTAACAGTTGTATTTCAATATCACAGTTCTAATTGATTTAAACTGTGTAACACATTTATATTTATATATTACAGTTGTAGTTAATTTAAACAGTGTAAGATATTTGTATTTAAATATTACAGTTCTAGTTATTTTCAACAGTTGTAACAGTTGCATTTGAATATCAAATTAATTTAAACTGTGTAACACATTTGTATTTAAATATTACAGTTGTAGTTAATTTAAAGTGTAACATATTTGTGTTTGAATATCACTTAGTACTAGTTAAGTTAAACAGTGTAACACATTTGTATTATCATAACTGTGCTAGTTAATACAAAAAGTGTTACTGATTTCATAATTGTGTTGATTTCAGGCAGTTCGTGTAAAAGCGATGTTTATGTGGCAGGGGCAGTTTTCTGTGCTTTGTCTCTGCTCTGTGGAGCAGTGGTTGTCATTGTTGTACTGTTACGGAGAGGTAGGTGGTTTACCACTGATCCAAGCTTTAGACGTACACGTTAAATGTTCAACATAACGTTAATTGAAAAGAAACAAAATCTTATTTAAGAAATTTCTTCAGTTTGACAACAAAATCAAATACATGAATAAAAAGAATGAAATATTATAATAATGATGATGATGAAATATGAAATATTAAATGTATTTTTTAAATACAAAATAAAATGAAAGTTAATTCTTTTGGAATATTTTTTTTATCCTGTTCAAGCTATTTTAATCTAAATGTGTGTGTTAATCTTGAGACAAAGTTTTGAGAATGGGTGTAGATTTTTGTTTTTATTTTAAATTGAGCATCATTTTTTAATTATTGTTTTGTGACATGCATATGTCAAATATTAATTTCATATTTATACATCTGCTTTGATAACTTTGTATTAGTGATTCACATTTCAAAAGTTCTTTTGCTACTTTGACTTAAAAATTCACATATGTATTTTAATAGTTAAGTTTTTGTTATATTTTTTAATTTTTTTAAATTATAATATATCTAGGTTAGTTGATCTGTTTGTTTTAAAAAATATGTTTACATAAAAACGAATTTAAAAAGAGGAAACAGCTGCCCTGTAAACCTAGCTTACTTAATTTAGAAATGTTTGTAAGTTAAATCAGTGAAACCTGGAAACATTTTGAAGTTTAAATTCATTTTAATTATTTTATTTAATTTAATTTATTTTAAAGTACTTTAAATATTCAGTTTACACTTTTCAGATTCCTGGAATCTTACAGGTCAACCATCAGATGGGTAAGTGTGTAAGTCTGTGACTAAATGTATAATTCAAACACGCACTCACACACACACACACACACACACACACACACACAGACAGACAGATTAAACAGATGCTCACAAATACACATAGATAAACTTTATTTTGTCTTTCTTTTGTTTGTGATGAAAACACCACGTAGGCTGCCACCATTTGAAAAAACTATAACAGAAACTGAAAAGCAAAAGAAAAAGAAATCGAAAAAGGAGCAGGGAAAAGAGAAAGGATTCAGAGGAAGGAAATAATGATAACGAGAGAGAAGAAAAATCTAAAGAATGAACAGAAAATCAGAAACTTTAAAATGTCAGTTACTTATGATCAGAGATTGATGATCATCAATCTTTTAAACTTATTTTCAGTTAGCAAATACATTAATATTATAAATTTTAAATGATACTTCTCAGTTAAATCATTTTGTTAAGGCATCCAAGGCTTGTAATTTAGTTTATTGATTGGAAGCTAAATTCCTGTTAAAATGAAAAGGCAAATGTCAATGCTAAGTGAAAATTAAATTTAAAAAAATGTATTATCATCTGAAACAAAAATATCAATTAAAATGTCTTACATATGTCATCATTTTTGTCGGTTAGTTTTGAGTAGTGGAAAACTCAGATCAGATTTGATGATACTGACGATGCAAAACAAAGCTGATTCTTGTCAGTTAACATTTTTTAGTTGTGTTTTTTCTGCTACCTGAACATTTTTATCTTTTAATGTTTTAATAATTTAACTCAGAAGTTGGTATTAAATTTTTATTTTATTTATTTTTTCTAATACTATATAAAGTAATCAAGGAAGTAAAATCTAAACTGAAAATAAAACTGACAAATACTGCTTTGTCATTATAACAACCTTAATAATAGTGATAATAGAATAACGTTCGTTGTACAAGTCTTTAACAACGGTACTTTCATCATTTCTGATGTAAGTGACAGGTTGACAATTAGAGCGTAATGGTGTAATTGTGTGGGTGTGTATTTATATATGTAATGTATTTGTTATGTTTGTGTTTGTCATGGTGTTGCTTGTGAGTGTATGCACACGCGTGAACATATATATCTATGCATACAAAATGTTAACAAAAGTAATTACTGAAATAAAATTATAACTAGAAATTATGTTAGGAGGTTGGTGGAAATTATATGGAAGATATAGCAACTCCCCCAGCTATGTTACCCACCACTATTAAAGTGTGTTCCCATGAGTATAATGTCAAATGAGTATAATTGCAAACTGAAGGTTTTTTAAAGTGTTAGACAGAAAAGCTTCAAGCACTGACTGCTGCACGTTATATAGTTCAATAGTATAGTTCAAGACACTACGCCCAGCATACAGTGTTACTTACTGCTGTGTTTTGTATAGCAATTACTTCAAATAACGCAATTCAGTATGAATAAAGACTTTTGTAGACTACTACGCCAGAAACCTTTTTGGATCCAGCACTGATTTTAAAATGTTATCATTTCGTGTTGGGTAGATTGTACATAATGTGACTGCGCCCTTTCATATTTTCACATCAAACTTCTGTTTCTCATGAACTAACTGAGAAAATGAAATATTGTATTTGGTGCTTCGTAAACCAAATATAAAATTTCCCACTGAATTGTTTAATTAATATTATGTCACGACTTTAAAAAGAAAACAACAATAATTAACAACTGAGGTTACAAGTGTAAATCACAAAATATTGTTGGATCAAAAGAAATTATCTTTACACCAAAACTAGCATGTAAGTAAACTAAGCTGAAATCAATAACATGACACCGAATCAATTTGTTTATCAAGTTTAAATGTTCTACAGAATTATCCAAACTGCAGTTAGAATTAAAATCTGTTTTCTTTGAAGATTCAGGTTTGTATTTTTTATAAAATCAGGAGCGTATTAATGGACTTTTAATGTTTTAACCATTCTGTGGTGTATACAATAAAGATCAGATTGTTTTGATGATTTAGGTTTACTTAAGATATTTGAAATGTAAAACATACTAGGATGTATTCTAGAAGAAAAGAAATGGTTTAATTTCTTGTGGACAAATCAGCTCCCTTCTGTACCATTAGATATATTTTACAGTGATTTAGGGTAAGGCTTTCCTTGTGAAATGCTGTCTGTTACCTGTATTAATAATTTCAGTTTGCCTTCGAATTAAAAAAAAAGTCAGAAATTAGTTGTCATAGTTCTCCTTTTCATATCCAGTGATATTCCGAAACATAATAAATGATCTCATTAGACATAATTTTACAAGTTATGGATTTTCAAGTTATGTTTGTAAATTGGTGGTATACTATTCATTCAAATAACTGAGAATATGTAAACTTCTGTATCAGTACTTCAAGTATTAAATCTAACGAAAAGAGAGATTAAGAAATAAAAAAATAGCAAAATGTGGATGGTTGATTATTAAGGACAATATTAAAAAGCTAGTGTTTTCAAAAATCTGGATATCAAAATAATGCAATATGCTTTCACATTATATAATGTTCTTTGAAGTTTGGACATACAGCAATTATATGATATTGCATAAAATGCTAGAAACACAAACATTTTTGGTTTAGAGTAGTTTCATAATGCGTATGTAGTGTATATGAATTGTCGATGATTATTGCTATTTTATTTTGGAGAAAAAAATTTGAACTTGCAACAAAAAATATGATTGACATATTTACTGAAATTTCCTTCACCACATATTGTCAGAAGCATATGGTTTAGAAATGGAACAAACATTCAACACACAGGATTTAACTTGTCGTTGACACCTACACATGAAGACAATGGAGTCTGGTACAAATGTTCAGCTGGGAATCTCTTCACAGACAGAAGTGGACAACAAAGCCCTGAATCTAATTCTCTTCACATCAATGTATATTGTAAGTTGTTAACTAAATTTTGTTTTAATTCTTTTATATTTACTTATTTATTTATTTATTTATTTATAATGTTATTTGTTTGTTTGATTGTTTGTTCATTATGACTTTCACATTAATTAAATAAGTAAGTAAATAATGTTAAAATTATTTATAAAGTTAGTTGAAGTAATATTTGATACTTCCATTGGATATGCTGATCTCATCCCTACAAATATTAAACAGAAACACGTACATACTAATTCATCTGCCTTTGATAATACTTTCTCATTATGTAATAACTGTTATTCTGGCTTCACGTTTATAGTTTTCTGTGGAATAATTCAAGTTCTGTACATTGTAAACTATGTTTTCTGTTTCCTCTTAGTTTATATTTTGTTACTTTTATTTCAATGTGTGTAGATGCACCCAGAGTGAGAATTTTATCAGAGAGTCACATCAGAGTTGAACTGGGAAAACTTGTGATACTACGCTGTACAGCTGACAGTAATCCAGACAGTGTTGTATTTGAATGGCGAACTGGTACAAAACACCTCACTGACGGTTCTCTGTTTCAAATCTCCTCATTTCAACAGTCAGACCAAGGAGAGTACACGTGTTCAGCAACTTCAAAAACTTCTTTTAACACTTCAATGTCAGGATCTGCCAGTGTCATTGTTACAGGTAACTTTATTTACACTTTTTTCATGTCACCTTTGTTAGCAAGTACAACTGATTTTGTTATTGTTTCCATACCAGTCAGAACTAGCCAGTGTCAATTTTTATATTAGGACTTTACTAAAATGTGGGTGCAGGTCTGTCTATATATAAATATAAACACACAAACACGCACACACACAAACACACTCATATGCATGTTATTCCCAACATAAATTTTATAATATTTAAATGAAATTAAAACAGATGAAATTAAAACAACATAAATCATTTTCCATGTTTTAGTTCTTGAATCAGCTCCTGAATGGTGTTACTGCACAAATGTGTTAGAAACTTCAGTAGATCTCAAGTGGAAGTACGACACAAACAAGTTCACTAGATTCACTGTTGAACAACGCTTGTCTACTGAAGACCAGTCTATCAGTCTGCAAGTGTCAGACAATAAGACACACGACAAGACTTTTTCTTTACACATTTCTCATCTCAAGTCCAATTCTTCCTACCACTTTCAAATTTACTCTTCTGCAAATAAAAATGACAGCCGTTACTGTTTGACTCTTTGTACCACTTTAACAACAATAAATTATAGTAAGTAAAATAGCATATACAGTTTTCGATTCTTCATCTAAACTTTCAGCAAAATATTTACTTTTATTTTTTTTTATGTGTTTTTTGTTTGTTTGTTTGTTTCTTTCTTTCTTTGGTTTTGTTGGTGGTTTTTTGCAGTACTTATTTACAGGTTCTGGTGAATCTAACATTGTCTAACTGTTTACGTTATTTAGTGAAAGATCTTTAGAAGAAAGAATTGTAATAATTATAAAAACAAATAAAGCAAACTTAAACGTTAAAGCGGATCTTTTATTTATGTGTTGAACTTGTTATTGTAATTACTGTAGAAGAATCTTCGTCCATGGCACAATTGGAACTGGAATTGGTCTAGTAGCAGGAATACTTCTGCTCTGCTTTCGTGCAACAATTATTCTACTTATCCTCAGGAGAAGAGGTTGCACCATCCGTAGTCAGTTAAATTTTGAACTCATTCAGTAGTTATTATTTTGTTGTTTTGAATATTTCATATTTATTTTATTGTAGTTTTTAATTATTTATTTTAAAATTATCTTCTTTCTTACTTTTTATTTTTAATATTTTTTCTGTCTCAAACTTTATGTGTGTGTGTGTGATTGTGTTCATTTATTTATTTGTATAATTGTTTCTTTCTTTTATCATTGGCCGTTTTAAAACAAATCAGATCCTATTATTTCAATGTAAGAGTACTTATTTAGCTTGTAAAATACAACTATAAATATATCTTACAGGTTCAGACAGCAAAAATGAAAATGAAATAAGTGAGTACTTTGTTAAAATATCTTTTTTAGCTCCTAGTTTTACTAGAGCACTTTCCTTTGCATAGAAGCTGTCTCTTTAATACATAAAACGATACAAATTGAAGTAGATCTTGAAACACAAGTCAAGATGATTGCGGAAATTCAAAATGAGATGCCAATTTTTCATACACATCAACGAATCTTATGCTTAAACCCATACACACAAAGAGGGAGGCAGGTACATACAATCATATATTTTATTCACTTCGTGAAGAGCTTGAACAATTAATAAGTAATTTCAACAAAGACTGAAATAACATTATCAGGTTTGTTTTATATACAATAGTTTTGTAAATTCAAAGAAACTTTGGTAAATTAAATGAACTAAAAATAAGCGCTTAAGATTTTTTTTCCAAATGCCGGTAACAATTGCTGTAATAAATATTTTCTAGAAAATATAACGGAAAAATACTATATCAAAATGTGTACAAAGAAAATGTGTTTATGAAAATATTAATAAATTTATAGAACATTCTCAAATACCTACAACTCAGTACGAGCGTCTACAATCACGTGATGCACCTGCGTATGAAAAGCTGAAGGTGTCTGATAACAGACCGAGTTCAGGTAATAACATTTATTTAGAATTATTCACTTTTATTTATCATATTAAAATTTATCCAACTACGATGACAATTGATAATAACTTATTCCTATGTTGAAATAAAATTTGTATTTGTAAAGAAAATCTGAAATGTTTTTATTCCCTATTCGTTATCAGGAGTTTTGTATGCCAATAATAATAATAATAATAATAATGATGATGATGATGATAATAATCATAAGCATATTTTTGAAACGTGTTAGAAATCAGACTTGAAGCTATACATAACAAATGGATTTTCATGTGCTGAGAACGATACAAAACTAAAACAGCATCTAAATCAGCACTTTGATTTGTTGTAACTTTTGTTTAATTAATCTCTTATCAAGACGATAGACCTAAAGGGATGCAACTCTTGTCTGATATATTACAACGTTTTCAAGTTAACTGGAGATTACGATTTGCCTGATCTAGAAGCATATTCTATAATTATAACAAAACCCAAAAGTTTTTATTTTGGTTTTCTCTTTGTACCATTGAATATGTGTGGGCTTTTTTTTTAAGACAAAATTCAAACAAAATATATTGTCCATTATAAAGAAAGTTTCTATGGTATGTATGTGTTCAGAATGTGTACACGTGCATGTCAATTTAATAATTTTATATTATTATACAAATACAAACACGTCACATGGAACGGTTATCATAAATATGATACGTGATGAAAGATGAAAAGAACTCCACTGACAAATAGAAAGAATATAATAAACCAAATTATAATTAGATTATTTATTAATATTCAAAACATTTAAATTTAAATTTTATTTAATAAATAGAAACGTTGCAGATAAAGTTGTATGACTTTAAGTAAATCAATTAATAACAAATGAAATTTGGCAATTGTGTTCTGTTACTTAAACGAAAGGATATAATAAAATAAAGTGGCGCTAAATAATAACTAAAGTGAAATGAATAATATATGAAAATTGTATCGCTTTTATACAATGACAGCGTGTACTAATGATGTGACACAATAATTTAACATATTTACTTAACATGTTTACTGGGGGGCTTTCCGCAACAGTCATGAAACAATGATACTATAATACGTACTTCCCTTCATTCTATAAACATGTGCTTAATTAATTTCCATAGCTAACACTAGACTGACCGAGAATAATTTTATCAAAGTCAGAAAGAAATAGTCTGTCTATAATAGAGAGAGCGCTGTAGTAATAACGTGACACAATAAAATAACGTACAGAGAGCACAAACTCATTCACCCGTAGAAAAGAGGTTTTGTCACAACATACTAAACATTATTGTGAATAAAATTCATGTACACAAAACGCAAAACCTTCATTCAGTTTGTGTCCCGGTTAGAGCTGGTTTTGTGTTCAAACAGCTTAAACTTTTGTCACTGTATAATTATGTAAACTGCACGACATATCTGTGACAAGTGAGTGAATCGTGCTGTGAAAACCCAGTTTTAACTAAACTGTTCCGAATGAGGTAAATATTACAGTATGCAACGTATTTGAATATTTTAAAAAATGATCTTCATTTCGTAAAATACAATGTTGACTCATTACTATAATTGTCGATCTTTTTAAACAAATGCCATTTTTAAAATACCTCGATTCTTATAGGGACCGTTCTGAAATGAGATTATCTCTAACAAAACATGCTTCATAATAATTATATCATTCCTTGTATTCCAAATACTAAGTCTCAGTTTTCTAAATGATGATATATATTTAGAAGGGATACATTATAAAAATCTGGTCGGTAATTCGTCTTTTTTCTGTTTTTTCTTCTTTTTTTATCTGAACAGTATAAAATAAACTCCTCAAAATCTTCACAGATTTTTTGCTCAAAGCCTTCAAGACACAGTCTATACTTATGATCATGCCGAGAAGTGATATGGCTAAACAACTTTGATTATGATTAACAAAGGTGGAGGTAAAGTGAGACAGTGTAAACTGCTCCCTCAATGCGGATTTAATCACTTAAATATAAATATAAACCAATGAGACAGTAGCAGCTACAATAAATTATACAATGGGCGCACTGGGAAGAATTTGTCTTGTTATCTATGATACCTCGGCTCTGCACTTTCCGTCAATAGCCCCTTTCTACTTACAACACTTGTAGCATTGCTATATTGTTAGGAATCTCAAAACGCTCTCCTAATTACCTATGAGAGCGGTACGCTTTGCTCGCTCTATAAGTTATACGCCTCTTTTCGCTCTGCAAATAATCACATGAAAAGATTTCTTCGCGCTGATCTATAGAAATAGCCTGAATAGTGGACACACCGAAGTTCTTTTGCAAATTATCGTTTAGAAAAAAATGTATGTCGTAAACCTATTTTATTTTATTTTTATTTTACGAAGATCAGTTAACGTATCATTAATTAGTAATCACATTTGTAATATGACTCATCAATAATTTTATTTTATGACAACGACAACAACAACTGTAATAATAGATTATGCAGTATCATATTCAGATGAAAACAGGTCAAGATGAGCTTTTATTTTTTATTACGAGCTTGTGAAATTCAGTGTTCTGCAGTGCTAGAGAAATGTACAGTGGCAGTTTGAGATGGTGTAGTGTTACAACTCACTGACACTCAGTGCTGAATTTTACAAAGAGCAAAGCAAGGCAGTGAGAAACTAGGTCAGATTCCAGAAAATGTCAGTTTGGATCGTTTCTACAGTAATGTTATTCCAGATAATGGTGATCTTCTCCCTGACTGTGAAAAGTATTTTAGGTAAAGTATTTGTTCATTTTGTAGCCTCTTCTTCAGTAATTATTTTCTCTTTTTTTTTTTTAATTTATTTTCTTCTAGATTTAGTTTAAAAAATTATTGTCAGCTAATGAGGTCGCATAATTAGACTCGATCCAGTTAAAAAAAGACGAGTATGCTTTGGTACCGAGACTAGAAAAAATCATTTAATAATGCAACTTTATTGTGTGTTTTTTCATATCAAAATATCAGCAAATTACAAATAATTATCACAGACATCCACCGCAAGTCTAACTTCACTTTCGTCTACAAACTAAAATAGATCTACTTGCTATTATTTAAAATTTATCTGAAATTATACAAAATACTTCTAGCATGTATATGAAAACATGTTCAAACAAGTGTTTATAGTAAACATAGTTTCGCTATGTTTGGATAATTTTCGTGGAAATTCTGATTCGTCAGTTCTAATCATTTTAAATAAATCTAAAATTAAGATTATTATCATCCTCCTCCTTCCTCTCCAGCTCCTCCTCCTCCTTATTATTATTATTATTATTATTATTATTATTATTATTATTATTATTATTATTATTATTATTATTATTATTATTATTTCTGTCGAAGATAAAAAGTCATTGTTTATCTATAAGACAGTTTCATTAGACACATTTCTTTTCCGCAAACTTACTAAAGATTTTTGTTATCATACTGATTCTTACATATATGCAATCCTGAGATTATCTAGTCTCTATATATTAAATACGAAAAGATAAAATAACGACAAATATTAAATAAATATGTCTTCATAATTATAATCAGTAAATAAACTTAGCTGCCGATATATGCAAATCATTAAAGATTTCTCACTGTCCAAAGGAAAATATGCGATGAGGAATTCTAAAGGAAATTTTTAATGTTTTAGTTACGTTAATTAGCGGCCAAGATAAGACACGTTTTGTGTGACAAACTAACTCAGCTCTGAAATGTGTCTGCCCGAGTAGCTACTTCTTTCTTTAATTCCGCGGATTTCACCGACGTCCGCAGTAATCTAATACACGGGCTTCGCGGCTGAGACGAGGCGAGTTCAAGTCTGGTTCGGGAAGCGACAAGCGGGCGGTTGACAAGTTTGATGAACTTGGAGGTCAAGGGACAGACCTTGACACTGTGGCCTTTCTTTGACACGCAGTGATAGCGTCATTAGGTAGCGTAAGTTAAGTTGTATAGGCCTATATATATATATATATGTGTGTGTGTGTGTGTGTGTGTGTGTGTGTGTGTGTCTGTGTGTATGTGTTAAATATACATAAATAAACTGCACTCCTTCTGATGTATTATTTATCTATTATTATACATACATCGCACAATTTATAACTGACCAGTCCTTGTCACACTGTTTTATTCCCCTAGACAATTAGCACTTTAAACACTTTATTATCAGTAACTATTATTATTATCATTATTATTATTATTATTATTATTATTATTATTATTATTATTATTATTATTATTATTATTATTATTATTATTATTATTATTTTCTTTATTTTTTCTTTATTTGGCATGATTACAGTGGTAAAGTTGTTCACTGTAGTGCCTCTTTTCCTTAATGTCATAAGAATGTTTTTATTTTATTTAATGGTTAATCCAAGTCTGACTGATGAACTTTATACAGCTTAGATTAAAATAGAACCTACACTATGGCTAGAGTGCTGTAGTAATAATGTGACACAGCAAGTTAACCTAGATAAAGTACAACTCGTGTACCGGGAAGAAACATGTTTAGTCACAACATTCACAATGGCGCTGTTGAGATATTTACTTGTTTCTCTTACGATTATCAGCACAGATAGGTTTTTTTAAAGTTTTACACTAGAAAAGTCGCCTGACATTTATGTAACACTAGCCTGTACGCTGAGACTCAACCTGTGTTATTTATTTCAAATAATTAGTGTTTGGTTCTTCATTGTAAAATAATTTTTGTGATATTAGAGAGACATATTCAAGTTTTCCGAATGTTTCATACTTTGGATAAAAACTTGTATGTTTTTTGTTAGTGTTATTTGTCACGGACCGTTCTCTGTACGCCTACAGAACAGAGAAATAATAATCACTATTTCCTATTCTACGACTGTCAGTATTTAGTATTAATTTATAAAGTAATCTGAGGTGAGTATGTTCCAACAAGATAAATTAAGATTACTGCCTCCTGCTCGGAGCTTTGTTAAAACTGGTAACTCTATTGTCATGTAATATGACCATATATGGCAACTGCTACCTGGAGTTTATAGGAAACATTCTCAGAATATAGAGGTTATTCTCTGCCCTTTATAGTACAAGACTTTAGTTAACTGTTAATGAAGATGGTGACACTTTTTGTGAGGTTTTTGTTTTGGTTTGTTATGATATTTCAATTTCGTATTGATTAAATATAATACAGTGGTACCTTGACTTACGAGTTTAATTGGTTCCGTGACCGAGCTCGTATCTCAGTTTGCTCGTATATCCAATCAATTTTCCCAACTGAAATTAATTGAAATACCATTAATCCGTTCCAGACCTTCCAAAACCACCCCTATGTTTTGTAACGTGTTTTTAAATAAGAAAAATGTATTTATAAATGACAAATTTTGTTTCAAACCAAAATAAAAGAGAGTGTAAACTGGATTTAACTTAGAGATCAGACAAATTATTTTAACGCCTTTGGCTGGAGTTACAACCTTTATCGACTCTTTTAGCTTCAGCATGGTGCATATCGTAGAAGTACTACGCTCGTGCTGCCTAGCCAAGTCGACTACATGCACACCTCGCTCATGTCTCGCTTCTTCTTCTCAGCACCGTCCTTTTCATTCACTTTCTTAATAGCCATGTTCAGAAAAAGAAATTTGGTATAATACTGCACAACACGCGAGCAGAACACAACAAAGATGCTTCCGCGCCGAGGTAACCATGTGAAGTGAGACGCTGGATGCTGGCCGGATATTGTGTTGTTCGCTGCGCCTACTAGCGACGGCGTCTCTGAAACTCGCTCGTAACTCGGATTTTGGCTCGCAACTCAAAGCATCGAATCGACCGGACGACTGCTCGTAAGTTACTTCAGTATTTATGAAATTTAGTAAATACAATATTCTTTTCTCTCTCTCTACATTAATCTTTCCATAGTCAGTGGTTTCATACTGAAAAATGAACTAGATCTGATTTATAAGTGGTTAAGAAGCAATGACCAGAAAATAGGTTGACCGAATACACAACGCCTAAATCCTAAATACGGAAGTCGTTATTTGATATCGATATTCTAAAGAATGAAGTTGTATTATTAATTATTCATTATCATTACAAATAAATCAAATGTTTAAAAAACATTTACGATAATATCGGCTCGAAATACAGTTTCAACGGATCTGATGTAAATATGTCTGTCCATCCATAGTCTATCTGTATGTCTGTCTCTCTGTATTTATACCAGTTTCTTTGTTAATTTTTATATGTTAATATGTGAAGTGCATTAATTGTGAGATCTTCGGTACTGACAGATACGCGCAGTGTACACATCCGGCCTGACTCAGTATCGTCGCAGGCTCAGTCTAAGAGTGAACAAACAAACTACACCCGCCTGACACCATTACATAGCATCACAAGTACCACAGACTGACCAGTTTAACAAACGTATACACTTTTTATTGAAACTTCTGTCTTCTGGAACGTACTTGTAATGTGCTCGCTTTGGATATAAGATAATGTACAAGCAGAACATAATATATTCTTTTATCAGGGATTATCTTAATTAAATATCTGCCTAAATTAGAAATGCTACAGCAAGAGAGAATAAAATGGCACAAAGAGCAGGACCTAAGATCATCAGTCAGCAAATATGTGTGGTCACTACTTCGAAATGTCTGTCAGTGTGCCTTGTGATTAATGATTGAATTCATTTGAACAATGCACTTTCCAACGCTGATACCTGTAGAATGATAACTCCTAATTAAATCATTATCAATCATGCTAACATTGCATAAAATGTTTGGTATTTGGCAAAAACTGTGTTACTGATGCAGTTGAAAAAAGGATGCTCTCAGCTTGTATCAACACAAAATTACTACAAAGCCTTAAGATTGGTCTATTTGGAGGGTGTCAGGTGTGTGTTTACTTAAGGTTTGTTTTCTGAACTTTTTAAAAGAGTATCTATGACAACAAATATTCAGGTCGCCATTAGCAGGTAAGATTACAATTTAGGTAGGACAGACATTAAGAATTAAAAAACAATAATCAGTAATAAATAAACAGCAACCATGTTACCATCAGTCAAAGTCCTTCAGTAGCAAACCCATCAAATACTTCTGTGAAAAAAAAAAAAAAAAATTAAGTTGCCATGGTGCCTCTACTTTAAGGGAAATGTTTGCATTGATGCAATTACAACATTCGTCTTTAAAAAAAATTAAAATTCTCCCCTGTGTGTATGTAATTTTTTTCAATGCAGGCCTTATTACAAATGAAATGTCCACTATTTCACAGTTATATTATAAGAACTGAGGTGTCTTCCACCTGCAGAAAAGACTTCACTACTATATAATAACATTTGGCATGTGTGTGGCAGTTTTAAGGATCCAAAAGTGGGTCTTGTTGGCATTAAAATGTAAATCAGTTACACTAGGACATTTCTTTGATCATTTAATATTAGTAGAAAGATGCTGAGGTATCTCCTCACCTTTTAATTTTGTAAAATATAAATACTACGGTTTACTCAACCAAACAAAATCCCAACCTTTCAGTTTCATTTGTATATCCAATATAAATGTATTTGCATACCAAAAGCATTAGAAAACCTTGATGAACTATTTCAGTAAAGTTTCTTAAATATTTCTGTGCAACAGAATGTTTTCACAGGAAAGAGCACTCAACAAGTCATTTTTATTATTATAAAGTCATCAGAGGAACTAAGACTGTTCCTCGATGCTGAGGAAAAATGCGGCTGCTTTTTTTTTTTTTAAAGTTTTATCCCCTGAATATTTAAGATTTTCTAATTTATCCCTTTCATCATTTAGATCTTTTCACTAATTAATTTGGTAAAACAACTTTTCATAGTACAAAGAGAAGGGAAGTTTTGAGTTCTCAAAGATTTAAATTTTAATCATGTGAATGGTCTAGCAGCAATGGATATTTACCAACTTGGGTTCACTTAACAATGTAAGTGTACTTTGCAGATATATGGAACAAAATTGAGATTTGTTTGAAATGGTAACAGCATGCAAATCGCAAATTAAGTATTAATATCATGGAATTATTCTACTGAAAACCTAGAAATTGTGATCACTGAAATCAGGATAAAAAGATCTACAGTTATAGTTAGGTTGTATTTCCAAAACAGAAAGTCACTTTGGAATTATCTACTACCGGTGCTTACACTACAAAATTAAATTTGGAATCCAGTGAATGTTAGAAAATGGAATCCATTTCTTTTATTTTAAATAAAATTGACATGTGACCTATGGAAATGGCAATACTCCCTTAGAAATAACTGTATTAGCACATTTTTTTTCTAATATTGAAATAATTTAGCAAAATGTAGAAAAATAACAACCAACTGAAAAAATTGTATTGTGTATATTTTTGCAGGTTTGATGACCTTAACAGGTGTTGCCAGTGGTGTGTTGAGTCAGATCTACACATTCCAGTGTTCTGTATCAGGCAGCATCACTTCACCTGTCAGCTTTCTAAGAAATGGAAATACTGTGTGTTTACTCCTGTCACACTGTGGTGAAGTCAGTGTTCTGCCTGGTTACCCTTGTACATGTGCTGGTCAGACTGGAACTTCTAAACTCCTCAATCTGACAATAAACAGTGTCAGTCTTGAAGATGAAGCTACCTGGACATGTACCTATGATACAAGTGCTAGCAACAGATTTGATTTACCAGTTTTGAGTAAGTTATTTGTTTTTAATATGATAAAATAATACATTTTATTTATTTTAAATGTTATTCTTTGTTCTAGCTACCATTTATTGTGGGGTTCTTTTATTCCATTAAAGAATTATGTTTTATGTTACAGCAAGTTGGATATAAAATGAAAATATGTGAAACTGTAAAGTCAGCAAAGACAACATATTTTTTTTTAATTTTAATTTTTTATACAGCCTTTACAAAGAAGGAAAGAAAAAAAACTTACATCAAGGTATTAATTTATTATATATATATATATATAAATGTCAACAATGTTAATCATTATGTAACTTGAATTGATATATATATATATATAAATGATATATACAAGATAGAGGCTAACATCACTGAAGTTGGTGAAGTAGTTCCAAAGATAGGCCATTTTCAAAAATGTATGGCATCTGATTACTATAGGATTTCATATTTGGTGATCTACAACATAACAAAAAATAAAACAACAAAATATTTCTGTTCTAAGAATGGAACTTTAACCATTAGTTTACTTATTCTGTAAAATACATGAGTTGAAATATGCAAAAAATCCAAGCACTTATTTACATCCTAATTAAATAAAATGAATACAGTGTGTGTGTGTGTGTGTGTGTGAGAGAGAGAGAGAGAGAGAGAGAGAGAGAGAGAGAGAGAGAGAGAGAGAGAGAGAGAGAGAGAGAGAGAGACGTTAATCATATTTGTCCACCTCTGTATATTTTGTGTTATGAACCATATCCAGTTTCTATTACACACATTTGTTTTAAAATGTCATGTTAAAAAAAGAATGATAGTTGTTAAATGTAACATATGGTGCTGGTGTTTGTGTCTCTTCATTCTGTACCATGTTTAATGATGGTAACACTCACATTAATGTTTTCAGCAGATGTGCCATTTGATGAAACCACACCTACTGATAAAATTTAATGTTACTGTTATTTTCAAAATTTTACCTTCCTGTCAGTTATGTGGCCTAGCTCCTTCAATTTTACAATACTTTTTTTTTCTTTCAAATCTTTAATAACCCCTAGATCTTTTGGTTCACTTATATTACAGCCTTTACAAAGAAGGAAAGAAAAAAAACCTCGTCTTTGTTGAAAGTTCACAGAAGAATCCTCAGTAGCTTGAATAAATGATGATATGTATCCTATAAGTTATCCTTCAGTCTCTTTCACAAGTTTTCCTGAAGTGTGTAAATATGGGGGTATTCAGCTGATTTTATGGCATCATAAATATATACTAATTCATGTCATTCCCCTAAAGTATAAAAAGTGTTTAATAATATATGTAGAGCCATTTTTCATTTATTCAAATTTGGAATTACCCAATTGCATTGCAATATATTTTGCACTATCTGTAGACCAAGAATCTATATTCTAGCAATTTAGAGCAAGTTGTAACTGGCAGCTATGTAATAAATATGCAAATCACATTGTTATATATTTCAAACTGTTTTTGGCCTATAATACAGTTTAATGTTAGGTAGATGGCACTGAAAAAAAAGACAACCAGGAAAAGTTAGCTGAAAAAACAAATAATAAAAAAATAAAGCAACAAAGAAAAAGAATGACTGTGGAAATAAGGAAAAAAAGAACTGTGCCACATATATATATTATATGGGACATTATACACTTGAGACATATCTTATAGTAATAAAAGTTTTTAGTATCTGCTTTTAATAGATATTGCCAGGTATGATAATATTTGTATTTTGTGTGTAATACAAATATTTTTCATGGTGTAATGAAAATGAAAAACAATACAATAAAATCATGTAAAATGTATTTAATAACTGATTTGTTAAAAAAAAAAATACAAAGAAAACAACAAAAAATTCATATTTTACACACACAAAATTTACTTTAAATAAAATGGCACTTGTTTAAACAAGAGGCTGATCATTGTAAATTAGGAGATTTAAAAAAATATATATGTTCTGAATTTTACACTGGAAATGTCTTCAAGTGTTCATAAAAGAAATATGTTAAACTGAAGATCTAGAAAATGTGTATTCAAATTTAAATTATAATAAATAAACAAAAAAAGCAAAAACAATAATTACATAAAAATCATATCATGTATAGAAGGCAGCATCTGTACACTCAGAAATGTTTTAAATTTACAGAGGTAAAGGTTTCCTAGAATAATTTTATATCCAAAGAAAAACATTATAACAATATATATAATCTAGTACAATTTTTACTAAATTGTCTTAAACACTTCTTAATGCCAACTTTCTTACTTTCTACAAAAGTAAAAATTTGCTTTTTTGTGACATATCAGCTTCATTGAAACAGGGATTTTTTTTATTTCATTATTATTTTTATATACATATTTTTTAATTCATCAATTGTTTAATTTTTATATATATATTTTTGATCTGATTGAAGACAAACCTATTTGAAATTATTAAAATGTGCAGTCATAAGCTGATAATAATATAGTTTTGCCATTGTAGCAGATACATTCAGCATTTTTACCAATTAATTAAAATAACTGTTTTAAGATCATTTAATAAGAAATATATCTTGTTTTCTGTTTATTAATATTTGCTATTTGAAACAAACTTAATAATTATCTGTGCTTTATGGTTTGATTACATCATAAGGAATAGGACAGTGAATTTTCTTTATCTTCATTTTCCAGCTCCAGTTAATTATACAATCACAGAAGTTTCTGGATCAAGGCCAAACTCATTTAACATCACCGAGGGAGACTCTGCTGTTTTTACCTGTGTTGTACAGGGAGCCAAACCAGCACCGACTGTTTCACAGATCTTGTGGTACGTAGACAGTAACAAGCTTCCTGTCAGCATCACTGGATCTCCAACTACTACTGACACACTGACAACATCAAATGTGACATACACAGCCAGCAGAGAACATGATGGTCAGAAAGTTTTCTGTGCTGCTGAAAATAAGTTGATGATTGACCAAAGTATCCCTGCTGTCAGCTCAAGTAACAAAATTGAACTACATATACAAAGTGATCACCATTTTTTCTTTGTATTTTATTTCTCACCTTGTGTAAAATGTAAAAGTAGTTTCATATTGTATGTGTGTGTGTGTGTGTGTGTGTGTGTGTGTGTGTGTGTGTGTGTACATCTTTATGTTTGTATATGTGTGTGTACATGCATGTATGGTTTTTAGTAACAAGTCTGAAAGTAACCAGCACCTAACAAATACTGTTTATTTGAAATGTATGATTTGTAACATTTTGATATTAACGATGATTTAGATTAATGTACAGAACTGATTCAGTGCTGTTAACTGTAAAATAGTGTGCATGTGCTTTAAGAATAAATCTCACTACAATGGAACAAATATCAGGAATATCTGAGTTTTCTTCACAGAATGATTTGTTGACCTATTCAGAAATTATTCAGTGAGATCTGGGTTTACGCCTTAAAACATGACCAGATCAATAATTATTCCCAGGCAGTAAGTTAATTTTGATACCAGAGTCTATTCTTACTGGCTTTGTTGCAGAGTTTTATTTGGCTTTGAATAACATGAACAAATTAAAATATGGCAAATTAGAAACAGTTTGATCAAATTTAGTGACAGGTCTGGTATATTTTCATTTGTGACAGCCATGACAGATCATTTTGATAGGGTGAAGAATTTTTTTTTTCCAGACTTTAATTTTTTAAATAAAACTGCTAGTAGTGGATGGATCAGTGAATGACATTTTTCCTTCTTAGCAGAGAAAAGAAATTCAACTAGAAATGTTCACAACAACTCGAAACCTGGGATCAGGTTCTGGCTGTAATTTAGTTTGTATTATCCTCATTACAGTTTTCACTCTCACAGGTCTTTGTATAATCATAACATGCTGTCTGATATCACTAAGAAACCAAAACACAAAGAAAAATGATAAAACTACAAATATTGAACTGAGCAGTAAAATGAACACTGAAAAGTCTCAAACTGAGGTTTCTGTTGATATCAAAGCAGAAGAAAAGTGTAACATTCAAGAGAACATTGACAAAAAAGCTCAATAAAATAGTTTAACTTTCAGGGAACTTCAAATATTTACAGCAGTTTCTTCTAATGAATATACATGTACAGGCCTATATATATGAGCATATATCTATATATCTAGCTATCTATCTATATATGAATGTATGTATGTATTCAGATTTACAAAAATAATTTACACAGTTCTCTTAACTCACATTTAAATTGCAAATAACATGTTTCTCACAATACACTTCTTTGTAAATACAAAGAAACACCAATGAATAAGAGTTAATGGTTTACTATGGCAGTTCTTTGAAGACTGTATGCAATTATATATTATGTAACGTAGCACTTTTGTTTTAGCTCAACAGTGAAAAACCATGTTAAATATTGTGCAAGCATTAGGCTCTGGCTGCTTTTAGCTCCATTGGAAAGCTAATAAAATATGTAGCAAGATGGGAATAAAAGTAAAACCAACATATTTTTTTTCCCCAAAAAATATATTTCAAGCATAAATTACAATATATTATAATCAGTCTAATTACCACTGTAACATTGTGTCATAGAGGTAACTGAATATATATTCGGCAGAACTTAGTTATAGTTGCAAATAGTGAAAAGCTGTGACCATTATAGTAGGTTCAGTTGATTATTTTCAGTGAAAAACATTTTCTGCTGGCGGTTATAAACCAGTGACTGTACAGAACAGCTCATTTAAAGAAGGAAAGGCTTTTGTGTGAATTTGTGGTGGGATTTTGAACAGGTGACTGTTAGACGAGTTTCGACTCTTGTCTGTGTGTATGTATGTACAGGTAGATAGCCAAACAGACAGACACAGATACACTTTGATAATTCAATACTGAAAAGTATCAATAAAATAGTTTAACTTTCAGGGAATTCAAATATTTACAGCAGCTTCTTCTAATGAATATACATGTACAGGCATATATATCTAGCTATCTATATATGTATGTATGTATGTATTCAGATTTACAAACATAATTCACACAGTTCTCTTAATTCACATTTAAATTTCAAATATCATGTTTCCCACAATACACTCCTTTGTAAATACAAAGAAACACCAATGAGTAAGAGTTAATGGTTCACTATGGCAGTTCTTTCAAGACTGTATGCAATTATATATTATGTAAAGAAGCCCTTCGCTTTACATAGGCAGATGACCTATAGCAAGTTCATTTTATTCTGCTTAAAGAACAACTTACTATTCTCTGCTTTGAGTTTTCAGAGGCTAATTTCAATTAAATCAGTAGTCTAGGACCGCAAAGAAACTTTGAGAAACAGGTTTTTACTGTTGTCAGCAACTGAATGTTTGAAAGTCATTAAGAACGAATATAAGAGCTTGGTACAAGACTTTCACTTCTGGAGATAGACGTGCTTGAAAGATATGAGTATATGTGTGCTGCCTGAAAATTTGGTAGTAATTAAAGGATTATTTATTTATTTATTTATTTTAGATGATACAAACGGAAGCGATTCCATATTTTCTTCAATGATTTATGTAATAATCACGTAAGTAATCTTGGAACTATTTTCTTTTTATTAGTTATTTTATTGTAAGATTAATTGCATCAGCTTTCCTCTCAGAATATCTGCATGTATCATTTGTACCGCTCATGTATCGCTCAGTCTGTTTGTTTTGTGATTCTGTATATCTACTTTTCTGTCGGACCGTCTTCAAGTATTTTGTGTGTGTGTGTATATATATTATCTATATATACACATGTAAAGATGTGCCTGTATCAGTGTATGTAATGATGTCTATCTACATATATTGTCTTTTTGATGTCTGTGTGCCTTTCTTGTCTGTGTCTGTGTTTATCTATTTCCGTGTGTCTAATAATTCTTTGTTTATCATTTTTATTTCATCTTTATTTTATCTTTCTTCAGGTTTATCAACACTTTAGTCATCACTGGTTTGCTGTAGATCTACAGACTCCTCAGATATAGATAAACACGGAGATATGAGATGTATAAAATATTGACAACTATCTAAATTATATTCTTGTTTCTTTTTGGGGATTTTATCCTCATTATTATTATTATTATTATTATTATTATTATTATTATTATTATTACTTTGTATATTTATATATGTATTAATATGATTGTATTTATTTATTTATTTTTTTAAGTTTTTCTAATTATATATCCCTAAATGAAATATATTACATATGTATGGTTCTAGAATTTAATTTGTAAGTAAATACAATATTTTATTTAGTGTGAAAGACTGATCTTATAACATTTTGACAGTTATTTTTAGAATAATTGGATAGAATTTAAAAACTGTTTTACTGATGGTAATAGAATGTTTGTTAAGCAGATTATAATTATTAGTTACGTAATAATTACGAGTTTCTTTTTATCATTTGTAAGTAAATAGTGAATTAGTATACATCTGCCAAATACTTGTTAGAATTACAAATCAGAAGTAAGTGATCAGTTAGAATGCTGGTATCTTTTCAGTACAGATATAAATCTTGAAACTAAAAGCTGTTATTCATATTACATATATATAAATATATTACTTACATAGTTTTAGAGTTTGAATTTAAAGTAACAATGTATTCTCTGAACAGCATCATGACTGAGAGAACAAGTAGGAATCATCTCGTTTAGCGAAGACGAAATCAAATTTCTCTTCCTAAAATTTGACATATTTCCACATTGTTTGACTGATGTATAAGATACAACGTGAACTAAAACTGGATACAACTCAAATCTGTCATGTTGACTTATGTCTTCAACACAGTGAGATCTCCTAAAAAACGAAAAAAGAAAAACATTTTAATATGAAATTAAGTGGAGGCGTTGTAATATTTTATTCAATACTGAAATCTGTTTTCTCTGTTATACACAAATTCATACAAAGACTTGCAGATTATTCAAATATAAGGAAGACATTTATCAGTTTAGCTAAATCTTATGTAAAGCTGTCTCTATGCTGCTGCAAAGGTCAACTCATTTTTCCTAATCTTAATTTCCTTCAATGACAGGGTTTTCCTAGGTTGTGTTTCTGTTTTGTTATTTTCTAAAAAAGCAAATATCATGATGTATTATATATATTCAGCTTCATTTTCATATTCGTTTCTAGATATGTGAACTTTGATAAACAATTGAGAAATGACAGACAAGTTTACAGTTTCCTTTATAGTCTGCCAAATTTCATACAAATAAATGAATTAACAGTTACTTAAATTGTGAAATTAATAATTAAACTGTAAGGTACATCTGAGCTATTTAGTGTAATTAATTAAAATTTGTTAATTTCTGCATCATGCTTAAAAATACTGTTGAGCTTTAGAAATCATCATTTTGATATAAAACGTGTATACTGGTTTGAAACTGTATGATATATTCAGTGTTCTGTTTGCTAAATGACTGAAATGCATCTCAGATTTTCCACAGATTATGAAGGAAAAATACCAAGCAAATTTTATTCAGATAAAAATTCGTGACTTCCTTCACATCAATCATATTTTCGTTTAATTTTAATCTCTTTTTTATTTTGTCATTGTATAGTTATAAGTTATATATTTTAAAAGATAATTATATTTTGAAAATACTATTACAGAGCTGCTAAATAAAATTACACAATAATTTAAATGAAAAGCAAAATATAACTGATTACTCTGTTGATTGATGAATAAAAATTCAGCTAAATTTCTCCAAAAAAAAAACCCCCAAAATTACACTCGAGTCTTCTGACAAGATTCTACATTGTATTGTTTAATAATTCGTTATCGGTTATCTGCCCTTGAAAACTTTCAATAAAGCAGACGACGAAATATTTTACAAACTAAATTACAAACATGTACTCCAAAGTATATAAAGAATAATAATAAAAAAAAAAAAAAAAAAAAAAAAACATTTCAAGAAAGTAATATTCTACCATTACCTGTATATATAAAGGAGTCAACTCTTCGTGATTCTTAGAATCTACATTTAACTGAAAAAACCCATATAAATAACAAATACCGCAAATAAAAGAAAAATCGCGCCTCCCCCGAAGTAATATATTATATGAAATTATATGAGAGTAATCTCCCTTCAGCTATAGTTTCTTTCTTTCTTCTGTTTGAGGGGTTCTCGGTGTAAGTCATTGCGCACCACAGAAAATCGCTGATAACGAAACGTCGTATATAGCTGTATAATGAGTAATAAATGTAAATGTGTAGGTATTTCCAGGAATATCAAATATCAATTTGCTATAAACAATATACTGTATCTATTAATATGTGATAAATAACTAAAATATAAACAATAAAGATAAATACAGTGGACGCTGTCAAAACCGGATGATTCATTGAGACCAACGTGATATACCGTTTTAGACAGAGTGCAGATTTCTAAATACTAAAATAACATAAAACTGGAATATTTTTTTATTACAAATCAGTTGTCAGAGGATAAACAGTCTGTCATTGATGACTCCTTGTAGAATAAAATGTACGTGAAATTATCAGTATTTTTTATGATGCAAAATATAGAGAAAAATAAAACAAAACATCACGTTATTTTCACTCAGTATCAGTTTATAATATAAACGTCGCTGGTTTTATGTATTAACGTGAATTAATGTAATCTGTTCTGCTGTTAATCAAATATCACATTTATATGGATCTGACCTTTTATTTTATAGTGGCATTCAGCGCTGGACTACTAAATTCAGAATTAAATAACTTAATGACTAGATATACAGGGGAACCCTCTGTTGTGAAATATTTTTCTGTAAATCTCAATTACAATTTCTTCTCAACAAAAAAAAATATATAAAAAAAAAATACTGAAAAAAGTTAACTTTACTTGAATGACAAAATTTGACAAACGAACATTAAAATTAAAATTCACAGATTAGCTAAGTTTTCACATTTTATATATAAACTGCGACGTTTATTGATACTTAGTGAAAATAATGAATTATGTTTTATCTCTATTTTGCATAAAAATTTGAATAAAATTCAAAAACTAGGAAATACATATATAATGATACATTAAAATCCATTAAAAATTGTGCAGTCGGTATTAAAATTAAAATTATATTTATTTATTTATTTATTTATTTATTTATTTATATATTTATTTATTTATTTCAATTAAAGATAATCTATTTTTCATAATATTTCAAGGTTTTTTGAATCTCAGTTTATAAAACTGAAATCTTGTTAATTTATAGAACGTTAATTCCGTCCAGCAATTTGTCCATAGTAAACTACACTGTACGTCAAAGTTTCATGTTTCAGTAAATACTCAAATACGATTTGTATCATGGAAGAACAAAACTGGACAGCAGAATTTTTACTGAAACACGTGTTATCCAGACAGTCAGCTACACGTCTGCACAGTTCGACTTGTCTTCACAAGTTTCACCCAAACGTTTCTTCACAAAACTCACGCCGTTGTATAGGACGAGCAGGTACCACATTTCTTAAAATATTCTGGTTAAATGCTAACTCGCTATGTATCAATTCTACAGCTACTGTTGAAAAAAGGGTACATAACTCTATATTTCGCTGCAGCATATTATGTTCTGTTTTTGATTCACGGTTTCAGATATTTAGTTTTATCTGTAATAATAATGTGATTTTTTTTCTTGTATAATCTGTAATACAGTCTATAAAAAATGACGTTAATCCATAAGCGCGCGCTATAATTCTGATTATCCACTGATCTTCTATAAAACAAAATATTTATCTTGCGCATTCTGCGTTAGTAAATGTAAGTAATGTATCAAGTTATAAAATGTCATTTTATTAATCTATCATCTTCTCACCTTTTCAAGTATACTCCTACATTGGTAATTAAAAAAATAAAAAAATAAAACTCCAGAAGCCCATTTAATATGTTCAATACACCCCTCTCACCTACATACTAAATTATAAAAAAAATGTTTTTATTATACGATGTAAATATTTATTTATTTATTTATTTATTATTATTATTATTCTCAAATAAGTGTCTCGCTCATTCTCTCTTTTTTTTGTTCTGTTTGTCAATAAAGAGGATTGAAAAGTGGATATCTCCAGTGTACTTGTCTGTGTGAAGCTATAGCTACGTCATAAAATATATTGACATCCAGACTGGAGCGATGATGTTAACGTCTGAAGTCTTATGGATATTGAGAAGTAAAGAAATCAAACAAAGATTAAAATTTTCTTTTCTTCTATTGTTGTTGTCGATGTCGTTGTTGTTGTTGTTTTATGTGTGAACTGTAGCATTATAGTAAACACTACAGGTGTGATTTTACTGCGAGTAAAGTGAAAAGGCGAGGATGCGCGAGATGAATCTTGTTTATTATAACACAAGTTCTGTAAATATACTCTGTATCTATCTGACTATTATTTAACTGTATACATAAACACCGTCTCACTGATATGAACTTTCGTATATAACTATCCTCTAAGGCAAACACGTATACCAAACTATTTCTTTTCTATATGTGTCTGTCTCTGTGTGTGTGTCTGTGTATGTGTGTGTGTCTATCTCTCTATCTGTTTATTTGTTGATAATTGTTTCTTTATTTATGATGACGACTGCAATACTGACATAACGACATTAACGATAAAAACAACAACACTAATTGCAATAATACTACTTAAAATGATAAATAAAATAGTAATTTGGTCCTCAAATATGTTGTACTGATTATTGCTATATAATCATTGTTTACTACTAATAATAATTAGTCCTAATCACAATACAAGTCAAATTCAAAATTTCAATAAACTAAACTCCTTGACAAATATCACACAAGAATACAATATCTTCAAAGTCTGCACCAGTTGGGATTTCAAGGTTTGTGCAAGGATGAAGACAATACCAATTTGGGCACCCGTCACATCCTATGAAATCGTCAGAATTCATTCCATCAACTCTGCCACAGAGTTTACATCTTTCTTGTGTATCTACAACATCTCTGTCTTCTAGTTCAGGCTCATCACCGTCAACGTTTTCTTTGGCTGCATCCACCGGTTCTGCTGTAGCATTCAAACTGAACTGCCGTTTTGACTTTGGTATCTTCTATTTTTTGTTGTTGTAATTTTGCCTCTAAAACATTTGCTTTCTTTGCCTTTTCTTCCTCCTCCTTCTTCTCCTCTGCCAGCTCTTCTTCATACCTCTTGACACGTTCTTTTTCTGTCAATGCCTTTTGATTTTATTGCCCCAAGTGGTGGAGTTAAATAAAAAGCATATTTCTTGCCTAATTATCACATATTAATCACGTTTCTTCTGCTGAACTTAAAAACCGATTATATGTTTACCTGTTATAACTTAACACTAACCTTATGTCTATAGGACTAAAAAATAACACTCACTTTTGGAACTTCAAAATACAGTATAGCGGCTGCAAGTCATAATATACCTCGGAGGCCCGAATTGCCCTGAGGCCAGAATTACACCAACTTACTACTAGTTTTAAATCAAATAATTTTAGTGAATTTAGTAAATTCAGTGAATGATCAATATTCAGGCGACTTGAATTATTTTTCTATTTTATATAATTTTTTTAATTTTACTCAACACTCAGTCTTACGTGTGTGTTAAATAGAGTTGTTTCTCTTAGACCACGAACTTCTGAAATAGATTACTCCTCGCATATGCAAGGTAACGGTAAATTAGATTTGCTGCTTTTAGATGAAAAGAACTAGTTTTGTATAATGTTTTGAAGCAGACAGAATCAGCTTATTAACATTCCCTGCATTTTCTTTTTCTTTTAACTAACCAGTTTCCTGTATTTTTGGTTTATTTAACGTGATATTATTATTTGATGAATTATTGTAAAATTGCTATTTCATTTAATGTTTTTCATTTAATTTTATTTATTTATTTAATTAATTTATTTCATTTATTTTTAGTTGAAAATGTAGTTCGGGAAGGCGCAAGAGATCACGGTTTTGAACAAACATCTTTATCAGTGTAAATCATAAAAAGTTCAGAAAGTAGACGTAAAATAATTGTATTTGGAAGTTTAAAAACTTCAGTGACCTCATGGAAACTTCCGATCGAAATCCAAGATGGCAGCATCGAACGCCGATCAATATTTACACACTTTTAAACATGTAGACCTTTATAATGCAATAATTCTACATGGATCATTAAAAGTAATTTGGAGAAGCCGCTTATACATAGATGGCTAAATCTGTGTAGCATTTGCTGAAAATGTGGTAACATTTCTTTTTTATCCTTTTTTTCCTTTTCTGACGTTTACGTAATATGCCTTCTCGTACCCATTTCGTACTTTCTTTTTTTCACTTTTTATTATGACATCGTCAGCCAAGAAAAAAAAAAAAAAAAAAAAAAATTAGTAAATCAATAAAAATAAAATAAATTAATTGAAATAAAATAAATTAAAATGAAATAAATAATTTTCACTGTCGCTGGTTCGATGGATGGATATATCCATATAGATATACACACATACATACATACATACATACATACACACACCCGTGTATAGGAATGATAATGTATTTGTATGTTTAGAAGATGATTAGCACGTATATGTACATAAAAGGATAAGTAACTACGTGTGCCTGTGTGTGTGTGTGTATAGAAAAGAGTGGATAGATGGTAGATGATAACAGACAGGTAAATTGATAGACAGAAGAAAGGTAGATAATTTACTAGAAAGATAGATAGATGCAAGGAGGCATGAGTATATACCTGCACATCTGTAAGAACGACGGACTCCGTTGCTTATGTATACTTATAGATAAATCACTAGATATATAAATACTTAAAAAGGATGTAAATAGATAGAGGGGATATACGTACGTGTGTGTGCGTGTGTGTGCGTTTGTGTTTTGTGTGACTGCAAGATAGACTGTGGCTATGTATAACTGAGAAGGTGAGATAGATTGATATAGAGATAGACATCGCTTCAGAGATAGATTGATATGTTAGGTAGACAATAATTAGGTACATATATAGATAGATATATACAGCTAACATAGATACATTGATGTGTATCTGTATGTTTTACAGAGAACTGGTATGAACTGATGTGTATGTGTGTAATAAATATATGTGTTAGAGAGAATGAGTATATAAATGGGTGTCAACGATTTTTGATAGAGTCAGATGATTGATAGAGAGATAACAGATTAAATATTAGTAAATAAATACATGAGTGAATAGATGTATGTGTATATATATATATGTGTGTGTTAGAGAGGGTAGATATAGATGGATGGATGGACACACACACAAACAAATATACATAATAAACTATACAAACAACATAAATAGATACA
>CM022677.1:12209793-12248319 GCA_012295275.1 Chrysomallon squamiferum
TGACAAACTAACTACCCGAGTAGCTACTTCTTTCTTTAATTCCGCGGATTTCACCGACGTCCGCAGTAATCTAATACACGGGCTTCGCGGCTGAGACGAGGCGAGTTCAAGTCTGGTTCGGGAAGCGACAAGCGGGCGGTTGACAAGTTTGATGAACTTGGAGGTCAAAGGACAGACCTTGACACTGTGGCCTTTCTTTGACACGCAGTGATAGCGTCATTAGGTAGCGTAAGTTAAGTTGTATAGGCCTATATATATATGTGTGTGTGTGTGTGTGTGTGTGTGTGTGTGTGTGTGTGTGTTAAATATACATAAATAAACTGCACTCCTTCTGATGTATTATTTAGCTATTATTATACATACATCGCACAATTTATAACTGACCAGTCCTTGTCACACTGTTTTATTCCCCTAGACAATTAGCACTTTAAACACTTTATTATCAGTAACTATTATTATTATCATTATTATTATTATTATTATTATTATTATTATTATTATTATTATTATTATTATTATTATTTTCTTTATTTTTTCTTTATTTGGCATGATTACAGTGGTAAAGTGGTTCACTGTAGTGCCTCTTTTCCTTAATGTCATAAGAATGTTTTTATTTTATTTAATGGTTAATCCAAGTCTGACTGATGAACTTTATACAGCATAGATTAAAATAGAACCTACACTATGGCTAGAGTGCTGTAGTAATAATGTGACACAGCAACTCAACCTAGATAAAGTACAACTCGTGTACGTTTAGTCACAACATTCACAATGGCGCTGTTGAGATATTTACTTGTTTCTCTTACGATTATCAGCACAGATAGGTTTTATTAAAGTTTTACGCTAGAAAACTCGCCTGACATTTATGTAACACTAGCCTGTACGCTGAGACTCAACCTGTGTTATTTATTTCATATAATTAATGTTTGGTTCTTCATTGTAAAATAATTTTTGTGATATTAGAGAGACATATTCAAGTTTTCCGAATGTTTCATACTTTGGATAAAAACTTGTATGTTTTTTGTTAGTGTTATTTGTCACGGACCGTTCTCTGTACGCCTACAGAACAGAGAAACAATAATCACTATTTCCTATTTTACGACTGTCAGTATTTAATATTAATTTATAAAGTAATTTGAGGTGAGTATGTTCCAACAAGATAAATTAAGATTACCGCCTCCTGCTCGGAGCTTTGTTAAAACTGGTAACTCTATTGTCATGTAATATGACCATATATGGCAACTGCTACCTGGAGTTTATAGGAAACATTCTCAGAATATAGAGGTTACTCTCTGCCCTTTATAGTACACGACTTTAGTTAACTGTTAATGAAGATGGTGACACTTGTTGTGAGGTTTTTGTTTTGGTTTGTTATGATATTTCAATTTCGTATTGATTAAATATAATACAGTGGTACCTTGACTTACGAGTTTAATTGGTTCCGTGACCGAGCTCGTATCTCAGTTTGCTCGTATATCCAATCAATTTTCCCAACTGAAATTAATTGAAATACCATTAATCCGTTCCAGACCTTCCAAAACCACCCCTATGTTTTGTAACGTGTTTTTAAATAAGAAAAATGTATTTATAAATGACAAATTTTGTTTCAAACCAAAATAAAAGAGAGTGTAAACTGGATTTAACTTAGAGATCAGACAAATTATTTTAACGCCTTTGGCTGGAGTTACAACCTTTATCGACTCTTTTAGCTTCAGCATGGTGCATATCGTAGAAGTACTACGCTCGTGCTGCCTAGCCAAGTCGACTACATGCACACCTCGCTCATGTCTCGCTTCTTCTTCTCAGCACCGTCCTTTTCATTCACTTTCTTAATAGCCATGTTCAGAAAAAGAAATTTGGTATAATACTGCACAACACGCGAGCAGAACACAACAAAGATGCTTCCGCGCCGAGGTAACCACGTGAAGTGAGACGCTGGATGCTGGCCGGATATTGTGTTGTTCGCTCCGCCTACTAGCGACGGCGTCTCTGAAACTCGCTCGTAACTCGGATTTTGGCTCGCAACTCAAAGCATCGAATCGACCGGACGACTGCTCGTAAGTTACTTCAGTATTTATGAAATTTAGTAAATACAATATTATTTTCTCTCTCTCTGCATTAATCTTTCCATAGTCAGTGGTTACCTGTACATTTTTCATACTGAAAAATGAACTAGATCTGATTTATAAGTGGTTAAGAAGCAATGACCAGAAAATAGGTTGACCGAATACACAACGCCTAAATCCTAAATACGGAAGTCGTTATTTGATATCGATATTCTAAAGAATGAAGTTGTATTATTAATTATTCATTATCATTACAAATAAATCAAATGTTTAAAAAACATTTACGATAATATCGGCTCGAAATACAGTTTCAACGGATCTGATGTAAATATGTCTGTCCATCCATAGTCTATCTGTATGTCTGTCTCTCTGTATTTATGCCAGTTTCTTTGTTAATTTTTATATGTTAATATTGTGAAGTGCATTAATTGTGAGATCTTCGGTACTGACAGATACGCGCAGTGTACACATCCGGCCTGACTCAGTATCGTCGCAGGCTCAGTCTAACAAGAGTGAACAAACAAACTACACCCGCCTGACACCATTACATAGCATCACAAGTACCACAGACTGTCCAGTTTAACAAACGTATACACTTTTTATTGAAACTTCTGTCTTCTGGAACGTACTTGTAATGTGCTCGCTTTGGATATAAGATAATGTACAAGCAGAACATAATATATTCTTTTATCAGGGATTATCTTAATTAAATATCTGCCTAAATTAGAAATGCTACAGCAAGAGAGAATAAAATGGCACAAAGAGCAGGACCTAAGATCATCAGTCAGCAAATATGGAAAGATATCGCGTTTTTTCAGGTACAAGTGATCTGAATAAATATATTTCATTAGTTATTGGCCATAATATAGCTATTGAACTTCAAAGATTAGACATATTGGTTGTGTGGTCACTACTTCGAAATGTATGTCAGTGTGCCTTGTGATTAATGATTGAATTCATTTGAACAATACACTTTCCAACGCTGATACCTGTAGAATGATAACTCCTAATTAAATCATTATCAATCATGCTAACATTGCATAAAATGTTTGGTATTTGGCAAAAACTGTGTTACTGATGCAGTTGAAAAAAGGATGCTCTCAGCTTGCATCAACACAAAATTACTATAAAGCCTTAAGATTGGTCTATTTGGAGGGTGTCAGGTGTGTGTTTACTTAATTATCATATACAGGTTTGTTTTCTGAACTTTTTAAAAGAGTATCTATGACAACAAATATTCAGGTCGCCATTAGCAGGTAAGATTACAATTTAGGTAGGACAGACATTAAGAATTAAAAAACAGTAATCAGTAATAAATAAACAGCAACCATGTTACCATCAGTCAAAGTCCTTCAGTAGCAAACCCATCAAATACTTCTGTGAAAAAAATAAAAAAATTAAGTTGCCATGGTGCCTCTACTTTAAGGGAAATGTTTGCATTGATGCAATTACAACATTCATCTTTAAAAAAAATAAAAATGTTCCCCCTGTGTATGTAATTTGTTTCAATGCAGTCCTTATTACAAATGAAATGTCCACTATTTCATAGTTATATTATAAGAACTGAGGTGTCTTCCACCTGCAGAAAAGACTTCACTACTATATAATAACATTTGGCATGTGTGTGGCAGTTTTAAGGATCCAAAAGTGGGTCTTGTTGGCATTAAAATGTAAATTAGTTACACAAGGACATTTCTTTGATCATTTAATATTAGTAGAAAGATGCTGAGGTATCGCCTCACCTTTTAATTTTGAAAATACAAAAACTACGGTTTACTCAACCAAACAAAATCCCAAACTTTCAGTTTCATTTGTATATCCAATATAAATGTATTTGCATACCAAAAGCATTAGAAAACCTTGATGAACTATTTCAGTAAAGTTTCTTAAATATTTCTGTGCAACAGAATGTTTTCACAGGAAAGAGCACTCAACAAGTCATTTTTATTATTATAAAATCATCAGAGGAACTAAGACTGTACCTTGATGCTGAGGAAAAATGCAGCAGCCTTTTTTAAAAAAAAAATTCTATCCCCGGAATATTTAAGATTTTCTAATTTATCCCTTCTAAATGTGTTTCATCATTTAGATCTTTTCACTAATTAATTTGGTAAAATAACTTTTCACAGTACAAAGAGAAGGGAAGTTTTGAGTTCTCAAAGATTTAAATTTTAATCATGTGAATGGTCTAGCAGCAATGGATATTTACCAACTTGGGTTCACTTAACAATGTAGGTGTACTTTGCAGATATATGGAACAAAATTGAGGTTTGTTTGAAATGGTAACAGTGTGCAAATCGCAAATTAAATATTAATATCATGGAATTATTCTACTGAAAACCTAGAAATTGTGATCACTGAAATCAGGATAAAAAGATCTACAGTTATAGTTAGGTTGTATTTCCAGAACAGAAAGTCACTTTGGAATTATCTACTACCGGTGCTTACACTACAAAATTAAATTTGGAATCCAGTGAATGTTAGAAAATGGAATCCAATTCTTTTATTTTAAATAAAATTGACATGTGACCTATGGAAATGGCAATACTCCCTTAGAAATAACTGTATTAGCACATTTCTTTTCTAATATTGAAATAATTTAGCAAAATGTAGAAAAATAACAACCAACTAAAACAATTGTATTGTATATATTTTTGCAGGTTTGATGACCTTAACAGGTGTTGCCAGTGGTGTGTTGAGTCAGATCTACACATTCCAGTGTTCTGCATCAGGCAGCATCACTTCACCTGTCAGCTTTCTAAGAAATGGAAATACTGTGTGTTTACTCCTGTCACACTGTGGTGAAGTCAGTGTTCTGCCTGGTTACCCTTGTACATGTGCTGGTCAGACTGGAACTTCTAAACTCCTCAATCTGACAATAAACAGTGTCAGTCTTGAAGATGAAGCTACCTGGACATGTACCTATGATACAAGTGCTAGCAACAGATTTGATTTACCAGTTTTGAGTAAGTTATTTGTTTTTAATATGATAAAATAATACATTTTATTTATTTTAAATGTTATTCTTTGTTCTAGCTACCATTTATTGTGGGGTTCTTTTATTCCATTAAAGAATTATGTTTTATGTTACAGCAAGTTGGATATAAAATGAAAATATAAAGTCAGCAAAGACAACATATTTTCTATTTTAATTTTTAACATCAAGGTATTAATTTATTTATATATATATATATATATATATATATGTAAATGTCAACAATGTTAATCATTATGTAACTTGAATTGATATACAAGATAGAGGCTAACATCACTGAAGTTGGTGAAGTAGTTCCAAAGATAGGCCATTTTCAAAAATGTATTGCATCTGATTACTATAGGATTTCATATTTGGTAATCTACAACATAACAAAAAATACAACAACAAAATATTTCTGTTCTAAGAATGGAACTTTAACCATTAGTTTACTTATTCTGTAAAATACATGAGTTGAAATATGCAAAAAATCCAAGCACTTATTTACATCCTAATTAAATAAAATGAATACAGTGTGTGTGTGTCATGTGAGAGAGAGAGAGAGAGAGAGAGAGAGAGAGAGAGAGAGAGAGAGAGAGAGAGAGAGAGAGAGAGACGTTAATCATATTTGTCCACATCTGTATATTTTGTGTTATGAACCATATCCAGTTTCTATTACACACATTTGTTTTAAAATGTTATGTTAAAAAAAGAATGATAGTTGTTAAATGTAACATATGGTGAAGGTGTTTGTGTCTCTTCATTTTGTACCATGTTTAATGATGGTAACACTCACATTAATGTTTTCAGCAGATGTGCCATTTGATGAAACCACACCTACTGATAAAACTTAATGTTATTGTTATTTTCAAAATTGTACCTTCCTGTCAGTTATGTGGCCTAGCTCCTTCAATTTTACAATACTTTTTTTTTCTTTCAAATCTTTAATAACCCCTAGATCTTTTGGTTCACTTATATTACAGCCTTTACAAAGAAGGAAAGAAAAAAAACTTCATCTTTGTTGAAAGCTCAGAGAAGAATCCTCAGTAGCTTGAATAAATGATGATATATATGCCATAAGTTATCCTTCAGTCTCTTTCACAAGTTGTCCTGAAGTGTGTAAATATGGGGGTATTCAGCTGATTTTATGGCATCATAAATATATACTAATTCATGTCATTCCCCTAAAGTATAAAAAGTGTTTAATAATATATGTAGAGCCATTTTTCATTTATTCAAATTTGGAGTTACCCAATTGCATTGCAATATATTTTGCACTATCTGTAGACCAAGAATCTATATTCTAGCAATTTAGTGCAAGTTGTAACTGGCAGCTATGTAATAAATATGCAAATCACATTGTTATATATTTCAAACTGTTTTTGGCCTATAATACAGTTTAATGTTAGGTAGATGAAAAATAAGACAACCAGGAAAAGTTAGCTGAAAAAACAAATAATAAAAAAATAAAGCAACAAAGAAAAAGAATGACTGTGGAAATATGGAAAAAAAGAACTGTGCCACATATATATATTATATGGGACATTATACACTTGAGACATATCTTATAGTAATAAAAGTTTTTAGTATCTGCTTTTAATAGATATTGCCAGGTATGATAATATTTGTATTTTGTGTGTAATACAAATATTTTTCATGGTGTAATGAAAATGAAAAACAATACAATAAAATCATGTAAAATGTATTTAATAACTGATTTGTTAAAAAAAATCCAAGAAAGAAAACAACAAAAAATTCATATTTTACACACACAAAATTTACTTTAAATAAAATGGCACTTGTTTAAACAAGAGGCTGATCATTGTAAATTAGGAGATTTAAAAAAATATATATGTTCTGAATTTTACACTGGAAATGTCTTCAAGTGTTCATAAAAGAAATATGTTAAACTGAAGATCTAGAAAATGTGTATTCAAATTTAAATTATAATAAATAAACAAAAAAAGCAAAAACAATAATTACATAAAAATCATATCATGTATAGAAGGCAGCATCTGTACACTCAGAAATGTTTTAAATTTACAGAGGTAAAGGTTTCCTAGAATAATTTTATATCCAAAGAAAAACATTATAACAATATATATAATCTAGTACAATTTTTACTAAATTGTCTTAAACACTTCTTAATGCCAACTTTCTTACTTTCTACAAAAGTAAAAATTTGCTCTTTTTGTGACATATCAGCTTCATTGAAACAGGGATTTTTTTTATTTCATTATTATTTTTATATACATATTTTTTAATTCATCAATTGTTTAATTTTTATATATATATTTTTGATCTGATTGAAGACAAACCTATTTGAAATTATTAAAATGTGCAGTCATAAGCTGAGAATAATATAGTTTTGCCATTGTAGCAGATACATTCAGCATTTTTACCAATTAATTAAAATAACTGTTTTAAGATCATTTAATAAGAAATATATCTTGTTTTCTGTTTATTAATATTTGCTATTTGAAACAAACTTAATAATTATCTGTGCGTTATGGTTTGATTACATCATAAGGAATAGTACAGTGAATTTTCTTTATCTTCATTTTCCAGCTCCAGTTAATTATACAATCACAGAAGTTTCTGGATCAAGGCCAAACTCATTTAACATCACTGAGGGAAACTCTGCTGTTTTTACCTGTGTTGTACAGGGAGCCAAACCAGCACCGACTGTTTCACAGATCTTGTGGTACGTAGACAGTAACAAGCTTCCTGTCAGCATCACTGGATCTCCAACTACTACTGACAGACTGACAACATCAAGTGTGACGTACACAGCCAGCAGAGAACATGATGGTCAGAACGTTTTCTGTGCTGCTGAAAATAAGTTGATGATTGACCAAAGTATTCCTGCTGTCAGCTCAACTAACAAAATTGAACTACATATACAAAGTGATCACCATTTTATCTTTGTATTTTATTTCTCACCTTGTGTAAAATGAAGAAGTAGTTTCAAATGTAATACACATATTGTATGTGTGTGTGTGTGTGTGTTACATCTTTATGTTTGTATATGTGTGTGTACATGCATGTATGGTTTTTAGTAACAAGTCTGAAAGTAACCAGCACCTAACAAATACTGTTTATTTGAAATGTATGATTTGTAACATTTTGATATTAACGATGATTTAGATTAATGTACAGAATTGATTCAGTGCTGCTAACTGTAAAATAGTGTGCATGTGCTTTAAGAATAAATCTCACTACAATGGAACAAATATCAGGAATATCTGAGTTTTCTTCACAGAATGATTTATTGACCTATTCAGAAATTATTCAGTGAGATCTGGGTTTACGCCTTTAAAACATGACCAGATCAATAATTATTCCCAGTCAGTAAGTTAATTTTGATACCAGAGTCTATTCTTACTGGCTTTGTTGCAGAGTTTTATTTGGCTTTGAATAACATGAACAAATTAAAATATGGCAAATTAGAAACAGTTTGATCAAATTTAGTGACAGGTCTGGTATATTTTCATTTGTGACAGCCATGACAGATCATTTTGATAGGGTGAAGAATTTTTTTTATTTCCAGACTTTAATTTTTTAAACAAAACTGCTAATAGTGGATGGATCAATGAATAACATATTTCCTTTTTAGCAGAAGAAAGAAATTCAACAACCTGGGATCAGGTTCTGGCTGTAATTTAGTTTGTATTATCCTCATTACAGTTTTCACTCTCACAGGTCTTTGTATAATCATAACATGCTGTCTGATATCACTAAGAAATCAAAACACAAAGAAAAATGATAAAACTACAAATATTGAACTGAGCAGTAAAACGGACACTGAAAAGTCTCAAACTGAGGTTTCTGTTGATATCAAAGCAGAAGAAAAGTGTAACATTCAAGAGAACATTGACAAAAAAGCTCAATAAAATAGTTTAACTTTCAGGGAATTCAAATATTTACAGCAGTTTCTTCTAATGAATATACATGTACAGGCCTATATATATGAGCATATATCTATATATCTAGCTATCTATCTATATATGAATGTATGTATATATTCAGATTTTCAAAAATAATTTACACAGTTCTCTTAACTCACATTTAAATTGTAATTAACATGTTTCTCACAATACACTTCTTTGTAAATACAAAGAAACACCAATGAGTAAGAGTTAATGGTTTACTATGGCAGTTCTTTGAAGACTGTATGCAATTATATATTATGTAACGTAGCACTTTTGTTTTAGCTCAACAGTGAAAACCATGTTAAATATTGTGCAAGCATTAGGCTCTGGCTGCTTTTAGCTCCATTGGAAAGCTAATAAAATATGTAGCAAGATTAGTAAAAGTAAAATCAACATATTTTTTTCAAAAAAAAATATATTTCAAGCATAAATTACAATCAGTCGAATTACCACTGTAACATCGTTTCATACAGGTAACTGAATATATATTTGGCAGAACTTAGAGTTGCAAATAGTGAAAAGCTGTTACCATTATAGTAGTTCAGTTGATTATTTTCAGTGAAAAACATTTTCTGCTGGCGGTTGTAAACCAGTGAGTGTACAGAACAGTTCATTTAAAGAAGGAAAGGCTTTTGTGTGAATTTGTGGTGGGATTTTGAACAGGTGACTGTTAGACGAGTTTCGACTCTTGTCTGTGTGTATGTATGTACAGGTAGATAGCCAAACAGACAGACACAGATACACTTTGATAATTCAATACTGAAAAGTATCAATAAAATAGTTTAACTTTCAGGTAATTCAAATATTTACAGCAGCTTCTTCTAATGAATATACATGTACAGGCATATATATCTAGCTATCTATATATGTATGTATGTATGTATTCAGATTTACAAACATAATTCACAGTTCTCTTAATTCACATTTAAATTTCAAATATCATGTTTCCCACAATACACTCCTTTGTAAATACAAAGAAACACCAATGAGTAAGAGTTAATGGTTCACTATGGCAGTTCTTTCAAGACTGTATGTAATTATATATTATGTAAAGAAGCCCTTCGCTTTACATAGGCAGATGACCTATAGCAAGTTCATTTTATTCTGCTTAAAGAACAACTTACTATTTTCTGCTTTGAGTTTTCAGAGGCTAATTTCAATTAAATCAGTAGTCTAGGACCGCAAAGAAACTTTGAGAAACAGGTTTTTACTGTTGTCAGCAATTGAATGTTTGAAAGTTATTAAGAACGAATATATACAAGACTTTCACTTCTGGAGATAGACGTGCTTGAAAGATATGAGTATATGTGTGCTGCCTGAAAATTTGGTAGTAATTAAAGGATTATTTATTTATTTATTTATTTTAGATGATACAAACGGAAGCGATTCGATATTTTCTTCAATGATTTATGTAATAATCACGTAAGTAATCTAGGAACTATTTTCTTTTTATTAGTTATTTTATTGTAAGATTAATTGCATCAGCTTTCCTCTCAGAATATCTGCATGTATCATTTGTACCGCTCATGTATCGCTCAGTCTGTTTGTTTTGTGATTCTGTATATCTACTTTTCTGTCGGATAGTCTTCTTTTCAAGTATTTGTGTATGTATGTGTATATGCATTATCTATATATACATGTAAAGATGTGCCTGTATCAGTGTATGTAATGATGTATATATACATATATTGTCTTTTTGATGTCTGTGTGCCTTTCTTGTCTGTGTCTGTGTTTATCTATTTCCGTGTGTCTAATAATTCTTTGTTTATCATTTTTATTTCATCTTTATTTTATCTTTCTTCAGGTTTATCAACACTTTAGTCATCACTGGTTTGCTGTAGATCTACAGACTCCTCAGATATAGATAAACACGGAGATATGAGATGTATAAAATATTGACAACTATCTAAATTATATTCTTGTTTCTTTTTGGGGCCTCATTATTATTATTATTATTATTATTATTATTATTATTATTATTATTATTATTATTATTATTATTATTATTATTACTTTGTATATTTATATATGTATTAATATGATTGTATTTATTTTTTTATTTTTTTAAGTTTTTCTAATTATATATCCCTAAATGAAATATATTACATATGTATGGTTCTAGAATTTAATTTGTAAGTAAATACAATATTTTATTTAGTGTGAAAGACTGATCTTATAACATTTTGACAGTTATTTTTAGAATAATTGGATAGAATTTAAAAACTGTTTTACTGGCGGTAATAGAATGTTTGTTAAGCAGATTATAATTATTAGTTACGTAATAATTACGAGTTTCTTTTTATCATTTGTAAGTAAATAGTGAATTAGTATACATCTGCCAAATACTTGTTAGAATTACAAATCAGAAGTAAGTGATCAGTTAGAATGCTGGTATCTTTTCAGTACAGATATAAATCTTGAAACTAAAGCTGTTATTCATATTACATATATATAAATATATTACTTACATAGTTTTATAGTTTGAATTTAAAGTAACAATGTATTCTCTGAACAGCATCATGATTGAGAGAACAAGTAGGAATCATCTCGTTTAGCGAAGACGAAATAAAATTTCTCTTCCTAAAATCTGAATATTTCCACATTGTTTGACTGATGTATAAGATACAACGTGAACTAAAACTGGATACAACTCAAATCTGTCATGTTGACTTATGTCTTCAACATAGTGAGATCTAAAAAACGAAAAAAGAAAAACATTTTAATATGAAATTAAGTGGAGGCGTTGTAATATTTTATTCAATACTGAAATCTGTTTTCTCTGTTATACACAAATTCATACAAAGGCTTGCAGATTATTCAAATATAAGGAAGACATTTATCAGTTTACCTAAATCTTATGTAAAGCTGTCTCTATGCTCCTGCAAAGGTCAACTCATTTTTGTGATCTTAATTTCCTTCCTTGAAAGGGTTTTCCTCATTTGTGTTTCTTTTTGTTATTTTCTAAAAAAGCAAATATCATGATGTATTATATATATTCAGCTTCATTTTCATATTCGTTTCTAGATTCATGAACTTTGATAAACAATTGAGAACTGACAGACACGTTTATAGTTTCCTTTATAGTCTGCCAAATTTCATACAAATAAATGAATTAACAGTTACTGAAATTGGGAAATTAATAATTAAGGTACATCTGAGCTATTTAGTGCAATTAATTAAAATTTGTTAATTTCTGCATCATGCTTTAAAATACTGTTGAGCTTTAGAAATCATCATTTTGATATAAAACGTGTATACTGGTTTGAAACTGTATGAGATATTCAGTATTCTGTTTCCCAAATGACTGAAATGAATCTCAGATTTTTCCAGATTATAAAGGAAAAATACCAAGAAAATTTATTCAGATAAAAATTCTCCAATTTTTTATTTTATTTTTATTTTATTTTATTTTTTTTTTTTTTTTGTCATTATTTTTAAGTTATATACTTTAAAAGATAATTATATTTTTGAAAATACTATTACATAGCTGCTAAATATAATTACATAATAATTTAAATGAAAAGCAAAATATAACTGATTACTCTGCTGATTGATCAGTAAAAATTCAGCTAAATGTTTGCAAAAAAAAAGAAAAAAAAAAAGAAAAAGACACTCGAGTCTTGTGACAAGATTCTACATCGTATTGTTTAATAATTCATTTTCGATTATCTGCCCTTGAAAACTTTCCATAAAGCAGACGACGAAACATTTTACTAACTAAATTACAAACATGTACTCCAAAGTATATAAAGAATACAAAAAAAAAGAAGCAAAAAACATTTCAAGAAAGTTCTACCATTAACTGTATACCTAAAGAAGTCAAATCTTCGTGATTCTTAGAATCTACATTTAACTGAAAAAAAACATAAATAACAAACACCGCAAATAAAAGAGAAATCGCGCCTCCCCCGAAATAATATATTATATGAAATGATATGAGAGTAGTCTCCCTTAAGCTATAGTTTGTTTCTTTCTTCTGTTTGTGGGGTTCTCGGTGTACGTCACTGCACACCACAGAAAATCGCTGATAACGAAACGTCGTATATAGCTGTATAATGAGTAATAAATGTAAATGTGTAGGTACGTTCCAGGAAAATCAATTTTCATACAATATAAACAATATACCGTATCTATTAATATGGGATAAATAATTAAAATATAAACAATAAAAATAAATACAGTGGACGCTGTCAAAACCGGATGATTCATTGAGACCAACGTTTTCTCTGTGATTTTCTACAGTTGCATGTAACAATCACTACATCTGTGTGTATAGCTAAATATTTTTGTTTACACTGGAAACACGTGCAAATCTAATAATGATCTTGTTCATCTAGCTGCATATTATATTACAAGAAGCTTGATATAATTGTTTGTTAAGCCATCGAAGAAGAGCGATCATTTTATCTCATGCGCTAGTCTAATTATGTTCAAATTGCCATCAGTGTTTAAGAAATGATAAAATGTAGAAAATTGTGTTCCAGTGCTAATTACTATATAAACTTTTCTGTTGTTGTGAAATTTGCACCCGGAATCACACATGTGAGAGAGAGAGAGAGAGAGAGAGAGAGAGAGAGAGAGAGAGAGAGAGAGAGAGAGAGAGAGAGAGAGAGAGAGAGAGAGAGAGAGAGAGAGATTGCCAGTTTTTAATATAAGAGTACTTGTTTCTTGACCTCATTGTTTAACGCAACATATACGTACGGCAATTTACATCTACAATGGACTTAATATTTTTTAACTATTGATATTACAAATTTCAGTACATCTCAAAACAGACTTGTCGACGTTTGGCTGAAATAAGTAGAAACTAGTAAGTTTAATACTCTTTTAAGGGACTATCAAGTGTTAGAGGCTGATATAATAATAATAACTGATAAAGGCGTTTCCCTCTTTGTTGAAATAATGATGAGATGTTTCATTAAAACAAAATACTTGAATTACGTGAGAGTAAACAGTATACGGACCTAAGAGAAAATTACTTTTATTATAAATTTTTATTATAAATAATCACATACAGCATCTTTGATTATTATTTTTTAATAAATAAATAAATAAATAACTAAACAAATAAATAGATACCCATTAAAAATATATCTCCTTTTACAGTTAACACGATCTTTAATTTTTTTAAGGGAACAAAGAATACAACAGCAAGCATGTTTATATCGGTTTGTCCACATTCGCATATTTTTTGTTTGTTCTTGTTATATTCTTATTGTTGCTGTCGTTGTATCTTATATCTAAAGACAAAGTGTAACATTTGCACTGATTCTAAGAAGTTGAAGAAAGTCAAGTTACAAGACGTAATCATTATATTTTGAACGAGAGTAATCTTTTTTTTTTTAACATATATGCCTATGGAAAATATTTACAAACCAAAAATTAATCAGTAAGCAAGAAACCTCTTTCTAGGACCTGCGCAATTAAAAGTTACACTGTATTTTATTTATTCTTCTGGATTTGTGGACCATGGCCGGTTGAATTCTTGTCCCTTTTCTAGAATCCAGTACGTGGCCACCCATTTAGAGCCAATCAGAACGGGACAAGCTCCATGAATTGTCATTTTGTTAGGCGAACCATTCCGATACAAATTATACCAAAATATAGCTGCACTTGCTTTAGGTTGTATTCTTTCAAGATTAAGAAACACTGTTGCACCTCCTTCTACATCACTCAAATAGTTTAACCACGTGGCAATTCTGTTTTCACCGGAAGAATCTGCTATGTTGAAATAGTCAGTATGAGCCGTGAACTGTCCGCCTATTCCATAGTTTGCCACTGAAGTGGTTCTGAAGCTTTCTTTGAAAGACCTGTGATTGCTTCAATTCTTTTCTGACTTCTCATGTCTGCTTCTATGCAACCTCTTCCTTGACATGTATGTTTGTTAATTATTTTCTCAGATGTCACATGTTTTCCATAGTTATCGATTTCAGATGTTTTTAAAAGTGGCATAGAAAGTGTTTTAATGTCTTCAATTTCAGCATCATTTTCTTTTCTCTTTTCTTTCCTAAGTTTTGATATACTTGAATACTTTTTCCTCCTGTTCGGAGCACGTTCTAGTCCACGAGCTAACATTAACTGTTCATTTGTCAAATTTAAAACTTGTTTTATCTGTCCCGCTAATTCTCTACCGTGTATTTCATAGCCATGATTTTTTTTTGTTCTTACTTTCTCAAGACTTGTCTCCATCCAGATATGCACATATTCGTATTTTTTCATTTTGTATGCAAGGCGACCTATTTGATAACAGTCTTCTGCTGATAATCTCTGTATATATCGTTCATATATAAAACCTTCTGTTAATCTTGTAGCATTTAATTTGTACGTGTCTTGGAGTCGAAACACAGCTACAGCGACCCCTTCTAAATCTTCGTAACTTGGAAGATGTTCACGAATTTCTTTTAGTTCAGTCAGCTCTGTCTGGGACGTAATACTTTCGTGAAGAATAGGCTGAACATCTCGTTCCCAATCCAACGTGAAACGTTAATATATAAAAATCTACCAATTGAGTTGGCGTTGTAACGATCTGGATCTTTTAGTGCGATCGAACAGTGCTGTTCCATTTGATCTGAAATTGTTTTCAACTTTTCCATTTTAGTTCTTTCTTCATAAACATAGACTGAAATTTCTTAATGCTGTTCCCAAGTCTCTTCCTGCTAGTACAGACCTGTAGAGATGTGATACGGACGTAAACAGTTCTGAATTCACAGCTGATAAAAGCAAAACTAAAATAGTATACTGCTGATACATATTTAAAGGTATCTACTACTGATATGAATTCTAAATATCTGGTATAAAAATAGAATTTCTGTTATCCTTTGATTATATGTATGTACCTATTTTTCTATTTGTCTGTCTGTCTGTCTACGTATATTATGGAAATTATAGAATAATATAACATACAGAAAAAAAAAAAAAAAAAAAAGAAAAAAAAACACTCCTTAAGAAAACACGAAAAACAAAAGAAACCCAGTTTAAAATGTGCATTACAACTGTCATTTAGAAGTGACGCACCTCTCAATTTATGAAGATTAAGAAGGGTTGTCTGCAGTTCTGTTTCTTCTTCAAAATACATACAAGTTAGATGTCACTACTTATCAGTCGTGTATCCAAACTGGCCATGTTAAAACATTTTATGTCATTTCTATTTTTTATTATGTTATTACAATATTTTTATTCTTGAATTTTATTTTATGAATGTGTTTGAATAAATGTCAGTTTTAATAGATATAATATGTTTTTTTTTGTACAAAAATCATTAAACTTTATTTCATTTCCATTTTTATTTTTCATTCTTTCTCTCTGTAGACGACTATATTCTGTGAATCATGAAGAATCTGCTCTTAAATAAACAAATACTGTACAGTAACGTGATATTAGCAGTATTAAGTACATGAATACTATATTGTAGTATGATATTAGTAGCATTAAGTAAATAAACACTATACAGTAATGCGATATTAGCAGTATTAAGTAAATAACTACTGAACAGAAAAAATGATATTAAGTAAATAAATACTGTACAGTAACATGATATTAGCAGACATTAAGTAAATAAATACTGAAAAGTAATGTGATATTAGCAGTATTAAGTATATAAATACTATACTGTAATGTGATATTAGTAGCATTAAGTAAATAAGCACTATACAGTGACGTGATATTAGTAGCATTAAGTAAAAAAATACTGTACAGTGATGTGTGATATTAACCAAGACGTTAAGAACAATCCTGGAACGACGGCGACATTAGTAGAAATCACAATAGTATGTTTGAAGAGGTGATTCGCCCGCTCAGAAAGTTATTATCCTGGACCAACGGCATTGACGCCTCATTAATAGAAATAGAAATGATAGTTTTTAATAAAGGACGGGCACGGTCACAAAATAAGAATAATAGCGAATAAAAAAGAAGAATAATGAATGTTAAGAACAATCCTGGAACGATGACGGCCTCATTAATAGAAATATGAATTATATTTTTTTTTGACGTAGGATATGGACACTAATTGCAATATTTAATAAAAGGCAAAATAATTTTTTTTTTTCGGACAATGTTTTCAGACGTAGATAAAACACTGGTAAATTCCTGCACAATAATAAGCAACTTATTGTAGTGTGCGTTGTAAGCTTTGTGATTTTATTTGGTGCATTAATATAAATAAGAAAAAGAAAGAAACAGTAGGGTAAAAAAAATAAAAACACCGTTTATTTGAAGTTTACGATCAACGATTGGCTAATAATAAGATACAAAAAAAATATATAAATAAATAAATATATTTTAATAAAGATTGTTATGTTCCTTTATTTTATTTTATTTGTTTTAAACATTATTTAATTTTTGTTTTTATTTATTTATTTATTTTTATTTATTTATTTATTTTCTTCGGGATTGTGTATGAGGGGAAAAATGCGGGATAATTGTCGGTCTTTACGGATTTACTTTTTTATTTGATGTTCGACGAATTTTCTATAGAATTGGTGTAATCGCATTAAAAAGTTGCTTAAAGTATTTCATTTTGTGAAGGAGAAAGGTATTACTATTTATTATTATAAATGTTAATGTGTTTGGATTTTTTCGTTTTATTTAATTATAATTTAAAAGTCATAGACACCTGATTGGGAACAATATAACTTTATAAGAATATTTATTTATTTATTTATTTATTGTTCATACTAACATTCACCAGTGGTTGTACTAATGTGAACAACACAAACAACGTCATATAAAGAAGAAATCATGTTTAATTTTGTTTGACCAATGACTAGATGATGTATCAGCCCTGAGCCTATCGGGGGCAACTTTTGAGTGGCCAGTAATTAAATTTGTTTTAAAATAAATGTATTTGTGTAGCACACATCAAAGGAAACACCACACAACAAGGCACAGAGAATTTGAAAATTATTATTATTATTATTATTATTATTTTGGGGTTTTTTGTTGTTGTTTTTTGGAAATAAACTAGTAAAACTATTAAAAGGAAATATGCAAATTTTGTTTGACAGGTTGTTTTCTGTCAGGTAAGTTATGATTTATTATTTTTAAATATTTAGGTTAAATTGCTGACTTGTTCTATAACTATGAAAATATTTAAATGATTTTTTAATACAAATGAAAATGTATAATGGGTGGGGCCCTAAATATTTTCATATTATTTAAGCTAAATACCTGTATAGGTCTATGTTAACATTAAAAACAAATAAAGATGAAAACAAATTTAGGAAATACATAACCAGGTTATTTCATATGTAGACACTGTAAAATATTAATAAAATTATTTGTTATCCTGTTTTTTGTTTCCCTTCTTTTCTTAATGGTGAAATTTAATTTATTTATTTACATTTTGATTTGTTTTGTTGTAATTCCTTCTTTTTCATCTTCTTATTATTATGATTACTACTATTTATTATTATTATTATTATGTTTTATTTTTATTATTATTATTATTTTTTTTTTATTATTATTATTTTTGTAATCTTTATTATTACTATCCATTTTATTTTTCATATCATTACTAATAATTGTTTATTTTTGATGTTTTCCAGGTTATTTGGAGAAAATGTTCCAAATGAATTTGAAGAAAGTTTCTGTGAAAATTCAGATGTGAGTGAAACATTTTATAAATTTCTCATCCAGCTACACAACCATTGACCAGAACCACTGAGTAGAGTGCAAGTGCTGCTGGAATACTATAATATGAATATATCGATGGTTTACATTCAGCATAGACAGGAACAAGAAGGAAAGGGCAGAGCGCCACTGAAATCTGCTTTTTTGTGAAAACAAGCAGATGCTGGTAAAAAGACTTCATCTGCTATGCTGCCAAACAAAATCACTTGATAGATGACTGCGATGGCAAAAATAACAAAAATAAAAATAAGAAAGTCGAGCAGCAGGTAACATCCGAGCTTGCTGCTCTGAGAATGAAGCTGGATGAGAAGATAAAGAAAAGAGAGAGAAGAAAACAAAGGCTGTAGCTGCAGCAGAACAAGGTGAGACTCAGGAAGGCAACATTCATGAGAGTGATGTCTCGCCACATTGATAGTTCGAAGGACCAAGCTAGTCCTGTACCTGATTCAGACAACACAATTCCAAGTTGCAAGTTTTTTATCTTATTTTTATTTCTTAGCAAATAAAATAAGTTTTATAGTAACAACTCTTTACTAATTGTAAAATAGCATAATAATAATCATTTGTTTGCTATTGTTTTGTTAATTATTTAAATTATTATCATTATCATTATAATGATTATACAAAATATATCAAAAATATCCCACACCCCTTTGTGTCTGAATAATCCAGTAACTGATAACAGTGCATTTTAAATAATAACAGAAACATTAGTTATTTATTTTTAACAGTTTATTATTTTTATTATTTTATTTGTATATTTTTATTTCCAGAATGCAGATACAGCTCTAATTGATGTGGTGATGTTGGCTAGTGAAGTGCTGAGGATAAAGTTTGCTGCCACTGGAATTATTCTAAACCTCTCTCTCTCTCTCTCTCTCTCTCTCTCCCCTCCCCCTCAGGAACAGGAGGATCTATAGAGGTTGTTGTTATAGTAGTAGTATTAGTCATTGCCATTGTTGTAGTAATATAGTTGTTACAGCATTAATACTTTTTGCAGTATTAATAATAAACTACTTGTTGTAGTAATGTTGTAAAATTTTGGTGATGTTTTAGCTGATCTCCATAGCTGTGTAATAGTAATGTATCTTGTGAGACTCATGGTGATTAAAAAAACTGTTTGTAGTCAAATTACTTGTTGTAATGGTGGCAGTAGTAGTAGCAGCAGTAGCAGTACTAATAGTAGTTGTTTTCAGAGAAACTGTTATGATAAATGTAACAAGAAGAGTTGTGTAATAGCAGCAATAGTAGTAGTAACAGTAGTCGTTGTTGTTTAATTTATTTAAAGTCAGTGTAATATGAGTGATGTTGGTCAAAAGATTTGTGTACTGCAGTCACAGAAAATTCTTCTCTCACTGAACTTAATATATCAGCAGCAATCAGGTGGGTGTGTCAGTAACAAGTCAATCAGAATTCAGCCTGATTAACCAATCAGACTATAGATAGAGATTAACCAATGAAACCACAGAATGATTAACCAACCAATCTTCAGAGAGAGATCAGCCAATCAGAATTAATTAGCTCAATATTATTTTTGTACACACCATGCTTATTTTAATCACTGACATTAAATTATTTTCTGCTTATGTAGATTCTACACATTGTGAATTACTATTATTTTTATTATTATTATTATTATTATTATTATTATTATTATTATTATTATTATTATTATTATTATCATTATTATTGTTATTGTTTTTATTTGTTTTTATTACAAGCTGGGATCACTAAATCATGTACTCAGTTTTTGTCTGATGTTTTCAATCATCCAAGATGACAGCTTTTTACCTGATGACGCAAAACTTAATAACCAAACACTTAAAGTTGATGGTTGATGTAGATATGTAATATATATTATTCTCTATCTCTATCACTCTCTGTGAATATGTGGTGTGTATGTGTATGTATATATATATATACATACACACACATGTATTTCATGTAACTATCTTTGTAACTAGGTTTGACAAATTTGTTATTATTATATTGTTTCTACTTTTATTTCCTTTTTCTGCTGATAGTTAAGGTTTCTTAATACTGTTTTTCACTTATTCCAGATATTCCAGATTCCAAATCTGTAACAAGTTCTATACAGGAATTAAGACTGAACTCCAGTTGTTTAACCAACAAGCTGTTTGGGTTTCCATGGAAAACTCCTTTCTTTGAAAGATGTGGACATTGGAAACTGTTCTGATCTTTAATTAAACTTAATAGAGGTAACTTTTGTTTAAATTTTATAAATTTTTCTAATATTTGAAACATTATTCTGTATATAATCCTTATCTTTCTGTATCTGACAGAGACAATTTTGTTAAACCATATGCCAAGAATATTAAACTCTGTATGTGTGTATGTGTGTGTGTATCAGCAATAGTGATAATAGTGTGTGTGTGTGTGTGTGTGTGTGTGATAATAGTGATAACTGCTACTCTGATAATAGTATGTGTGTGTGTGTGTATTAGAAATAGTGATAACTGCTACTCTGATAATAGTATGTGTGTGTGTGTGTGTATTAGAAATAGTGATAACTGCTACACTGATAATAATGTGTGTGTGAGTGTGTGCATGTATGTGTACATGTTTGTGTGTGTGTGAGTGTGTCAGCAATAGTGATAATTACAACTCTGATAATAGTATATGTGTGTGTTTGAGTGTATCAGACATAGTGATAACTATTACACTGATAATGGTATGTTGTGTGTTTGTGTAAGTGTATCAGCAATAGTGATAATTGCTACTCTGATAATAGTGTGTGTGTGTGTGTGTGTGTGTGTGTGTGTGTGTGTGTGTGTGTGTCAGCAATAGTGATAATTGCTACTCTGGTAATAGTGTTTCCATCTGTCAATCAGCAGTAGTGAAAATTGCTACTCTGATAAAAGTATGTGTGTATGTGAGTATATCAGCAATAGTGATAACTGCTACACTGATAAATGTGTGTGTGTTTGTATCAGCACTAGTGATAATTGCCACTGTGATAATAGTGTGTGTGTGTATCAGCATTTGTGATAATTCCTACTCAGATAATAATGTGTATATCAGCAATAGTGATAACTGCTACTCTGATAATAGTATTTGATTGTGCTTAGGAGTCTGTGTGTGTATCACCAATAGTGATATCTGCAACTCTAATAATAGTATATGTGTGTGTGTTTGTGTTTGAGTATATCAGCAATAGTGATAATTGCTACTCTGATAATAGTGTGTGTGAGTATATCAGCAATAGTGATAATTGCTTCTCTGATACTAGTGTATGTGTGTGTATATCAGCAATAGTGATTATTGCTACACAGGTAATATGTGTATCAGCAAAAGAGATAATTTCTACTACTCAGTGTGTATGTGTGCATGAGTGAGTGTGTGTGTATCAGCAATAGTGATAACTGCTACTTAGATAATAGTATGTGTGAGTTCATGTGTATCAGCAATAGTGATACTTGCTACTCTGATAACAGTGTGTGTGTTTGTGTGTGTATTAAGAAATATTTGGTAATCAGTTTATAAGTTTAAATGCTTTGTACAAAATACTCAGGCCTGTTTTATTTAAATTTAAGGTTGAAACTGACGGTGTCTTTAGTCTTTGTTTATACCACCAAGGGACACAAGTCTGAGTTAAACAGCTTGAGTGGAAACTCATTAGGTAATAAATTATTTTTTGATTTTTCAGAAAATATTAATTTTTTTAATTCAAAATATGAAAATAGAAGCTTGCATATTGTTTGAGATTTATTATGTTTAATTTAATTACTATACCTACACAGGCGGAAAAATAACACATCTGAATAGCATCTTGTAAATACAATAGTTTTCAGTTCTTTACTATTTACATCAGCAGCAACATGTAACATGGTAGTGACAGTAGCAGCTATGATGTAGCTATAGTAATAATAACAGCTATTACTGTATCAAAACATCTAGAAAGAGTAGTAATAATAATAATAATAATAATAATAATAGCTAACATTGTAGGATAGAGATAATAAAAGCTAATGTGAAGCTGTAGTTATAGTAGGTAGCAGTAGCAGCAGTAGTAATAATAACTAGTTTAGTAATACTACTGCAGCTACTACTGCCTACTATAACTACAGCTACACATTAGCTTTTATTATCACTATTCTAATAGTAGCAGCAATACTAATAGTAGTAGCTATGTAGTTTTAATAGAGTGCAGTAGGAACAGCAGCTGTAGTTGCAATAGTCATAGTAGTAGTTCCTGCTTCCTTAGATTTTAAATTTAAGTTTTTAAAATATTTTTTATTATCCTTCAGGGAAGCAGGGACTGTTGTTTCTGACAGTGTTGTATCTTAACAACTAGAAGAAAAACTTACAAGAAAATGAAATAGAAGAACTTTCCACAAAGTTGATTGCTGCAATTGGTAATAAATAAATTTATTTAAAAAAAAAAGAACAATAAAAATAAAAATAATAAAAAAGAAACAATAATAATAAAAAAATAAATAAGTAAATAAATAAATAACTAGCCTGAACCTAACCCTAACACTAGTCCTAGCCCTAATCCTAACCCTAACTCTAATCTAAGTTAATCCAATGGTAAAAATAAGAAAGAAGAAGCAATACTAAATAAAAAGTTTTATTATTGTTAATGCTGTTGTTGCATTGTTTTCTTTTTAAATTATTTATAAGGTCTCACGTGTAAAGAATTCAGGGGAGAAAACTGAATCATCTTGTAGTTGTCTCTTCAGCTTCCTGATTAAACTGACATCACTTGGAGGACATCCTGGTAAACAGTTATTGTTATTTTTTTATTTTAACATTTATATGGTTCATACTTATTGAAATTTGTCATTTATTTATTTGTTTATCTTCCTCTAGGAATGCTGGGTAATGTGATGCGCTGTCCAGCCATTCTCACAGATAAAGGAAACAGTCAACTTCTGACACTGCAGCCATGTTGAAAGGTCATGGTGAGTGATTATAACAGTAATAACAGTTCACAGCTATCTGTCTATCTTTCTATATATCTATCTGTAATAATAAACATCAATTCTCTATGTATTTATCTGTAATAATAAACATCACATTCTCTTTATTTATGAATATTTATATTTTGTTGTCTTTCCCACTTGATAATTCAGTATGTCCATCTCTTCATCTCTTCATCTTCATCTCTCTCTCTCTCTCTCTCTCTCTCTCTCTCTCTCTCTCTCTCTCTCTCTCTCTGTGTGTGTGTTATAATAATAGAGAAGAGAACAGAAAGTGATGAAAGTATATCAGATTTCTAGACTCTAAGGAGTGTATTCTGTCAGTTGATGAATGGAACACTATCACTGGGGCCAAGAAAGATGGAGAAGTACCTACCTGACTTCAGGTAATAAAAAAAGTATATGTGTGTGCTGTATTCTGTGTATGAAGATTTTAGTTTTTTCATGTGTGTGTGTGTGTGTGTGTGTGTGTGTGTGTAATTACTGGATAAATAGTTTTAAAAAGTACTATAACAAATACACACACCCACACATCAAGTAAATAAAGTTAACAAAAAATGTAGTGTGTGTGTGTGTGTGAGAGAGAGAGAAAGAGAGAGGAGCGAGAGAGATTAATAAATATGAAATTATTAACATGAAATAATATTTCTTAATACAATACTTAACATATTTATCAACTTTTGTATCCAGTTTTAATATCAACTTTTACATTAATTTCTAAAACTTACCTTACTTTTTAATGTAAAGAACAATATATTTCCTTCTCACATATAATCAGATACTACAACTCTCACTACTATTACTGCTTGAATGTTCCAGAATCCAGTTATTTGATCAAACAGTGGAATAGCATGGATACTGATGTCTGATTCTGTATCTGTAGACAAGGCTATAGATTACTACAAGAGAGGAGAGGTATTCCATTTAAATCATCAATATTTGATTAATTATATATAAATGTCATTTGGTTTACCTACTACTCCCAATCTGTCAGTCTTGCAATATCTATTTACCAGTGTACATCTACAATAACCTGTCTGTCTGTCTGTCTGACTGATGGTCTACATCATCAACCTACCTATCTACCCAATATCTACCAGTCTCTAAATACTTTTACTTCCTAAATAAATATATCTATGGACAACCAGTCATAGTGTCAAGAATTAACATAAAAGTTGATGATGTTAAAATTACAGAACTGGAGGTAAAAGTCAGGTATAGTGATGATGTCATAGTCTTTTTATTTCTCTCTCACTATCTCTAATTTTCTCCTAGCCTCTCTGATTCTCTCTTTCACTTTATTTCTTTCTTTCATTGTCTTTCCCTGTTCATAAACTGTATATGCATAATTATGATACCTAGGTTTAAACTAAGTAGCTGGTTTTTGCCTTGATGCTCATGGAAAGGATCACATATAAAAAAAAAAAAAAAAAAATTATATAATAAAAAAACATAAAACTCAAAAATGTATTCTTTCATTTGTAATTATATGTATTGGTATCATATGTCAATTCTTTTTGTGAAATGGACAGGAATGAAAGCTTATCTTTAAATAACTGTGAGATTTTTGATAGCCATTGTTTTTACAAACTATATGAATGAATGAATGTTTTAGGACAGCCCAGCATGAAAAATATATCAGCTATTGGGTGACAAACAAAGGTAAATCTAACAAATCAATACCTAATTACATTAATATTAAATACTGAAATGTTTTTCTCAGACAAGAAGTGGAGAAGAGGATGAAGATTCAGTTCATCATGAACTAATTTTCTAGAACACAGAGGTATTGTTAATAATATATCCAGTTTTTCTCTGATTATAGAGGTTAAGTTTTCTATGCCTGTCAGTATTTTCTGATGTAGATAATGTCAATTCCACTTCAAAGAAAATGATTTTAAAAATTTCTGTACAAACTTTTCTGATACAAAGAATGATAATTTTAGCCATACAACTTAACAGATTTAATACAGAGATGATGCAGAAAATGATGATTATCATCCACTTCATCTGATGATAGTTACAGTATTCTGATGTAGAAATTAACAATTTTTACCATCTTGTCGTATGATTTTTTTAATTCAGCATTTTCTGATACACAGAATAACATGATAAAATATGCTGTTAATTCACACACACTGATACTAATATTTATGTAATATACATGGACCAAAGTTTATTTCTATAAGATTTTGTTTTCTTTATCTTTGTTGTTTTCATTGAAGTGTTTTTTTAAGAAGTGTTTTTGATAATATAAGTTATTATTTATTACATTTATGTTCTGCACTGTATGTGTGGGGATACTGTATGTGTATGTCATTTTGTATGTTGGTATGTCTGCATGTGTGTGTGTGTGTGTGTGTCATTTTGTATGTTGGCATGTCATGTCTGTGTGTATGTGTGGGTTTTGCCTAAGTGCATGTGCGAGTGTGTATTTCTGTGTGAATATTGTAATGTTTGTATATGTGTTATTTTCAGTGTTTGTTTTGTGTCTTGGATGTGTTTGTACTTTAGTGCATGCATTTATGTGCCTGCATATATCTGCATAAATTAGAAAATAAACACAGCAAATAAAGCATTGAATCAAATTATTTAGCAGACTTTAAAAATAAAACCCAGGTGTCTAGATTAACTTTTTAAAACTAGCTCCAGTTAAATAATGTAATTAATTATCCAATGTAATAATTTAAAACAGGTGAAAAAATATGTAAATAAGTGACAACTGTAGTTAAGTTATATTTTCTTTTTACATTGTTTTTGTTATTTGTTTATAATGCACATGTAATTTCACAGTATGTTTTTTTTTATAGGCATTTTTAATTCATTAATTGTTATATTTGTTACAAATTTTCTGTTGAATTTGATTTTTTAATTCACTGTTACTGTTTCTTGGTAAATAAAAAAGAGATATAAAATTGTTTTATTATTATTGATTTTGTTTTTAATTTGGGTGGGAAATTGTATTTGCTTTCTTTCATTATTTCATATGGTTTAACAATTTAAAATTAATTTGCAGAAGGTTTATCAAAAGAGAGTTATTTCCCTTATGTTATGAAAAGTTATTATCCATGGTCAGTTGCTCCTAATAATAATAATAATAATAATAATAATAATAATAATAATTACTTACATTGATTATAACAAACTAACAAACAAATGAATAATAAAATATTATGAGTTTTTATTTCATTTATTTATTCTTCAATAAGTGATGCTGAAGATGCATAAAACATAAGAAATATGGAAATGGAGGTCGTACCCACGACGCTCTCCGATTTTCTGGTTTCACTGTAAATCATGTTTCTGAACTAGAACTAACTCGAAATAACATTTTAGAAAAGTCATGTTTAGTCATTTATTCTCAAATTATCAGAAGCACAGTTTAAAATCAACGAAAGTAACTTAATATTTGATTAATTACATTAATAATTCTCAAGATAATTTGTTAATATTAATACTGCTCCATATTTTTAATTATGCTTTCCGCTTCCATAAAACAGATCTGCATAACTGTCAGCTATCAGAAAAGGAAAATTATCAAACAAATCTAAATGTTTACATAGTGTAGGTATTCATTTTTGAGTGCACGTAATACAATATAGCAACACTGTCTTACGTTGTTTTGTTATTTTATTATGCGGGCAATATCTTAGTGGAATAAACTTAATAATAAAATTTTTTTTTTTCTCTGTTACTAATAAATAAAAGAAAATTACCGATATTATGTTTCAAATTATAGGCAGAAACTTTTGCGAGATCGTGATGAAGTAAGCTGATGTATTCTTAATTTTTTTTTTTTTTTTTTTTTTTTTATGTCTCTCGATAATAAATGTATCCTTTATAAACACTAGTGGTGTCGGTATCAGAAGCTTTTTACAGAAAAACGTGATAATTAATTACACGTTGATATTTAAATTTAATTCTACTTGGGGAGCTATAGAGTGAACTCAAAACAATGAAAATGTTTTGTTGCATTTTTTTAAATAATTTTTTTGTTATCTAAAATAATTTTTTTAGCTGAAGGATGAAGTTAGTTTCATTTTTACAATATCTTCGTCTCAGAATTTTTTTTTAATTCATGGTAGAGTTTTGATAGTGTAAAACTAATGAAGTAATCGAGACCTGTTTTCAACTCGCACATGAGTTTACGTCTGCTACAAAAGCTGACGGTATGATAACAACTATTCGTTTATTAATGATATTATGCGTAACTGAAAACAGACGAAGAAACACAACAGAACGCTCAATAATTGAAATAGGCTGTCTTAAATTCTAATATTGATATCAATTTTCATTTTCATAAATAAGCTTATTATTATTTTTTTTTTAGCACTGCATCATTTAATGATTTTTAATTTGTATTTATTTATTTATCGTCAGTAATTTGCTTTTTCAATCCACACAGCACAAAACAGAACTGTTTTTCTATCATTAACTGAAGCAGTAAGTTACACTACTTTTACAATGAAAAGAAAAAATACTTTTTGTTCTTTTTTTATTAAGATTTTCCTTAAAAGAGTGAGTGAGAGAGAAATAGGTTTGTTGAATGAAAAAATAAATTAAAATAATAATAATAATAATAATAATAATAATAATAATAATAATAATTAATAATAATAATAAAATATTATATTTGCATTTTTACGAAAAACAGTAAAAATGCAAATGTATTAAATTTTTGCTGTAAAATGATAAGTTTATAAAATATGAATAATAAATATGAAAATTAACTCAGAATAGTCTGCGTTTTTCATTATCAACATGGAATATATTTATATATCCATTTCAAAAATCCAGTTTTTTTCACAATAAACAGCGAAATCATATGACGTACAATGAACATTAAAAAAATAAGAGAGAGAGAGAGAGTTTGGTACAGATAAAAATAAACTTAGAGACAGAGAGACTGACATAATATAGAAGTATTTATAAATAGATGAATAATAGACTCATAGAAAGGAACAAAGATAAATAGAAAGCCAACGAGGAACGTAAACAGATAGCCAGAGGAACAGAGAGCGAGAGAGAGTTTAGGTAGGTACATGAACGGAAATAGAATTATGGATTGATAGAAAATGCGACAAGTAGGTATATTAGATATAATAATAATATATTTTAGTATAGCATGGCTAGAAGGCAATAAGTAGACAAATAACCTTAGGAACACAATGCCAGTACGAAGCAACGAGACATTAATAGAAATTACAAAAAATAGAAGGCGATAAGCCAGCTCAGAAAGTATGAGGAATAATTAAAAAGCGCTAAACAATAATGAGAACTACTCCAAGAAAACTAGAAACAACGCCGTTACGACGGCAACGATGGTGATATTAATAAAAATAGTAATAATACATTTTTCTAAAGGATTTGATCGCTAAAGAAGTATGAATAATAGTTAATAAAAAGCAAGAGAATAATGGTAAGCACACCTAAAACATTAGGAACAACGCCTTCACGACTGCAATGACGGCAACATCAAAACAGATAATAATAATATATGCTGATGCGGAATAGACTTTATAAGATAAAACAGATTAGTAAAATTTGTATTAGTAGTACGTCTGCTTACTTTATAACCTTCTCACAAAAGTTTATGCCGATAATTTAACAAAGCAAAACGGTTTATCTTTCAGTTGCTAGCAGCAGAGCTACGTGTGTTTGTTTATTCGTGATAATGATGCCTAACAGCACCAGCAAAGTGAATGTGGCAGTTACGTAATATTTTATTACCTTTATTACAGAATTCAGAGGTAGAGGAGGGGATATTATTTTTCTTTAAAAATTGAGAAATATAAATAAATGTGCTTTTCTAAAATTTAAAAATACACAGAAAAATGTTTCAAGGCGTCAGAAAATGGGGATATTTTATAATAAAAGATATGAACGTGATATTTTGATAGGAATTTTACTAGAGAAAACCTGAATAGTGAGAAATGTAGAGTGTACACAAGAATCTTGCTACATCGCAGTTCATTGTCTACACTCGTTTATTGTCTTATAAGTGGATTTATATCAGCATGGTCCAGTATGCTCGGTAGTTATAAAGATTTGTTCGGTATCATTCGTCATTCTCCGGCTGCGAACGCAGTCGCATGTAATATGTAAAATTATTATTATGATACAGCTGAATGACAAAATTAGCATATTTTTATATTGTTTTCGCCTCAGAAAATGTTTATAAAGGGTTGTCATTTATTTATTTATTGAAACTACTGTCTTAATCGAGACCTGTCTTCAACTCGCACCAGACCGTTTTACTCTTGAACGATGAACGATAAAAGAAAGAATAACGTTGTATAACAATAAATGTTCTCTTATTAATAATATTATTATTTATCTCCAAAACAGACATCATAGGAATTATTATTTCTTTCAGGAACTAGGGCTATGGTGTAAGATTCTAATCATGTTTATGTAAATAATTTTCCATTTTACAAACAATGGAAGTTTTCTAAATATTTCTTTCTTTTTGTTTACAGTAAAGCTGGAGAAGTAAATACAGTAATCCTGCATCCCAGTTTGGAAATATATTTTATTTCATTTTAATTTTAATTTTATTTTTTCATTTAACAGTGAAAAAAAAAAAACAATTATTTAATAAAATACATATTTTGATGGATGTAAATAACTATTTTAAAAATGTTAATTAAATTAATAAATGAATAAACTATAATTATATACTTTGAAAAATGAAAGTTACTAGTGTAATAATATCTCCCATGCACATGCGCAATATATGAAGATTTACATCAGCGGATTTAAATTCGGGTATAAATAAAACATCCAACGGTTTTACGTCAGTTGACATGTGAATGCCAATACTAGTAGGTCACATTTTTTTAATTTTTTTTTTATTTTTAGTCCAAAGTGATTTATTATTTTAATTTATTATAACCAATAATAGCAGTTATCTGTATATTTAATTAAAATATTATTATCATTATAAATAATTATTCTTCTATTACGAAATGAATTCGAATAAAATCATATCTTAACTTTCTTATTATTTTTATAATATATTTATTTATTCATTCATTATTATCATTATTATTATTATTATTATTATTATTATTGTTATTATTATTATTGTTGTTGTTGTTGTTATTTTAATTAACAATAACTGTGGGGGTTTTAATTTCCGGAAGTTTATATACAATCTAACTAAAAACTACGCTAAATAACGGAGACTCACGAAATTTGCCGAGGACTGCCGGACAATACAAACCCATTTACAGGGCGAGGCAATTTTGGTAAAGGTTTTCTTTACTGATGAAGAAGAAATCAAATAATTCTGAAGACATTATTTTAAAACGCAATTAGGAAATTCCATCATGAAATAAATAAAAAAATGAAAAACTATAACAATAATATAATTTAAAAAATAAATATATGATTAAATGAAACAAAATAAACTGACAAATAAACACAATAAAATAAAGTAAGGAAAATGAGGAAAAAAGACAAATTACAAAATAAGCTGATTATTAAAATAGATTTTTACATTTCTCTATGTATCTGATTGTATGATCTGTTAATCTAATATCTCTGTGTGTGTGTGTGTGTGTGTGTGAGTGTGTGTGTGTGTCTGTGTGTGTGTGTGCTCGTGCTCTCAACATGACTATAACCACTGCTTATCAGATTTGTCGGATCAGTCACATCTGCCTGCCTACCTGTCTTATTATTTTTATTTTATATTTATCTACATATCCACAAATATCAATTTAATGTAAACTCTAGTAATTTATCAGCCGCCTTCATACCTACCACTCTAAATACCAACGTACCAATATTCCCTTACAAACATACAATCGGCTATGAATTGCAAATCTGTCTATATATCTATCTAAATAATCTCTCCCTGTCAGTCTGTCTGTCTGTAGGTATTCTAAAGCGCTCCATCTTTTAGTCTGCCCCACTGTTTTAACTTATTTCTACTGGTGCTTGTATCTTTATCGTTATGTTTATTTCACGAATGTTACAAAAATAATAAGAAGTATCTTTGATTATGTTTCTGCAAGTGTGTATCAGTTATAAATAATTATAAAAGAATGAAGTTATGAATTTTCAAAGATACATATATATATATATATATATATTAATATCAAATTAATGATTTTGCCTATTTTATATGTAAATAAATATTAGCAGAGTTTGGAAGACACAGTTGACATATTACGAAACGAACCTATAAAACGTTTTCTTCAAAATGGCAATATTAAAAAATCCAAAACTTTGGAACAATTTGACTGACAATTTCGAATATTTTGTTTCTGAAATCAGGATAGAAAGTTAGTATAACTTTACTCAATCTTGTATTTCCTAAACTGAAAATCACTTTTGAGTACCTAACAACTACTCCAACAACAAAAAGCATCAAGAACAATAATATAGACAAAGAAAAAATAACTCTGATAATAACAATAATTGAAATATAAATGTAAGTTTTAAAAGCTATGACACAATAAAACCGCAAAAACATAAAAATAAATAAAGAAAGAAAATAATAAATTTCATATGAAATCACATCGCATATAAACCTTAAATATGTGTGTGTGCGTTTGATAATATATTTTAATTTATTTTGAATGCTTTTTTAAAATCACCATCCACAAACAATTTAAACCCTGTACACACGTCATTTTAGACGCGAAACTCACATTATGTAATAAATTCATGCAAAGTTCCAAGCTATATGTTCATTATGTGAACATTAGCCCTGGTTGTGAAATCCTTGTGCAAAGATTAACGTTAGTGAAACAAACAGATAAAATGTATAAGTGAAAAAAAAAATGTACTGCCATTAAAAAATAAAATAAAAATAGAAATAGTTCTAACAACAGAAATAAAATTAATAGATATTTTTGGATTATATATAATTTTGTTTTCTCCTACAATGTTATTGCAGTTATCAATACGAAATGGGAAAAGTAAGAGCGTCCAAGAAACGGAAAGCACAGGATGATGAGTGCCCTGAAAAGCCTCCAAAAGGGCGAAAGATTTCCGAACGTGACCCTGGAGAAACATCACGTAGAGGACCAGGGACATCAACATCTAGGAAACGGAAAGCACAGGATGATGGGTGCCCGAAGAAGCCTCCAAATGGGCGAAAGATTTCCGAACGTGACCCTGGAGAAACATCACGTAGAGGACCAGGGGCATCAACATCTAGGAAACGGAAAGCACAGGATGATGGGTGTCCAGAGAAGCCTCCAAAAGGGCGAAAGATTTCCGAACGTGACCATGGAGAAACAGCATGTGAAGAAAGACCAGGGATGTCAACATCACCATCACCCAGCACTGCTGAATCAACACAACAGCCTGAATCAGATAAGTCACCTACTTGTTCTTTGTGTTCAGAAGAATTTTTAGATAAGTGTCATGCAGACTCGTGTTTACATGAATTTTGTTTCAGCTGTTTGGAGAGGTGGTCTAGAAGCAGAAGAAATTGTCCAGTTTGCTCTGCAAGATTCACCGCCATCGTGTACAACTTAAGAGATGGAAACTGCGAGATGTACACATTGCCACCTCTCAGAGTCAAAAGAGTCAGAAGAGTCAGACGACATTCTGCAGCTGGATTCATCAGACGTATATTTGCGTATATCGGTCGTATATTTACGTATTTTAGTCGTATATTTAGTTCTCTGTTGTGGAAAATCTTATTTGTTCTAATTGAATTTTGTCTTCTGATAGGTCGTTTACTAGGATTTGTGTAATATTAGAAACCTTACAACGTTACTGTAGGTGTATTGCTTTAACTTCAGCTGGCATCCTTCTGTCATTTTTTTATTTTATGATGATGATAGTAACAGTAATAGATACAGACATTTATTTGTAAAATATTTATTTGAAGTTGGTAATATCTGCAGTGATAATAACATTCTGTCCCTTTTGCCCCAGCATATCAGTGCTATAGGAGATTGTGTTGATGATGTTGACGTGAAGCTGGTTATGCTCTTTGCAGCTCCATAACCCTTGAGAGGTGGGCTCAGGTTTGTATTGTTTTTTAATTAATAAGTACTAACATGCAACCAAAATACTAACAATTAACATGAATACTAACCATTAACCAGGTAGTAAACTTTATATAGAGACACACACATACATCCATACAGACACATACGAATATCCATACAGACAGAACACACACAGACCTACACTAACATATATACAAACATATATACACTCACACACAAACATACTAACATTTAACAAATACTAACCTTAACCAATTAGTTACAATTACTAATAATTACCACATACTTATCTGAATACGTGTATAAACACAAACACACACACACATCAACACACACACACATTCACATACGCACATATTATTTTACAATTAAAACAAATTCTAACCATTAACCAAATACTAAAATTTAACAAATACTAACCATTAACAAAATAGTAACCATTAACCAAATACTAATGTTTAACAATACTAACCATTAAGAAAATATTAACAATTAACCAAATACTAACATTTAACAAATACTAACCATTAACCAAATACTAACCATTAACCAAATACTAATATTTAACAAATACTAACTATTAACAAAATACTAACCATTAACCAAATACTAATTTTTAACAAATACTAACCATTAAGCAAATACTAACATTTAACAAATAGTAACTATTAACAAAATACTAACCATTAACCAAATACTAACATTTAACAAATACTAACCATTACTAACATCCCCTACGTGTACTGAACCTCACCGTGGTGTGTGTGGCAACATTTCCAAAGGGAATGGCTAATTAGTACATTAATATAATAACATTTAATTGGTTAGATAGACAGATAGATAGATAGATGATGATAAATAGATATACGCACAGACAGACAGAGATAGTTACTGAAGATACATGAACAGATGGATACATATGGTATTGCTAATTTTGAATACAGTGCTATTACTTTGAAAGCTCTTTCTATATACAGAAAGACAGACAGGCCAACAGAGTAGAGACAGAAGTGTATGTACTTAAGAATAAGTTATGACAAATAAATATTTCACTCTGGCTTTCTTACTCTCTGTGTCACTTACCAGATTACTCTAATTACATGGATTATTTCATTTTACCAGATATTAATTGATAATTAAGTATTACAGGTTATGTGATTAACACAAACTGTTACAGACATCTTTGTATCTTATCATATGTGCATCGTATCAATAGATGACGACTATGCTTTCAGTGTAGATTTCCAGATTAATGTTCTCTTCATAAACAATACCAGAAATCATAGTCTTTAACTATTTATTGGTACTTCCAGTCATGCATCCCTCCTAACTCCATATATTGGTCATCATACCGTTTATAGATTAAGCCAACTTCCATCAATATATCCCTCAACCCATGGATACAGTGAGGAGCTTATTTGTTAAGAATGTGATAATGTCTGAAAAGTAATTGCTTGTATAATTGAAAACCTTTCTGTCCACCATTCCTTCCTTTTATCCATTTATTATTTTCCCAGTTCTTCTTTGCATCCATCCGTCCATCTAATACATCATCCATCCTTACTTTATTCCATGTTTCTATCTATCTATCTCCCTATGAATATATTTTGTTTTATTTCATCATCAATTTCTCTGACTATTTCTAACATAGTTATTAGAAACAGACTTTAATGAAGAAATCAAATGATTTATATAAGCTTATGTCTCATTCTCTGAAAAATCATACACACATGGCATACTTCTCTGTTTCATACACAGGTCACTACCTGTTCTCTCTGTAACACAGAAACACATGAAATAACACCTACATATCTCACTATCTATTCATAATCCAATACACACATAAACATAAAGTTATTCACACACTGAGTTATATACCAATCCTCTAACATAAATACACATACTCATGATTATGAACCCTATGTATCTGTGTATCTATTTATGATGTTATATATATATATATATATAGTTTATACTGGGTATGTGTTTGTGTGTGTGTCCACCCATCCATGTATATCTACCCTCTCTAACACACATATATATATATACACATAAATCTATTCACTCATGTATTTAATCTATTATCTCTCTATCAATCATCTGACTCTGTCAAAAATCCACAAAAAAGCACACTATCTTTGACACGCATTTATATACCCATTCTCTCTAACACATTTATATTTATACACACACATACACATCAATTTATCTGTTAGCTGTATATATATATATATATATATATATATATATAATTATTGTCTACCTAACATGTCAATCTATCTCTGAAACGATGTCTGACTATCCCGGTATCAGTCTATCTCACCTTCTCAGTTATACATACCACAAGTATATATTGAACAAACACACACACACGTACATATACACTCTCTCTATTTACATCCTTTTTAAATATTTAAATACATTTTTTTCTATCTATTTATCTATCTATAAATATATCTATTTATCTATCTATTTATGCCATATACATAAGCAACAGAGTCAATCGTTCTGACAGCTGTGCAGTATAAACTCATGGCTCCTTACATCTATCTATCTTTCTATAATCTGTCTACCTTTCTTCTGTCTATCAGTTTACCTGTCTGTTATCATCTACCATCTATCCACCTTTTTTACACACACACACACACACACACAAACACACACAGTTACTTATCCTTTTATATACGTATACATACTAATCATCTTCTAAACATACAAATACATTATTATTCCTATACACGTGTGTGTATATGTATATATATGTATGTATGTATGTGTGTTTATCTATATAGATAAATCCATCTCTCCAACCAGCGTCATTTTATTTTATTTTATTTCAATTATTTAATTTATTTTCATTAATTAACTGATTTTTTAATTTTTTTTATTATTATTATTTATTTTTTTGGCTGGCGATGTCGTAATAATATGTGAACAAAAAATAGTACGAGATGGTATATTACGTCAACGTTATAAAAAAAAAAAGAGAAAAAGAGAACAAAAGAATAAGTAAAGAAATGTTGCCACCTTTTCAGCAATTACTCTACAGTATTAGCCATCTATGTATAAGAGGCATTGGTTATATGACATACTTCTCCAAATTACTTTTAATGATTCATGTAGAATTATTGCATTATAAAGGACAACAGCTTTAAAAGTTTGTAAACACTGATCGGCGTCCGATACAGCCATATTGGATTTTGATCGGAAGTTTCCGTGAGTTCTCGGAAGTTTTTAAACTTCAAAATTCAATTATTTTACGTCTACTTTCTGAACTTTTTATGATTTACACAGATAAAGAATAAACCGGCGCCTTTCCTAACTACTTTTTCAATTAAAATAAATGAAATAAATAAATAAAGTAAATAAATAAAATTAAATGAAAAACAATAAATGAAATAGCAATTTTACAATAATTCATTAAAAAATAATATCATGTTAAATAAACAAAAAATACAGGAAACTGGTTTGTTAAAAGACAAAGAAAATGCAGGGAATGTTAATAAGCTGGTTCTGTCTGCTACAAAACATTATACAGAATTGATTATTTTCATCTAAAAGCAACAAATCTAATTTACCGTCACCTCGTATATGCGAGGAGTAATCTATTTCAGAAGTTCGTGGTCTAAGAGAAACAACTCTATTTAACACGCACGTTGGTAAATATACAAAAAAGAACGAGTGTTGAGTAAAATTTAAAAAAAAACAAAAGAAAAAGAGAATTCAAGTCGCCTGAATATAGATCATTTACTGAATTTACTAAATTCACTAACATTATTTTATTAAAAACTAGTAGAATAAGTTGGGGTGATTCTGGCCCCCGAGGTATATTATGACTTGCAGCCGCTATACTCCATTATGAGATTTCAAAACATAAGGTTAGTGATAAGTTATAACAGGTAAACAGATAATCAGTTATTAAGTTCAGCAGAAGAAACTTGATTAATATGTGATAATTAGGCAAGAAATATGCGTTTTATTTTACTCCACCACTTGGGGCAATACTGGCCCCTATGGATGGGGTAAATTTGGCCCCCATATTTGGTGGTGAAATCAATAGTTTTGGCATTGAAAAATATCTTAAATTTAGTAGAGACAAGTTATCGAGAAATAAGTAGAGACAGACAAATATAGAAAGGCTGATACATGGGATAGACAGATGTAGTTAGACAAGAGACACTATAAGAGATACAGGAAGAGAGACAGATAGAAAGGTAGAGGGACAGATGTGATCTAGGTAAAAGGTAGAGAGAGGTAGAGCCAAATGATAGAGAAGATAACAGGTAGGAAAGCTGAGACATGGGACAGACATAGAGAGACAGAAACACATAATCAAGATATAACTAAAGAGATAGATAGAGAAAGTCATGGGATAGAGATATAGGTGTAGAGAGTGATATAGACAAGTGGCAGAGATATAGGTGGAGGGACAGAAAAAAGTGAAGATATATAGAGAGTGATATAGACAAGTGATAGAGATATAGCGAAAGGGGAAAGTGACGGAGATAGGTGGAGAGACACAGACAGATAATTGACATTTAGGCAGAGAGTGATTTGGGATACTGGTTCGTGTAGAGAGACAGATAAATGATACATTTATAAGAAGAGAGACATAGAAGTGATAAAGGCAGAGAGAGAAACAAGTGATAGAGAGATATTCACTATACAGATGAATTGATGATGAATGATAAAGAGACAGGTTGATAGATAGACAGATTGGTGGACAGTCAGATAGTGAAAAACATGGTTACATGGACTGTAGATGTTATAATAAGGCTGACTGGTTAGATTAACATACAGAAAAACAGAGTGAACAGGCAGACAAACACGCAGATAGCGAGAGAAAGATTAATGAACAGAATAACAGATTCGGACAGTTAGAGACACAGATTAGAGTGACAAATATGTTCAAATACTGAACAGTTTAAAGAGAGTTTCAGAGAGAGAAAGAGAGATGGATAGAAACAAACACATAGATAGCTAGATTGATTATATATGGACAGATAG
>CM022677.1:12248519-12292665 GCA_012295275.1 Chrysomallon squamiferum
TTAGATTTTATATAAACTTCCGGAAAATAAAACCCACACAGTTATTTTTGTTTGAAATTAAAATAATAATAATAATAATAATAATAATAATAATAATAATAATAATGATAATAATAAATGAATAAATAAATATAAAATAAAAATAATAAGAAAGTTAAGATTTTATTCGAATTCATTTCGTAATTGCTCTTCTTATAGAAGAATAATTATTTATAATGATAATATTTTAATAGTACTAACTAAATATACAGTTAACTGCTATTACTGGTTATAATAAATTTAAAAGAATAAATCACTTTGGCCTAATAATAAATTTAAAAAAAAAAAAAAAAAAAAAAAAAATGACCTACTAGTATTGGCATTCGCATGTCAACTGACGTAAAACCGTTGGATGTTTTATTTATACCCGAATTTAAATCCGCTGACGTAAATCTTCATAGATTGCGCATGTGCATGGGAGATATTATTACACTAGTAACTTTCATTTTTCAAAGAATATGATTATAGTTTATTCATTTATTAATTTAATTAACATTTTTAAAATAGTTATTTACATCCATCAAAATATGTATTTTATTTAAATAATTGTTTTTTCACTGTTAAATGAAAAAATAAAAATAAAATGAAAATGAAATAAAATATATTTACTTCACACACACACACACACACACACACACACACACACACACACACACACACCGTGGTGATTTTAAATCCACTTATAAGATAACAAAACAAAACCGTAACACATTTCCAAACTGGGATGTAGGATTACTATATTTACTTCTCCAGCTTTACTGTAAACAAAAAGAAACAAATGTTTAGTAAACTTCCATTGTTTGTAAAACTGAAAATTATTTACATAAACATGATTAGAATCTAACATCATGGCCCTAGTTTCCTAAATAAATGTCTGTTTTGGAATAAAAATAAATAAATAAACCCTTTTTATCGTTCAAAACGTTTTGTTATACAACGTTATAAATAAAAAATATCTTTTGTCATTCATCGTTCATAATAATAAAATTACATGTCTTCGTTTGAATTAAGAATGATACCGAACAAATTTTATAACACCGAAACATTCCATAAATAAATAATTTATAAAAAATAAAACTGACAATGTAAAACTTTGTAAACACTCTACATTTCTCACTATTCAGGTTCTCTGTAGTAAAATTTCTATCAAAATATCAAAAATTTTTAAAATATCCCCATTTTCTGACGCCTTGAAACATTTTTTCTGTTTTTTTTTACATTTTAAAAAAGCAGCTGTATCATAATAATAATTTATATTTCTCAATTTTTAAAGAAAAATAATATCCCCTCCTCTATCTCTGAATTAGTAATAAAATATTACGTAACTGCCACATACACTTTGCTGGTGCTGTTAGGCATCATTATCACGAATAAACAAACACACGTAGCTCTGCTGCTAGCAACTGAAAGATAAACCGTTTTGCTTTGTTAAATAATCGGCAGAAAATTTTGTGAGAAGGTTATAAAGTAAGCAGACGTACTTCTAATACACATTTTACTAATCTCAGTTTTATCTTATAAAGTCTATTCCTCATCAGCATATATTATTATTATCTTTTTTGACGTTGCCGTCATTGCAGTCGTGCAGGGGTTGTTCCTAATGTTTTAGGTGTACATACCATTATTCTTTTGCTTTTTATTAACTATTATTCATAATTCTTTAGCGATCAAATCCTTTAGAAAAATGTATTATTTCTATTTGTATTAATATCACCATCGTTGCCGTCGTAACGGCGTTGTTGCTAGCTTTCTTGGAGTACTTCTCATTATTCTTTAGCGCTTTTTATTAATTATTCCTCATACTTTCTGAGCTGGCGTATCACCTTCTAAAATATATTACTGTAATTTCTATTAATGTCGCAGTCGTTGCCGTCGTACCGGCATTGTTCCTAAGGTTATTTGACTACTTATTTTCTGAGCGTGCCTTGCTATATCAAAATATATTATTATTATATCTAATATACCTACTTGTCGCATTTTCTATCAATCCATAATTCTATTTTCGTTCATGTACCTCCTACCTAAACTCTCTCTCGCTCTCTGTTCCTCTGGCTATCTGTTTACGTTCCTCGTTGGCTTTCTATTTATCTTTTTATTTATAAATACTTCTATATTCTGTCAGTCTCTCTGTCTCTAAGTTTATTTTTATCTGTACTAAACTCTCTCTTTCTCTTGTTTTTTTAATGTTCATTGTACGTCATATCATTAAATGATGCAGTGCTAAAGAAAAATAATAATAAGCTTATTTATGAAAATGAAAATTGATATCAATATTAGAATTTAAGACAGCCTATTTCAATTATTGAGCGTTCTGTCGTGTTTCTTCGTCTGTTTTTAGTTACGCATAATATCATTAATAAACGAATAGTTGTTATCATACCGTCAGCTTTTGTAGCAGACGTAAACTCATGTGCGAGTTGAAAACAGGTCTCGATTACTTCATTAGTTTTACACTATCAAAAACTCTACCATGAATTAAAAAAAAATTCTGAGACGAAGATGTTGTAAAAATGAAACTAACTTCATCCTTCAGCAACCATAATATTATTTTAGATAATATGCGGCAATTTCGGTAAAAAATTATTTAAAAATGCAACAAAACATTTTCATTGTTTTGAGTTGCACTGATAGCTCCCCAAGTAGAATTAACTTTAGATATCAACGTGTAAGTAATTATCACGTTTTCCTGTAAAAAGCTTCTGATACCGACACCACTAGGGATACAAAGGATACATTTATTATCGAGTGACATTTAATAAAAAAAAAAAAAAAAAAAAAAATTGTTAAGAATACATCAGCTTACTTCATCACGATCTCGCAAAAGTTTCTGCCAATAATTTGAAACATAATATCGGTAATTTTCTTTTATTTATTAGTAACAGAGAAAAAAGTGTATTTTATTAAGTTTATTCCACTAAGATATTGCCCGCATAATAACGTAACAAAACAACGTAAGACAGTGTTGCTATATTGTATTACGTGCACTCAAAAAGGAATTTCTACACTATGTAAACATTTAGATTTGTTTGATAATTTTCCTTTTCTTATAGCTCACCGTTATGCAGATCTTTTTTATGGAACCTGAAAGCATAATTAAAAATATGGAGCAGTATTAATATTAACAAATTATCTTGAGAATTATTAATGTAATTAATCAAATATTAAGTTACTTTCGTTGATTTTAAACTGTGCTTCTGATAATTTGAGAATAAATGACTAAACATGACTTTTCTAAAATGTTATTTCGAGTTAGTTCTAGGTCAGAAATATGATTTACAGTGAATCCAGAAAATCGGAGAGCGTCGTGGGTACGACCTCCAGTTCCATATTTCTTATGTTTTATCTTCAGCATCACTTATTGAAGAATAAATAAATGAAATAAAAACTCATAATATTTTATTATTCATTTGTTTGTTAGTTTGTTATAATCAATGTAAGTAATTATTATCATTATTATTATTATTATTATTATTATTATTATTATTATTATTATTATTAGGAGCAACTGACCATGGATAATAACTTTTCATAACATAAGGGAAATAACTCTCTTTTGATAAACCTACTGCAAATTAATTTTAAATTGTTAAACCATATGAAATAATGAAAGAAAGCAAATACAATTTCCCACCCAAATTAAAAACAAAATCAATAATAATTAACACCCTGAAAACAATTTTATATCTCTTTTTTATTTACCAAGAAACAGTAACAGTGAATTAAGAAATCAAATTCAACAGAAAAATTGTAACAAATATAACAATTAATGAAATAAAAATGCCTATAAAAAAACATACTGTCAAATTACATGTGCAAAATTATAAACAAATAACAAAAACAATGTAAAAAGAAAATATAATTTAACTACAGTTGTCACTTATTTACATATTTTTTCACCTGTTTTAAATTATTACATTGGATAATTAATTACATTATTTAACTGGAGCTAGTATTAAAAATTAATCTAGACACGTGGGTTTTATTTTTAAAGTCTGCTAAATAATTTGATTCAATGCTTTATTTGCTGTGTTTATTTTCTAATTTATGCAGATATATGCAGGCACATAAATGCATGCACTAAAGTACAAACACATCCAAGACACAAAACAAACACTGAAAATAACACATATACAAACATTACAATATTCACACAGAAATACACACTCGCACATGCACTTAGGCAAAACCCACACATACACACAGACATGACTACATACAAAATGACATACAGACACACACACACATGTAGACATACCAACATACAAAATGACAAACACATACAGTATCCCCACACATACAAAAACACTTCTTATAAAAACACTTCATTGAAAACAACAAAGATAAAGAAAAATAATCTAATATAAATAAACTTTGGTCCATGTATATTACATAAATATTAGTATCAGTGTGTGTGAATTAACAGCATATTTTATCATGTTATTCTGTGTATCAGAAAATGGTGAATAGATCATTAAAAAAGTCATACGACAAGATGGTAAAAATTGTTTATTTCTACATCAGAATACTGGATAGAGTAGCAATAACTGTAACTATCATCAGATGAAGTGGATGATAATCATCATTTTCTGCATCATCTCTGTATTAGATCTGTTAAGTTGTATGGCTAAAATTATCATTCTTTGTATCAGAAAAGTTTGTACAGAAATTTTTAAAATCATTTTCTATGAAGTGGAATTGACATTATCTACATCAGAAAATACTGACAGGCATAGAAAACTTAACCTCTATAATCAGAGAAAAACTGGATATATTATTAACAATACCTCTGTGTTCTAGAGAATTAGTTCATGATGAACTGAATCTTCATCCTCTTCTCCACTTCTTGTCTGAGAAAAACATTTCAGTATTTAATATTAATGTTTGTCATCCAGTAGCTGATATATTTTTCATGCTGTGCTGTCCTAAAACATTCATTCATTCGTATAGTTTGTAAAAACAATGGCTATCAAAAATATCACAGTTATTTAAAGATAAGCATTAATTCCTGTCCATTTCACAAAAAGAATTGACATATGACAGCACATGATACCAATACATATAATTACAAATGAAAGAATACTTTTTTAAGTTTTAATTATTTTTATTATTTAATTTTTGTTTGTTTTTTGTTTTGTTTTGTTATATGAGCATCAAGGCAAAAACCAGCTACTTTGTTTAAACATAGATATCATAATTATACATATACACTTTATGAACAGGGAAAGACAGTGAAAAAAAGAAAGAAAGTGAAAGAGAGATCCAGAGAGGCTAGGAGAAAATTAGAGATAGTGAGAGAGAAACAAAAAGACAATGACATCATCACTATACCTGACTTTTACCTCCAGTTCTGTAATTTTAACATCATCAACTTTTATGTTAATTCTTGACACTATGACTGGTTGTCCAAATATCTTAGCCTAGATAACAATAAACAGATTTTTCTTAATTATTCATAATAATCATTGTTAGTGTTAAAGAACAATATTACAGTTGGGAGAAATATTTACAGAAAAAATTGCCGAAACAGATATTTACAGATTATATGTTTAGACACACATACACATAAAGACAGACAGCATGTTAGAAAGACAGACAAATGTAAAACAAAAGAATACAGAGGTACACAGATATATTTATTTAGGAAGTAAAATAATTTAGAGACTGGTAGATATTGGGTAGATAGATAGGTTGACAACAGACAGACAGACAGTTTATTGTAGACCTACACTGGTAAATAGATACAGTCAATAGGACTAGGCAGATGTAACACACACACTCACACACACACACACACACACACACACACATACACACACACACACACACACACACACACACACACACACACACTCACACACACACACACACACACACACACACACACACACACACACACACACACATGCATGCAGAAAGAGCAAGAGAACAGATTGACAGATTGGGAAATAACATTTAGTACAATAAAACCAAATGACATTTATATAAATTTTAATCAAAATCAAACACTAATTGGGAGTAGTAGGTAAAACAAATGACATTTATAAACAATTAATCAAACACTAATTGGGAGTAGTAGGTAAAACAAATGACATTTATAAACAATTAATCAAACAGTAATTGGGAGTAGTAGGTAAAACAAATGACATTTATAAACAATTAATCAAACAGTAATTGGGAGTAGTAGGTGACATTTATATACAAAATCAAACACTAATTGGGAGTAGTAGGTAAACCAAATGACATTTATATACAATTAATCAAACACTAATTGGGAGTAGTAGGTATACCAAATGACATTTATATACAATTAATCAAACACTAATTGGGAGTAGTAGGTAAACCAAATGACATTTATATACAATTAATCAAACACTAATGATTTAAATGGAATACCTCTACTCTGTTGTAGTAATCTATAGCCTTGTCTACAGATACAGAATCAGACATCAGTATCCATGCTATTCCTCTGATCAAATAACTGGATCCTGGAAAATTCAAGCAGTAGCAGTAGTGGTAGTAGTAGTAGTACCTGATTATATGTGAGAAGGAAATGTATTGGTCTTTACATTAAAAAGAAAGGTAAATTTTAGAAATTAATGCAAAAGTTGATATTAAAGCTGGATACAAAAGTTGATAAATATGTTAAGTATTGTAATGAGAAATGTTATTTTATGTTAATAATTTCATATTTATTAATCTCTCTCACTCCTCTCTCTTTCTCACACACACATACAAACACACACACACACACACACACTACATTTTTGTTAACTTTATTTCCTTGTTCTTTTATTTCTACACAGTTTGTATTCAAAACAAAATACATTCATATGTGGGTGTGTATATTTGTTATAATAAAAACTTTCTAAAACTATCCAAAAATTGGTGTGTGTGTGTGTGTGTGTGTGAATATATGTATGGAACACTATCACTGGGGCCAAGAAAGATGGAGAAGTACCTGGCTTCAGGTAATATATACATACATACATATATTCACACACACACAATAAACAAAATATATGTATGTCTGTATTCTGTGTATGATTCAGGTTTTTGTATATATATATACATACATACATACATATATTCACACACACACACACACACACATATATATGTATGTATGTATACATATATTCACACACACACACATACATACAAGAAAAAACAAAAACCTTCATACACAGAATACAGAACATATATATATTTTGTTTATTACCTGAAGCCAGGTACTTCTCCATCTTTCTTAGCCCCAGTGATAGTGTTCCATACATCAACTGACAGAATATTTAGAGTCTAGAAATACTTTCATCATTTCTATTCTCTTCTCTATTATTATAACAGAGAGAGAGAGAGAGAGAGAGAGAGAGAGAGAGAGAGAGAGAGAGATGGCAATGAACATACTGAATTTATCAAGAGGGCAAGACAACAAAATATAAATATTCATAAATAAGGAGAATGTGATGTTTATTATTACAGATAGATATATAGAAAGATAGACAGATAGCTGTGAACTGTTATTACTGCACTACTACATACTATATAATCACTCACCATGACCTTTCAACATGGCTGCAGTGTCAGAAGTTGACTGTTTCCTTTATCTGTGAGAATGGCTGGACAGTGCATCATATTACCCAGCATTCCTAGAGGAAGATAAATAAATAAATAAATGACAAATTTCAATAAATAAGAACCATATAGATGTTAAAATAAAAAAAATAACTATAACTGTTTACCAGGATGTCCTCCAAGTGCTGTCAGTTTAATCAGGAAGCTGAAGAGACAACTACAAGATGATTCAATTTTCTCCCCTGACTTCTTGACAGTGAGTCCTTAAAATTAAATTTATATAAATAGTTTAAAATGAAAACAATGCAACAACAGCATTTAACAATAATAAAACCTTTTATTTAGTATTCCTTCTTCTTTCTTATTTTTACCATTGGATTAACTTAGATTAGAGTTCAGGTTAGGATTAGGTCTAGGACTAGTGTTAGGGTTAGGATGAGAGTAGGTTCAGGCTAGTTATTTATTTATTTACTTTCTTATTTGTTATTATTATTGTTTCTTTTTTACTATTTTTATTTTTATTGTTCTTTTTAAATAAATTTATTTATTACCACTTGCAGCATCCAACTTTGTGGAAAGTTCTTCCATTTCATTTTCTTGTAAGTTTTTCTTCTGGTTGTTAAGATACAACACTGTCAATGGTGATGACAGCAACTGATATCAGTAACAACAGTCCCTCCTTCCCTGAATGATAATAAAAAATATTTTAAAAGCTTGAATTTAAAATTTAAAATGTAAAGAAGCAGGAACTACAGCTACTGTTCCTACTGCACTCTATTAAAACTACATCGCTACTATTATTATTATTACTATTACTGCTACTATTAGGAAAGTGATAATAAAAGCTAATGTGTAGCTGTAGTTATAGTAGGTAGTAGTAGCTGCAGTAGTATTACTAAACTAGTTATTATTACTACTGCTGCTACTGCTACCTACTATAACTACAGCTACACATTAGCTTTTATTATCACTTTCCTACAATGTTAGCTATTATAATTATTATTATTTTTATTATTATTATTATTACTACTACTACTCTTTCTAGTTTTTTTGATATGGTAGTAGCTGTTATTATTACTACTGCTGATGCTACTATTACTACATCATAGCTACTACTGTCATCACCATGTTACACGTTGCTGTTGATGTTTTTGTTGCTAATTACATCTCTGTTACAAATAATAAAGAACTGAAAACTATTGTATTTACAAGATGCTATTCAGATCTGTTATTTTTCCTCCTGTGTAGGTATAGTAATACAATTAAACATAACAAATCTCAAACAATATGCAAGCTTCTATTTTCATATTTTGAATTAAAAAAATTAATATTTTCTGAAAAATACAAAAATTATTTATTACCTAAAGAGTTTCCACTCAAGCTCTTTACCTCAGACTTGTGTGCCTTGGTGGTATAAACAAAGACTAAGGGCACCATCAGTTTGAATCTTAAATTTAAATAAAACAGGCCTGAGTATTTTATACAAAGCATGTAAACAAATAAACTGATAACCAAATATTTCTTAACACACACACACACACTAGTATCTAAGTAGCAATTATCACTATTGGTGATATACTGACACACACATACTATTATCACAGTAGCAAATATGTCTATTGCTGATACACTCACATACTATTATCGCTGTTGCTGACATACTCGCACACACAAACAAATACGCACAACATTCATGCACACACTCACACAACACTATTATCAGTTATCACTACTGCTGATACACAAACAATTAATTACCAGAGTAGTAGTTATCACTATTGCTGATACATGCACACACACATACTATTATCAGATTAGCAATTATTAGTATTGCTAACACTCACAGACACATACAGAAACACAAACACACGTGCATGCACACGCACACACATATACTAGTATCAGTGTAGCAGTTATCACTATTTGTGATACAGACACACAGCAATTATCACACACACACATAAACACACTATTATCAGAGTAGCAATTATCACATACAGACACACACACACTATTATCAGAGTAGCAATTATCACATACAGACACACACACACTATTATCAGAGTAGCAATTATCGCTACTGCTGATTCATACACACACAAACACACACATACAGAGTTTAATATTCTAAGCATATGGTTTAACAAAATTGTTTATGTCAGATAAAGAAAGATAAGAATTATATACAGAATAATTTTTCAAATATTAGTAAAATCAATAAAATTTAAATAAAAATTACCACATCTTTCAAAGAAAGGAGTTTTCCATGGAAACTCAAACAGCTGGTTGGTTAAACAACTGCAGTTCAGACTTAATTCCTGTAGAGAACTTGTGACTGATTTGGAATCTGGAATATCTGAAATAAGTGAAAAACAGTATTAACAAACCTATTAACTAAGAGGAGAAAAAGAAAATAAAAGTAGAAAAAATATAATAATGACAAATTTGTCAAACCTAACAGAATGAAATACACTTGTGTGTCTGTGTGTGTGTGTAAGATTCATATAGATACAGATATATATATATCTATCTATAAATATAGATATATATATATACACACATGAGCACAGAGAGAGAGAGAATAATATATATATATATATATTTTACAAATCTAAATTAACCATCAACACTAAGTGTTTGGTTGTTAAGTTTTGCATCATTCAGATAAAAAGCTGTCATCTTGGATGATTGAAAACATGAAACAAAAACTGAATACATGATTAAGTGATCCCAGTTTGTAATAAAAATAAATAAACTCAGTAATAATAATAATCATATAAATAATAATAGTTCGCAATGTACCGAAGCAGAAAATAATTTAAAGTCAGTGATTAAAATAAGCATAGTGTGTACAAAAATAATATTGAGCTAATTAATTCTGATTGGCTGATCTCTCTCTGAAGATTGGTTGGTTAATCTTATTATTTGTCAAGTTACAAACTTGTTTAGCTACCTCGTATCTTAGCGGGATTGTCGTTGTTCTTATTTAGAGTTACTTCCCCTAGACCCTCAATCAAAGAATTTCAGTATTTCGACGTCAAATTATTTTGCAGCATATCTGACAAACAAAACGATTAAAAGTGTGCCTCCATTCTTTTATTTGCTTCATTTTAATTTGTTGAAATTAATGTTGATTAGTGTATATGGACGCTATAATGTACAAAATAAAACAAATAAAAATAAAAAATAAAAAAATAAAAACATTACCTCAATTTGTCCTTAAATTGTTATTTCAGTCGGGCAGAATCATTTTCTGTTTTCACTAACTAAATTGTATTTCACGACTTGCATGTAATTATGTAATCAGTATGAGTCTTAATAAAACGTAAGTACAGGGTTTCAAGTTATGAACATGTAATTCTATATCTATACATATATATATATATATATATATATATTTATTGAAATACATAATTAGTGTTATGAAATAATAAATGCGCAGGCTCTTGCTGTTTAACCTAATTATTGAGTCTCTTCGGTGGCTGAGTAGACTTTTCACGTTCCACTCGCTTCCCGACGCATGGTTATCAGATACGATGCAGTGTACCTACGTATTTGTCATATAAAAGTTCACTTAATTCTCACAATTTTATTTTTATTTTTATTAACTATTATTCATACTTCTCATTATTCTTTAACCCTTTTTACTAATTATTCCTCAAAATTTCTCAGCGGGCGCATCACCTATTAAAATATATTGTTGTAATTTCTATTAATGTCGCCGCCATTACCGTCGTAACAGCGTTATTCTCAACGTTCTTGGTGTGCTCCTCCTTATTATTTTCCTTTTATTTAACTATTTCTCACACTTTCTTAGTGTTCACAGCCCACGTTAAAAAATATTAATACGATTTCTGTTAAACACGCCGTCGTTGCCGTCGTACCTGCATTGTTAACATCTTGGTGAACTCCTCATTATTCTTTTTTCGCTTTATACTCTTATTTTCTGAGCCTGAGTTTCCTGTATTTAAATATTTTATTATTACCTCTATTAATGTCACCGTCGTTGCCGTCGTAAACTGGTTATTCCTAAAGATTTTGTTATTTTTCATTATTCTCTTACTCTTTATATTATTCTTACCATCTTAGTGCGCATATCATATATTAGAATATATTCTCGATATTCTTTAGTGCTTTTCACTAATTATTCCTCGTACTTTCTGAGCAGGCGCATCACCTATTAAAATATATTGTTGTAATTTCTATTAATGTCGCCGTCGTTCCCATGGTACGGGTGTTGGAGTACTCCTCATTATTCCTGTTCGTTGTTTATTCGCTGTTATTCTTATTCTCTCACTGTGCCCGTCCTATATTAAAATATGTTATTGTTATCTCTATTAATACACCATCATTACCGTCGTTACGGCGGTGTCCTGTAGTAAAATATATTGTTAATATTTAAAAATACATTGTTCGTGTTCAAATCCTTTTCTACAGTGTATTATTACCATTTCTATTACCATCGTTGCCGTCGTAGAGGCCTTCTCGTTATTCTTTAGCGCTTTTTATGAATCATTCCTCATACTTTCTGAGCTTTCAACGTTCTGGATGTCCTTAACCTTATTATTTTGTTTTTTATTAAGTATTGCAATTAGTGTTCACATCCTACATTAAAAAATATCATTACTATTTTTATTAATGAGGCCGTCATTGCCGTCGTTCCAGTATTGTTCTTAGCGTCTTGATGTACACCTGATTATTGCGTGGATGGGGAAATGGATCACTGAAAAGAAGTTGCTGCAAGGTAAGATTAATGTTCAGCAGACACAGAGACACACACAGATACTTGACTCAGCGTCATGAAAATAACACTTGCAGTTTTAACGCAGCCATCACTATCTGTATTAGACGTCATTAGTTTCTCAACAGAGAGGTAGCGGTAATATTAACACATTGTTTTAGAAAATGTATGTTGTTTTTTAATTAACAATATTAGAGATTATACATGAAAAAGAACAGTATATATAGATATATTTTTGAAAATAACTTGAGAGGCAGGTACGAAACGTCCATTTTAGTAAAAGTAATTTGATAATTTTACTAATTCTAAATCGTAAACTAAAAGGCGTAATTTTAATGTACGTTGAACTTAAATGTTACATTATATATATATATATACTATACAAAATATTCATAATCACAGATAATCTGTTAGATATTACTGAAAGTCATAAATGATAATTTTACATGGCGTAATGAAAATAAACGGCTTAATTATCTGTAAAAAGAAAAACGTGAGAATTAATTGCTGGTTGAGCGGTGATTTTTAATATTAAATATGTTAAGCGATGTTAATGTCAGATATTGTTAATATCGTACAGGTTACATTTAAACATCTCAGAGTTATATCCCTGGAATCACGACAGTTCGTAGTGATTAGCTGAGAACAAACAAGGTTAACTTGTTGTTTTATTATGATAACTGCGAATTTTTCGCTCTTTTTTTCTCATTACATTCAAGGTGTATAGTGTAATATACTTTATATTTCTTATTATACCTGAAGATCTCTTATTACATTAGATATTAGTATAACCTGTCCACCAGTAATTATCAATATAACAAGCATTATATTTGTCAACAATAGAAGAATGACAACAATAATAACACCTTAATATCGCGCCTTCTTGCTTCTTTATTATTAGTTTTGATTTTTCTGACGCTATTCTCTTAGTTTCATTAGAACTGTTCTGAGAGTGGATATAAAAATTGCTTCTTATTTTTTATTGTAATAAAATCTTTTTAAAATTAATCTGAAACAGATAAATTTTTAATTACATAATTTGATAAATAACCTCTGAATTTTAGGTTAATCATCTAATTTCATGTAGAGAGAGATGTAAATATGTCGCGGAATCTCCTGTTACTATGGTGATACAAATAAAATATCACATATTGTCAGTAACATCAATACAGTAGAAACTACAATCTTCATCTAGCATATCACGCTTTTCGGTGTAGTCCTGTTTCTGTTAATAATAAAATAACTTAATATGAAAGACATCATTTTTCAATATATAATGAGAAGGACATCAATTTGGGGGAAAAAATGTGTATGTGTGTGTGTGTGTTTCAATGTACTGTCTTGTATAGCTAATAACATTACCGAAGAAATCCTATGTATCATTGAAAATGTGCACGGCATATTAAGAATTACATTTTAATAACGTGAATATAATTTTAATATTAATATTTCGTCTAAAGAACATATTCGTATTTAGATGTGGAGTGAAGAGTTTACGCTTCTGTTTTACGTTAAGTTCACAAAATCATTCATAACGTTAATGTCGTTTATAATAAAATATTCCATTATTCTAAGACAGAGAATTCTTTTTGAATTCATAACAAACATTAAAAAATGTCTATGAATCTCAGTTTTGTCGTGATGTTAGCTGAAGGAGATTTTCTTTCTTATTTATTTATTTATTTTTATTTTGTCGTATAAACGGTTGTGATTTATTTTATTTTTTGGTTTAATAATCGTTCTGAACATGTAAAAAAAAAAGCTATGTGAGAAGTTAATTCACAAATATATGCATTTAGTTATCAAACACTCACTAAAATATTACCCAAGCCACGCTGAATCACATACATGTATGTAAAAGAAAAATAAGTAATACTGAGATGAAACTATCTAAAGAGAGAGTTATCTTTTCTTGATGATGAATATCAGCAGACAGTCATAAAAGGAAGGTGTTATCTGAAACATTTTAAAAGTAAGAATAACAGTTACTGAAAAAGACAACATAACTAGGAGTACAACGCAGGCAATAATTAATAACAAGCGCAACAAAATAACGAGAAGCAGTTCAGAAATGTTATAGACAATGCAGACAGGACAGCAACCTCGGCGACATTAACAAAATTAATAATAATATATTTTAATGTGGGATGCGCACACTAACAAAGTGAGGATAACACTTAACAAAAAGCGGAACAGAATAATTAAAACTACTCCAAAAGCGCGAAGAACAACTACACGACGCCAGCTACGGCGACTATAATAGTAATAATAATAATGTATTTTAATATAGTTTAACAAAGTTATTAACATGCGCAACAGGATAAAAAGAAGTAAACCAAAAACGTTAAGAACAATGCAGCCACGACGGCAATGATAACGTCATTAACAGAAAAAAAAGTAATAGTACATTTTAACTGGTAATAATAATATATTGTAATACAGGAAGCGCACACTAAACAAGTGATATTAATAGTTAATGAAAAGCACAGCACAATAATTAAACTAATAACGTTAACGCAGGTAGACGCAACGACGTCGACATGAATACAAATAGCAATAATATATTTTTAAATAGGATCTACACACTAAGAAATTAAGGACAGCAGTTAATAAAAACCTCAAAAGAATAATGACAAAGACAAGAATACCGTGCAGGACAACGCAGACACGACGCCAACGATGGCGACAGTAATAGTAATAATAATAACATTTTTTCATATAGCACAGTACGAAGGTAAGAACAATAGAAAATATAAAAATCGAAACAACATGCAGAATTAGAATTTGTAACAATGACAACGGAATCGAGAGTATGCAATAACGTTAGAGCTAAACGAACAGGTTGTTGTTCACTGTCACCAGCTACTGAAGCCAGACACATCAGTAGCAAACAGGTCAGCATTGTCAGGATATATTTACATCGAATGATAAATCTCATGCGGAGGTTGTCGTCCTCAATCATGTCATTTTGCACATGGGCATCGTGTACTGATTATAAACAGATTGGTGGAGGCAGTGGTCAGAAGTGGAACCAAATCACCAGTAATCGACAGAATTACCCAGTCTTGTTCAGCTTATATTCCTTGTCCTTCATATTAAAATAAATTATTTATCTCTCTTTATTTATAGCTCGTGCAATGCAAAGTAAGCAAATATGTCTTTATATTAATAATTAAATGTAAATTTAATTTGGGTATTCATTTGATTAATAAAAAAAAACATGGTTTGAAAAAAAAAATAATAATAAAAATAGGAAATATCTTATTTCTTTAATTATACTTTTGTTCATTTTATTATTAGTTTTATTACTTTTAAAAAATAATTATGTTTGTCTGAGTGTGTGTGTTTGTGTGTGTGTGTGCAAGAGAGAGAGAATTAAGAACCGATAAAAGAAAACACTTTTTTTCATTTGACTGAGCATATCGACAAGCTGTTGTTCCAGAACAAAAGAAAATACACATAAAAACACACGCACACATACACAGTTTAACATTCTGCAAAAAGATAAATACACTTTGAAAAATGTGTTAAAAGTGTGTGTGTGTGTAAATAAAATATAAACATTCTTTTTTCTTTCTTCTTTTGGAAGGACAAAAAGATAACATGCAGGGCAGTTACCGTGCCTACTGGTCATGTAAAAATGGTAAATCTGAAGGCCAAATCTGAATGGTAAATCTGTGTGTGTGTGTGTGTGTGTGTGTGTGTGTGTGTGAGAGAGATTATATTTATAGTAAATGAGCCATGCTAATGTAAGGAATAAAACTTCAGGAATACACTTCAAAGGAATGTATGGCTAATAGTTTTCATAATTTAAACTCTGGTGGCAATACAAGACTTTTCTCCTTTTTTTCTAAATCATCTGGCTATTTTTATTCTCTGCTTTTAACAGCCAAAATCTAACACTGAATAACCTTTCTTTCTTTCTTTCTTTTATTATTATTTGTTATTCTTTTTCCCCCTTTATTTATTTATTGTTTTATTCATTTATTTAAATTTAGATGTATGTGACAAGAGACCAGTGTGAAATAATACAAACAAGTCCAGTATGGAAACAATGTTCAACAGCCAGTTCTACCAGTAAGTTCTTTTATTTACTGTATTTATTTGTTTTATATTTATTTATTTACTTATTTACTTTTATTACAAACATTCCATTTATTCTGAATTGTTAGAAATAGTAATACTATTTAAAAAAGTTAATTTCAAAAGTTGATAGTTATTTATGCTGCATTTCATATATTTTAGTAATTTTATTACAAAGTATATTGTTTAGACAAGATTTGGATATTGCTCGTGGAAACGGTAATTCCTGCAGCATTAGTAAGACTATTTGGACAGCTGAAATTCATGACTATGTCAGTCATACAAAAAATGGATGTAATTGTGGAAGTAGTGATACAGATAATGTTACACAAGTCATAGATGAAATAATAGAAGCAAGGTAATAGATGAATTACATCTATTATTTCTGTTATTTCAAAACTATATAAATAAAAATATTCCTCACTCTTAGAAAATTGTTTCTCAAGTCTGATGAAAATGCTAGCTAAAAATATGTAATCAAAAACAGAGAAAAAAATAATTTGAAACATTTATTTGAACAATAAAAACAAAAGATCAACATCAAAACTCCTTTTGCATATGAAAAGATAATTTTAGAAAACCCTCAACAAAATTCTTAATTAAAAATTTAGAAAAACATGGTAAAAGATGTTTCTGAACTTTCAAATTAAAAATTATTTAAAATGTTTAAAAAGGTTTTAAAGTGCTGAGAGTGCTATAAAACATAAAGGTGAAAAGATTTCTGATTTATCCAATAAAAGTATTAATAAAATAAAAAAATAAAAGAACATCAAAACTATGGTTAAACATTTTTTTAAATTACTGAACAACTTGACATATAATGTAATCTGCAAATTAATCATTAAGAAAATATCTTCCAAACAACAGATCTTCTTCCATTTTATGCTTTATTAACATATTTTTCATAAATCTTTACCAGTACATTAATACTTTTTTTTTTTAATAATAATAAGGTTATCTCCCTTGAGATATACAATTTGTAGTTTTTTAAAGCAGTAAATCAAGGATTGCTACATCAGACATTTTAAAAAGAATATCTTTTTCACACATTTGACTGTCTGGTCCAAACATTCTGTCTACTGGTCTATGTCTATGGTATCTTTCATTTGGATCTGAAATCACAGTTTCACAGATTTTTAAATTCTTCAGTAAGTGCAGTCCACGTAACTAGTAACTGTTTTTAAAATATTACTTTTGGTGTGGAACTTTCTAGAAGGTCTCAATATTCTTCAAGCATTCAGTTCTTCATATTTGTTATGGAGATATTTTATCTTCTGCTGCTTCTACTGTTAGTTTGTTCAGTACAGTGAGAAATCTTGAAGAACTTGGAGATAAACCTAGAATCAGTTTTATAAAGAAACCTGAAAAAAACAAAAAAAAAAAACCCACATTATTATTAAAATTAAAATAATATTCAGACTTGTATAAACAATATTATACAATTTACCATGTAAAATGAAGGTTGATATGATTCAAATGGGATGGGTTGTGACTTAATTATTTTCATGATTTTTTACTTACTGTTAAAAAGCCATTTATTCCTCAGACAAAATTAAATTAATTTAGCACTGTATTGCATTTCATTTTATTTCATTTAATTTAATTTCATTTATTTTATTTCAGTTCATTTTCATTTATTTTTAATTTCATTTCATTTATTTCAGTTCAATTCATTCAGTTCATTTACTGTATTGTATTTCATAGTATTTTATTATTATTTCATTTCATTTCATTTCATTTACTGTATTTCACTGTATTTTTCTGCACCGCAATGCATTTTATTCATTTCATTTAGTTTCATTTCACTGGTTTCACTGTATTTGCTTTGATTTAATTCAATTCAGTGTATGTATGTGTATGGAGGTTTGTGTGTGCATGTTTTCATGTGTGAATTTTTGCATGTACTTGTATTGATGTGTGTGTGATATATTAATATTTATGTACACCTCTACAAATGATTTTGTCAGTTTCCCATTTATAACCATCCATACAGGTACATGTGTAGCCTCCATCTTAGTAGTTACAGTTCTGAGTAGAAATATTTTTGAATTACATTCATTTATATCTGAAAGAGAGAAACAGATAAATTATATCTCAATCATTAACAACCATTAAACTTTTGACAGGTTTCTGAAATTACTCAAATATCATTTACCAACAGATTATTTGTAAGAAATGGATTAACCTAAACTTAAAATTCATAGATTCTGAGAGGTTTTGAGCATTTCTAAAATTAATCATGTTTAAGTTCCACATATATAACTATTATTATTAAAAATAAAAATTATTCATAAATTCTGACAAGTTTCTGAATAGCATTAACTGCTTTGAATTTTTTCTTAATTCCAGAAATGAGAACTTTAATTTAACTATTTGAATAGCTACTAATACAAGGTTCAAACTGATTTCCTGAATATATAATGAGAATTACATTATTAATAATAATAAAATAAATAATAATAAAAAGAAAAGATAAAGGTAGAAATGCTGGCCATTCAGATTCAAAGAGATAACACTTAAAGTTAAACTAGAAATATGAATAAACCAAGAATGCTTGAAGTGAACAATTTTAACCTGAGAACCAGATAGAACTGACTCACCTGAGCCTGTCTTGTTGTCTGAATTCAAGGTAAACATTTCTACTCAAACAATGCACCCTGCAGCCCTGTTCACACGAACTGTTTACTGCAGCACTGTCACAACTGAACACAAAATATTTTTATTAATTTATTATATTTTGTCACAACTAAAATAATTTACAATTTTATTACATTCTGACACAAATGAAAATAAAATAGTTTATAATTTTATAATTTTTTGTTGTTTTTAATAATTTCTTAGTCACTGAAAGTTCATTTTCTGATTTTCAATGTTAAATAAACATTCTCTTAAGTTTTAATAAAAAATTATTAACATGTATAAAATGATATTTTTTATTATTTTATTTATTTATTTATTACATTTTAATGCAGATAAAGTTAATGTTGTGACTGAGGTATTAATTAACTCATTCCTATGTAATTCTTCGGTCTAAAACATCCATTCTGATTTCTTTGGTAATTAAAATCACAAAATTCATCAATCATTTGTATCATTTAACTGTTTATTAAATAATAAGGAATTACTTGTAACATATAACTCTTTATTAAATAAAAAGTTATAATTTCAACTTGTTACCAAATTCTTAATAATTGAGAAATTAACTATTTATTAAGTATACCCTACTCACCTACACATTCATTTGACAAGTTGTGATATCCTGTCTTACACTCAAATGATAGCAGACTGGCAGGTTTTTGCAGTTGCTGTTTGCTTGACATGAACTGTTGAAACACTACATTCATCTCTGTTGTTTTCACATCACTTACCACCCAGCCAGCTTTACACTGACAATGGTCTGAGAGGAAAAATAAAATTTAAATTTAAAGTAAATCAATTAAATTAAAATCAAACATTATTGTTAGTATTTTTTTATAAAACAAAATTTATAAAATTATATTAAAAGTATAATCTAAATATGATCAGAAATTTCTAATTTTACAGAATAAATTGCCTCAAATTTCCAAATATAATTATGTTTTCAAAATATTAAAAAATTTATTTTTATAATATTGTATTTTGTAATGAGAAATTCTGCTTACTAACACATGTTGTCGGGTCATTTTCAAGTTTCTTCCGAGCCGGACAGGAACAAGTGAATCCACTGATTCTGTTAGTACAAATATCAGTATACTTAGTAATCCTGGCATCAACTGATGTACACTCATTTAGATCTAAATAATAAAAAAAAAAAAAATAATAATAATAATAATAATAATAATAATAATAATAATACGGTAAAAAGCATATTTCAATATTTGTGAAACCAAGGACTTTTCCATCTGAGACAAGACTTGCACTTTTTGCTACAGTTCAAAGAAACACAAATGCTAACCTTTCTTATACTTTTTTTTAAGTAGTAACCATAGTGACATAAACTGCCTTCAGCTTTATGACAAATCTGTTCCCAAGTCAAACCCTGACTTCTACATTCTCAGTCTGAAACAAAAGTAATTTATTATTTTAAAAACCTTTTGGGGTGTCTTTTTTCTTTATTTTTATTTTTAATCTGTTTTTTGTTTACCTCAATTTAATATTAATATAAAATGCATTTAAATCAGCATCAGTTCAAAAATTATAAGGACTTTTTTTTATCATTTTAAATATTAACTAAACAAACACAAATTACAGAAGTAATTAATGATAGATATAAATCACTGTCTTTTCACTGTTAACTCATTATTCACTTAAACATACCTAATTAGTAGTTAGAAAATTAGAATAATATTAATATTAAAACATTCTCAGGAGGCATTAAGTAATTTATAAAATCTGGTAGTAAACTGAATTACTTGTCCATTATACCCAGTATCCCCAGATGTTGAGCACATCTGATTGTACACATTTCTCCTAACTGCGAGGACTGCAGAAGTGATTGTTCTTCACTGAACTCTTCACTACACACAAGGTCAAATGGTCATCCTTGGCTTTTTTTTCTGGTCAGCAGAAGGCTAGTTTATCCTGTAAAGTGATACATTTCATTTCTCATTGATAACCCTAATAAATAAATTGTAGTTAAAAAAAAAAAAAAAAAATGATCGCAATTATTTATTTATTAATATTAATAATATTTATAATTATTATGGTTATTTTTCTTAATTTCTACAAATTTAACCAGAATTAATTTCTACAAATTTTGTAATAATTTTTGTAAGAATAAACAAATTAATTACTTCTTAGTTAAATACTAAATACAATTACGTTCAGGTCAGACCAGTCTCGATAAACCACGATGTTTCGAACATACACAGATTCGAATGTATGCTACGCTTTTCAAACCAGTGTGAACTGATGTTTGACAGCCAGATTATTTTTATTTTTAATTCGGTAGCTTTTTACTAGTTGGTTATTCAATTTAATTGAATTTTGGAAATATTTCACGAGAATTCAAATGGATTCGGATGTTTTATGTTTGTGTGAATCCAAGCATGAATCGGATGCGAGATATGCTCACATTTTCAGTATTGGAAAGAGGTAAACATGATGTAATGTGCATCACTCAGATTCACTGTATGGTGAAAGAAACAGAAAGAGAGGTATTCACCGTATAAACCATACTCGTATTGTCAGAGAAAGAGAGAGTGTGTGTGTGTGTGTGTGTGTGTGTGTGTGTGTGTGTGCCTTGGCAATTTTATATAAAAATTACTAAATACGTTTTTTATAACATTCACAAACGATAATAAGCACAGAAAAATGTATTTATCAGACAAATGTAGATTCATAACAACAAATATCATATTCTTACAAAACAAATTATAAACATTATTATATTTACTACTGGTATTGCTATTTTTCGTACATTATTATTCAGGTCTGTCAAGAAAGTGAATTTACATCATGGAGAAGGAGGAATCACCTGTTACAGAAACCATTCTTATGCAGACTGCACCATTCTGAGATGTGAGTTTTTTATTTTATTTTTGTGTCTTAGAGAGCAAAAATAAGTTTTGTAGAAACTGTTTATAATTTATTGATTAAAAAGTATTGTAATAATAATCACTTATTTGCTGTTGTTTTGTTAATTAATTTATTATTATCATTATAATGATTAGGCATTGCTCAGAAAAATTAATTATTAATAACAATGTACATTGAAAATATCCTGCAACCCATCTTGTGTGAACAGTCCAGTAACTGATACCAGTACAATTTAAATCTTAATAATAAAGAAGTATTAGCTATTTGTTATAACTGTTTATTTATTTATTTATTATTATTAATTTGTTTTACTATACACATATAGCTCTAACTGATGATCTAATGTTGGCATATGCCAGTGAAGTTGTTTCAGTAGAATTTGGTTTCCCGGCCATCAGGTATTCAGTTGTTTCATTTCTTTATTTATATTTATATTTATAATTTATACTCATACATAAACTTATATTTATTGACTTTTTTCATAAATGTTAAGGATTTATGGTTGATATTAACTTTTTTATTTATTTAGATTTTGTATTTTTATCATTTAATACAGATTTGTACCGGTGAGGAAGAAGAACTTCAAGAATGGATGGAAGTGAAGCTGGTGAATGTTCAGGTTAGAAAACTCTTATTTCTTGAGATTTACCTCTGTTATTAAAAGCAACATTTATTACTACATCATCAATACTTTTATTATTGATGTTTTTGTTATTGTCAGTATGAGTAGCTTTGAATATCAGGTCACATGTTGTTTTTTTTTACTTTTTTAAATCCATTTTAGCCATTAGTAATTGCTTCACAGTATTGTAAAACTGAATTTTTAAATTTTTTAAATTGAACATATTCTTATCCTTTCACATTAAAAAGATTGTAAAATATATTTAAATTCTTTCAGTCAGGATATTATAGTAACATTTCTAAACCTAAAAAACCCCACTTTATTCATTTTTTTGATCCTAAATGAATCACAATGTTTATTTTGTCAGTATTGTTTTATTTCTTTTTTTGAACAGGACCAAAGCTGTACATGAAGCCAAGTTCTAAATCTAATCATCACATCATCCTCAACACCTCACAGCCATCGTCAACACATACCTGAAAAACAATGTTTTAGAGGTAAAAGTTAACACATACTTTTACCTCATACAGTTCATTTAATTTTCTTGCAGAATTATTCTTTCATTATATTTGATTGTCTTTAAGAAAACAAACAATAATAAGAAAGATTTTATAAGTGAATTAATTTTTGTTCTGATTTATCCCACACTTGTTAATGTACAGTATTTTACTATTGTTTGTTATTATTGTGTCTTTTATTCCAATGACAACATACATTTCTAAGTCTGATCACCCTTCTGAGGTCATTGTTATTAATTGTTGGAAAATACCTCAGAATGGAATACATATACTGGATAGGTGTGAGTGTCTATAATGTTATCAGTAATGACTTTAATTTTATGCCATTTGTTATTATTGCAAAGCAAAATACCAAATATGTATATTTATTTTTTATTTATTTTTTTGTTTATCAGTGTATTTGTTTATATTTTTATTTACTAATTTATTTATTTATTTATTTATTTACCAGTTTATTTATTCGTTTGTTTGTTTGTTTATTTGCTTGTTTGTTTGTGTATCTAGGAACTGGCTAAGTCTGATGCTAAACACTTTGTAATTCTGTTTTGAGACGGAGGATGTCAGTACAGGGATCTATGTTCTTTCACACCCAAAACAGACAAAGTTATCATAAAGCAATTACCAATACAATGATCAATAGGTTTTATAAGTAAGTATACATTTAATATTTTGTATCTGTCATAGTAAATATTACTATATAAATACATAGTTTTATTAAGTAAGCAAAATTTAATATATTTTTATGTCTATCATCATGCACATTGCTATATAAATAAATCTTTTAGATAAGAAAGTTTATTTTTATATTTATAAATTTGTACATTTCTCAACATGCAGCTCATTAATATAATGTAAAATATATGTGTCTGCAAATAATGTATTTACTAATTAGTTATTTTGAAAATAATTTTTAACTTTTATACTGACCAAGTGAAAGGTAGATGCTTTTGAACAAGATTTAAATTTTTGTGTATGTCAATAACAAAATTATAGAGCCTGTAACAAGAAGTTAATCACTTTACTGTAGTTGTGTGATTCAATAGTGATGATAAAGAATGTATCAATATATAATTTCTGATTAATAAAAACCAAATACTTTATTTAGATTCAATTTCTTTTCTTTTCTTTTCTTTTTTTTTTTCTTTTTTTATAGTTTATTAATTATCTCACAGAAACAACCACTCAAGAATAAAATATTTCACTGAAAATAAAAAAGTTCTAAGAAATGTCCTGATTAGGAATGAGTCAATACTAATGAATTATTGTTTTAATTATCATGTAATAAATTAGTTAATATTATTTTGTTTTTCTCACAGATATAATTCTGGGGCTAAAAGTTTCACTGAAGTGACATCAGCCAAACATTTATCTGTGTCCATTGATGCTGTTGTTATTCACAATTCTCCCTGGAAGACTGGGAAACCACCAGCAACTCAAAGAAAGATGTAGATCTCACAACACACATCACCATTATCCAGACATCATCAGCAGCTGCAGCAGCAGTTGGCTCTTTACATTGTTGTCATGGTTACAATTTGTGATGACAAATGTTTTTATTTTTCTGTTTTGTTTTTATTTATTTATTTATTCTTTTTTTTATATTTTTTTGGACAATATTCTATTTTTTCTTTTCTTTCTTTAATATCTTTACCATGAAAACGCCAATTTTTCAAAAACTTTTCTTTCACTTCTTGCAGTAGTTTGTCAGATGCAGAAACTATATATTACAATTGTTTGTATAGTCTTTCAAAATATCTAGATATCTGAAGAAATATTTCATAGTTAAACAAAGTTTGTTTCTTTTGTTTCTTTCTTTCTTTTTTTTTTAATCTTATAACCATGAATAAAATAAACAAAAAGCTACATTGGAAATTTAACCCCTAATTTAGAGAACATTGATTCACTTTTTGTTTTTATAAAAACAAAAAATACATCCATTAATTTCAAGAGCTTTTTCTTAGCTAAACCAGTCAGGTAATTTTCTTTTATTTTCTTTATTTTTTATTATTTTTTTTATTTTTTATTTTTTATTTTTTTTTGAATAGATTAAAAATATTGCTCACGTTTTTTTATTTTTAGTAAATTATAACTGAATATTTAAACTCAATGCCTTATGACAAATAATACTTTTAGTATTTGTTGTATGAGACTTTTTTCCATGTTCTTTGAGTGAAGTAAATGTGACCTGTTTCTATAAAAGGTACACAAAGTTGCTAAGTCACTGTCATGTTTTTATAAAGTGTTTCCAGCTTTACTGATCATTTTTATACCATCTTAATACTTGCAGTAGATTAAACAAAAGTGGTTCAGAGAATGATTTACTTGTTTGATTAATGCAGTAACATTTGCTACTTTTGCTATTGTGCCTTTTGTTATTTTATTATTATTATTATTATTATTATTTTAACATCGAAACTGACATAAGCAAAAATTATCAAATTGTTAATACTTGCCACAGTGAAAAAGAAAGGATCTACATTAATTAGTAGCAAATATTATAATTATTATTATTATTGTTTTATTATTATTATTAGTAGTAGTAGTAGTAGTAGTAGTAGTAGTAGTAGTAGTATTTAGATAACAAAATCCATTAGTCATATATAATATTAATAATAATATTAAACTGATATATAATAATATTCAAAAATTTAAAATTTAAATAAAAAAATTTATTTAATCATGTTTTTTTTTTATTGTGGACCATATTGCTACTGTGTTACATTTCCTGAATATCTGTAAATTTGGCTTTGATGATATACATTAAAAAATTCATATCACTTCGTTTTGTCATTTTTTCATGTTCATGTATTTTTCACAATACTATTTTTCAATTCAGGTTTAACGGCATTTTTAAACCAACTTTAAATTGAAGTGTGATGATTTTAAATATGAAACGTTATTTAAATATGCTAATGAAACATGCTAATTTAAAAATATTTGTATTCATTTAATTTCTTATGTAATCTAGAAATGAGCTTAAAATAATTAATCATTTTCTGAATATTGAGATTTTTAATTCATAGGGTGTAAAATAAAATTTAGAATGAACTCGTGATATTTCAAATCACTGTTTGTCAGATATAGCTGCAAGTTTTTTTAGATGGGAAATATTTGTATCATGATTAATCTGCCTGCATTACAGTTTCTGCATTCAAAACTGATTTAATCCTGTAATAATGTGCTACTGTCTATTGCTTCTTAATCATAAATGACTTACTTATTTATAAAAAGAGTTGTGTTTTATACCTGTGGAATTTTCCAGTTGTGTTTCATGATGAATTCAAGTTCTATAGTTTTAAATGTGAAAGAAACGAGTATTTCAAAGTAAAATTCATGAAAACTTCCTTCAGTAAAAACCATGTTCTGTTTTTGTTACCAGAAACTGGTGGCAGGAATATTTTCTTCGTTATCATTTTTACTATTGTATCTTTTTATTATTATTATTATTATTATTAATTAATTAACCAGTTCTAAGTTTTAAAACTGTGATGAGCAATCATGTCTCTACAATACACATGATCAGCAGTTCACAACAATTTCATTAATAAAGAAACCTAAACTAACTTTTTACATTTTTACACACACCAAGAAAATCTCATCCCTAATAAAAGATAAATATGATATTAATATATTAATAAAATTTGTTTCTGTAAATTTCTTACAGAAATCCTTGAAGAGGGTTTGCAGAAATGTATGGCTATAGAACTAACGTTTGGTTTCACTGTTTTACTATTTGCATACATAATGGAGGCATAATGATTATTCATAACTACAGATTCTTTTAAAGAAATTTTTAAAAGTGTATTTCAATTAGCAAGTTTGAAACTAAACCATATAGAAATCTCTAAGACATATCATTTTGAATAATTTTAGATTGATGATAATATTAAGGACATTAATCCAGAAAACAATGTTATATAGGTAGAGACATATTAGATTAAATCTAAATCAAAATAATATCGAGAACATTTTACTACTTACAGTTTTCATCTAAGTTAATGTAGTTTCATTTAGCTAAATGTAATGCTTTGTATACATATATCAATAAGATAATATCTATTTTTTTTAAATAAATTATCTCATCATTATTATTATTTTTATTATCATTATTGTTATTATTATTATTATTATTATTATTATTATTATTATTATTATCATTATTATTTTAATAATACTAAACTGATAATATTTTTAATCTACTACATACAGAGCATGGTTTTATTTAGATCTGTGTATTTGCCTACATTTAATAAACTGAGTTACACTAAATGTTTGTCATCTAGGCAAGATAACTGTATGGTGAAATCCTGTGTGTCTAAATAACAGTGTAAATTTTGGTCACATAATTTTACACTGTGGATCTCATAAAAGCTTGCAGATTAATGACTGGGTTTGTTTGTTCTTGTGTATTTGTATATTATGTATTACAAGTCACAGACTTCAAAAATACATATTAACATTGATTTATTTTTGTAATGTTTTTTCTTTCATTATACATTTTATTATATTAATTTTATTTATTTCTGCTTTTTGAATTGTGAGAAAGCACACACACACGCACAACACACACAAGGACACAGTGCCTTCCATATTTATTTTATTTATTGTGTGTTTTGTGCGTTAAAAGTGATACCTACCAGAGAAATTTAAATCTGTAAAATACTTTAAATTTGAACACAAAGCTCTGTAAAACTTTCTTTTATTATTATTATTATTACTATTATTATTATTATTATTATTATTATTATTATTATTATTATTATTAATTTAAATTCTTTGCAAAGTTGTAAAATAATATTGCTATCTTCATCATTATATTAATTTAATTTCTTGTTTTAATAAAAATATTAATTAACAATAATTAATAATATGTCAGATATAATAAGAAAAAAAAATCAAAGTTATGAGTGAAATAAAAATAGATTATAAAATAAACAATATATAATTGATAAAACAATAATAGTTAAATCTAATATTACACTGGTTTGTTTTATGCTATATATAGACTACACAGATTAAATATTTGTTTAATTAAATTTTCATTTCCTTTCTGTTTTTGTTTTTTATGTTGTTGTTTTTTGCTGCTGGCTAAAATTTAATTTTAGTGATGTTAATATTATAGAATGAAACTGGATTCACAATATTTTGAATTTTATTTTTTTATTTTATTTTTATATATATATGTATTTCGTTTTATTTATTTTATCATTATTTTTATTTTTTTCCCTTACATATCCAAAAGTGATATACATCATCATCATCATATCCTGATTTCCCCACCACTATTTTTTCTCACCATATTTTCATTCATAAAGTATTTTCACTGCATTTAATTGATTAAAAATGAACTTTTTTCTCTCCATTTTCATATGAATTTACTCTGATTTGAGTTATTGTTTGCATTGCATTTAGATATATAATATATAAATGTCTATATATCTATATCTATATATATATATATTCATTTTACTTAATTTCATTTAATTTTCATTATTATTTATAACCAATAGTTTTGAAGTTTATGTTACATATTTTTATAATAAATTTAAGAAAAAAAAAAAATAATAATAAAAATAATAATTACTTGTGTCAAATATAATTCATATAGTGTTATCTATAAGCCTGTAACATTAAGCATAATTCTGTTTCTTCTCTTTTTGTAATTTTTTTTTCACGATTTCTTGTATTTGCTTTTTACACTTGAATATTGGTTTTGATACTGATAGCCTTACCTTGTTCCTGTGAACAGGCAGTATATGTATATAAAAATCTCAAAGCGAGTTTCAGATTTGTTGTGTTTTTATTTTTGTTACCTCACTATTAACTAAACTGTGAAGCTTGAAAAAGTTCTTCATAACAAGCTAACACTCAAATAACACTCAAGCCAAATCTCAAACCAAAAGCTGAAGCAAACAAGCCTCAAGTTGTGGGTCTGTGGCTGGCACACTTTAAATGAAACATCAAAAGTTAGCTAGAAGATAAAGCATGCAATGCGGCATATACATTTTGTGTCATACTTGTGCGTGTTTTATGTATTATCTCTGTTATGTTTATTTATCTTTATTTTATGTGTAAAACTATTTTTATCTATTTAAGTAAACATTGTGTGTGTTTTATATGTTCATGTTTATATATGTTTGTATCTACATAAGTAAACTTTGCATGTTTTATATGTTTTCTTCTGTATGCGTATCACCGTGTGTGTGTATGTAGAAGTATATGTTTTGTGTCTAAGTATCTATTACTTACACAGCTCTGTGTACCTATCTAGGAATATATTGTTGTTTTTTTTTCCTCTTTTTTTTCTGGTGTTTTTTCTATATGATATCTGTATGGTATATCAACAATGTCATTAGTAACACTAATAATAGTAGTAACAGAAGTAGTAGTAGTAATAATAATAATAATAATAATAATAATAGCAATAATAGTTAATGATAATAATAATAATAATAATATGACAAAGAAGAGGAAAAGCAAACATTAAAACAGTAGTTTAATATGTGTGTGTGTGTGCGTGTGTACGTACGCCCGCTTCTGTCTATGTATGAACATATTTGTGTGTTAATGTTGCTGTACATATACTTGTGTATATGTATTTATTCAGGAATCAATAATCTGTCTTGATACGTTTAGACTGCACAATGAGAATAATCGGAATGCAGTGGTAGGTATGTACATCTGGGTATATACATATGTGTATGTATATGAGGCTATCTATGCCGTATTTATGTGACTGTGTACGTAGATAAAATGATTACGGTTAATGTTCATATTCGTGCTGGTATTGTTATTGTTGTAAAATAAATAAACTGATCCAAAACAACAACAGCATCAAAACCAACTTCAACAACAATAATAATAATAAGCAGACTCATATTAAATTAAAAAAAAAAAAATAAGTAAAAAAAAACAACTTCAGATCGCAGTTCCGCCCATGTGCTCCTGCTACGTGAATATTGTGAATTGTTCCCTGCTCAAACTAACTTGAACGTGCACACTAAATAAAGACGAAACATTATCGCTAACAACCGGATTTAAAACACATGGCTGTATACCTCAAGTAAGGTTTTGTTTGCTTTTGTTGTTTTTTCTTTGCTTAACAACTTTCGTTTGTGCGGTTGTTTCTCTGATTATATTTTTATTTTGTGTGTGTGTCTCTGTATGTCTTTTCCCTTCTTTCCTTTTATTTGTGTATTTATTTGTTTGCCTTAATAGAATAAATAAATAAATAATAATTGAAAAATTAGACTTAATTTAATGTCTAAGACAGAATTTTATAAAATTTGTGAAGCAGAATAAAAAGAAAAAGGAGAAGAATAGTTGAGAATGCTAATGATCCCCAAAACACTAATCTGTATTAACCATTAATAATAAATTTATAATAAATCTCAACAGTGAACTACTTTGTACTACACTGATATTATATACATTAATTATATTATACATATATACATACATACATACATACATACAGCTAGGTAAATATATAGGTAGTTATAGAGACAAAGATTACGAAACAAATAAAATAGTTTTAAAATTTAAATGAAATAATGACAGAAGAATTTTATTTATTATCATATAAATATTTTATTGTAGTTTTGTTTGAATACACTTGAATATGTACAAATGTATTTTAAATACAACATTCTTTGAAATAAACTACTTTACAAAATAATATAATTGTTTAGAGAGAGAGAGAGAGAGAGAGAGTTAAATGGCAAAACTGGGTGAAAATTTCAAAAGTAATTCATAATAAATAAATAACATATAAAAATAAAAATAAACAAAGTAAACAAATTAACTAAATTAATTACCTTACAATCAATAAATAACTGATTTTCTGTTTATTTATCAGAAAGAAATGTTTGTGGACTTTCATCTTCAAAACAGTTAAAGTGAAACTAAGTTAGCAGACAGGTTGAAGTTTACTTTTTACACCAAGTAAATATTTTTATTGTATTGATCTGTGCCACGTACAATTTGTTGTCAACACAACAGACAGACAAAGGTCCGGACAGTCTATTCTGGTCAGTGAGGATGTCACGTGTAATGTTACCATCTCGTGACACCTGAACAAGACAATTTCTATCAAAATCACAAACAAAAATATTTCCCTCCCTGTCACATGTAACACCTGCCAAGCCTCTCAGTTTGTGTGAATCACGTGACTTCCATCTGACGTCACCTGATGACGTCACACAAACTAAACTGTTTCCTTTTGACACAACAATCAGACATTGATCGTGAACTGTGAGACGTGATGGTCTGGGGATCAAATCTGCTGAGATAGAATTAATGAGCTGACCACTGTCTGTCAGTATGTCCAAGCACTGATTACTGAACTCAGTGACCGCGAGACGGTTGCCAGGTAACACAGCGATAAACCGATAACGTTTAATAGTTTTAACTGTTTTGATCAGTTTGAAGTTTTTCAAATTTAAAAACAATATTTTACTTTCCCATGGCAGAGCAACAACAAAAACAACATCACCCCGCTGATCACGTGATTCAGCAAGACCCCATGGTTGAGAGGAAGTTTTGTATCTTTTTATCAGTGATTTTCTTTCTAAACAAAAACATTTTATACAAACATTGTAACCATCACTAACAACAATTTTATTTTTGTCTGCACCTGACACCAGCATGGAAACCGGAGCAGGATGTCTTTTATCTTCTTGTGTTTGTGTGTTAATGGTGTCTGTGTGTTTGAGTTTGTCTGTTAGTCTGTCTATCTGCGTGTCTGTGTGTTGTGTTTTTGTGTTAATGGTGTCTGTATGTTTGAGTGTGTCTGTTAGTCTGTCTATCTGTGTGACTGTGTGTTGTGTTTCAGTGTCAGTGGTGTGTTTCTGTTTGAGAGTGTCTATATGTGTGTCTGATTGGATGTTTGTGGATATTTCTCCAAAGTGGACTGACATTTCTGCCTTTTTGTCAGATTTTATCAGATTAATTTTAAACTTTGCTTTTTCTATTCGGGAACGAGATTTGGACAGAAACTCGGAAGTTGTGTTTTGAAGTTTGGTGAATTTTAAAATGTTAATTTTTACATCTGACTCTGATTTTCTTGTTAGCAAATCTTCCCCCAATTTTATCATTTTTTTGTTTTCCGCAATCAGATGTTTGTGTTGATTGAATAATTTGTCTATTTCTGAGTTTACAAAGTTCTGAGATTTTTCTATTTCTCTTATTAACCTGTCTTGTTCTTTGTGGACTGCGGCAGTAAAATCTGTGATTAGTGTGTTGCCAATCCTTCTGACCTCTACTATAGTGTCCACGACGTTGATGTCGACGGCTTGGCGAAGTTGCTCAATCATATCATCCATCTCTGTCTGAAGAATTTCTTTAAAGGTTTTGAGACTTTCAGAAACAGAACTCAGAAGTGACATGTGATCTCCCTTTTGAGCTGAAATCAAAAAATAAGTAAATAAATAATCAATCAGTAAATTAATTAATTAATTAATAAAGATATGCCAACAATGTGAAGTTTTAGAATTTATGTTATCAACTACTTTAAAAATCTGATTAGAAAAATGACATAAATAAAGTTTCCTCTATTTCTTTAGGTTGTGATGGTTAATATACGGCATAAACATATTTAGTTAAAAAAATCACTCAATATATTTTTGATTTTTAGTATTTTATTGTAACGAATACAAACATGATACTGCTGACTCACAAAACTTTGATTGTAGCCGATCATTAGCGGCGTCCTGTAGTGAATGGTTTATAGGGAATTGATCTGCCCATGTATACTCTTGTTTCGTGCTGTCTGAGATGTGGACATTCTGCCTGCAGAACGGGCAGGTGATTTTTATGTCGTTGTTGTCGTAATTGTGACTTATATAGTCCTGCAGGCATTTGGTGCAAAACGAATGTCCACAGTTTAACATTCGCGGCTTCTTGAAAAGTTCCGTACAGATGCAGCACGAAAGATTGTCATCAGAGTTTGCAGCTGTTGCCATATCTGTGAATAACAATAATAATATATATATAAATAAATAAATAACAATAATAACAACAGCAACAACATAGCAGAATCAGAGAAAATAGAACAGAAAATGCAGAGAAAGAAAAAGGGAACTAAATAATAATAATAATAATAATAATGAAATGATAAACTAAATATATAAACGTGCGCATGGTAACACTATAATGTTATAATTAAACTATAAGCTTTTCATTCGTTCAGTTTATTTTATTTATAAGAAAACAGAAGAACTGTTCAAGTGAATTACAAGCTTGCTAAATTTAACCTTGTGACGTAGATTTGATAAGGAAGACAACAGATTTACTGTAATAAGTTATATGAAGCAAAATATAAATAAATAAATAAATAAATAAATAATGTGACATGTCCATGATTGCTGCAAGGTAATTTCGCACTATTTGTGTCATGTTACGTAACCCAGCTCACACATTTTCATGATGAAACTCGTATGTGGACAATGAAAGAAACTTGACATTTACAGAAGTAATGTATTGAATGTAATAATTACGAAAATGTTCATAGTAAACGAATGAATGACTGATTGTTACTGAACATTATTTTATTAACGTGAACTCAACAAATTTTTAATCTGCAGTTAAATGGCTTCATTCATTGATAAAGTAATCGACAAAGATAAATGCGACAACACATCGCCAGACACTACTTTTCTCTGACCACGGAGCCACACCCTCCACTCTAACACAAAACAATTTTGTACAGAAATTTTATTATGAGAATAACCTAGATTACATTTTATTTTATAATATCTTACACTAACGACGACGACAACAACAACAACAAATAATAATAATAATAATAATAATAATAATAATAATAATAATAATAATAATAATAATACTTTGTCTTATGAAATGCAAAAAATTCTCTTCTATTCGTCCTTCATAATCTGTGAATAGAACACTTTATAGAAATAATAATAATAACAACAACAAAAGTAGCAGCAACAAGGACAATATGATTAATAAAAACAACCACGACAACAACAATAATAATCATAATAAAAGTAACAGTAATAACAACAGTACAGAAATAATAACGATAACTGTTTGAACAGTAAATGCAACGACACAAAAGCAACATCAATGATAGTAACCTTTCAGTTGTGTTGTTAGTTTTGATTCCCTTTACATGTTTATTTTCAGCATTTTTTAATTTTATTTTTCCTCTTTCTTTGGTTCCCTCGTTAGTTCAGTCGTCATTTTGTTCGTTCGTTTGCTCATTTTTATTTAATTTTATTTATTTATATCTCTCTACTTATCAATTACGAAGTGTTAGAAAACGGCAATGAATAATAAACTGCGTACAAGTCTCCCAGTGGCCATTTGACAGCGTTTGCTCTGCTGTTCTTGCCTCGGTAGTACTTCCCAGAGATGACCCTTCTTTGCACAATATGGATTGAGTGTACTGTCAGTTACAGATACACCTCCCCATACGATAACCATACACGGCTAAATCTAACATTAATCGAAGTTTTGGGTTTGCGTGCCTTTCATTTCGACCGTGCATGTAAGGTAGTTCGAGAATGAACAGGCAACATACGAAAAGATGCCACGTGTCCAGCGACCGATTCACCAGTTCTTATTCTCACCACACCATTCCCGTCTGTGTGACGACTGTGAAGACAGGTACCACCCTACTGAACAAATAAATGAGTGATGCATGTTCAGTTATATGGAAAGTGTTTCAGTGTGTTTCAGTGTGTTGAACCTTCTTTGCCTGGACGTGCAGAATAACCAGCTGACCTACAGCAGCCGGGCCCTATTGTGTCTTCTTATGTAAGAATCATACGTAACTATTTTTGAAACTTTTCAAAAATGTATGTTGTGAAGACCGTTCTACTTTTAGCGTTCTGCAGATTATGTCTGGGCAACATTCACCCATTACCAGCCTCCGAGGTTCGAGATAAACACCTAATACATTGTCTATCAAACGCTTTGTCAAAGAAGGTAGTGTTTTTATCAGGCTACGAAATCATAATTTTTTACTTCTGTCTGAAGAAAACAAGCACGGTAAAAATCTCCAGTTTACGATACTCCAATGGCAACGATTCCGAAGTCATCACAGCAGTTTTAAACCAGAAGAAAATGGGATTTATTGTCACCATATCACCAGAAACAGCTGGAGATAACTGGAATGTTTTTCATTCCAGTACCGAGATGAAAGGATCAGTAATTCTGGAAAGAGGTTGGTATATTTTAAAGCTCCAGGTTCACGGATCTGATGGAGTGGAACTGAATACAGTCAGTCTAGATATTGATGACAGCAGTCTCGCGCAGGACATGCTGCAGTGTAAACTTCACTGTACGAGTGATCTGCCCCATCTGAACTCTTCGCCTCGAATTAATGTCGACAAGAAAGCTAAACTTAGACAGAAAAGTTACCCATCTAAATGTGCGGAAGAGGACAACGTCAAAATACTAGTATACCTCGACAGCGTGAAACAGTACAAACTAATAGCTACTCTACCAGTGTATAAAGCTTTTGTAAACAGAAGAGAACCAAATAATACTGACTGTGTTGCTTTGTCTCCTCTCTACTGGAGTTTTACCCACCTCTGTTTGAATAAACCAAATAATCATTTATTTTCAAATTCGGCAACTTTGAAAATGTATCCAGGACCTGATACATCGAAAATAGCCGTAACTGAAAATTCATTCATGTTAAAAGGAAGATCAGAACGTTACATAGATGCTGATATTGGGTAAGTCTTCAGTCTAAAAAACAAACCAGTGACCTTATTTGTAAAAATACAGGTTTCTTTCTGTCTATGTGTGTGTGTCTCTCTCTCTCTCTCTCTCTCTCTCTCTCTCTCTCTCTCTCTCTCTCTCTCTCTCTCTCTCTCTCTCTCTCTCTCTCTCTCTCTCTCTCTCTCTCTCTCTCTCTCTCTCTCTCTCTCTCTCTCTCTGTATGTATATGTATATTGTGTATGTACGTCAGCAGCTGCTCAAAAATGAATTGATGATTTATATATTATAATTAAATATTTATTTATATGTCATGTTCCGCTCATTTCTTTCATCCTCTCTCATATTCATTTCTTTGTGTATTCTCTTTTTAGTGTCTACAACATTACTCTGTTAATAAGTACACATAAGCCACACTCTAATACTCTCTGTTTCTCAAAAAATGTCAGAACGCATAAGTGATTAAGTAGATGTATTTTATGTTACTGACAGCAGAACATTCAGTGTTAGTGTTGATAAGCTCGGCACGTACTTAGATAGTCACAAGCCGCACTAACGTTGTATTTAAACAGCTTAGTGCAAGGTTTCTATTTTTCATTCATAAAGAAGTTAAACGTCACCTGTCTTTGTTGTTTTCGACTAGTACGACATCTATGTCTATTATACAGGTCATAAAAGTGAACATAACAAAAACATAGAAATGCTAATAATAATGTTTTCTTACTGATTAATGTTTTACTTTTTCCATGGTAACAAGTCTCCTAGCACATTCATGATTTGTTCACCGTTGGCAATAAGCTTCAAACATGGATGTTTTGGGATATTTAATGTTTGTTTCTATGCGTGAAAGAGATTAGTTCGTGAATGTTTGACACTGTCAGGTTCATTCAGTTGACACAAGAGAGATATGATTAAAATTAAAACACCATCAAAATATACAACGAGCATAATTGTAATTGTAAATTATAATACATTTTATTACTTTTATAATTAATCTAATCTCTCTCTCTGAGATACACCTGCATATGCGTTTGTGTGTGTGTTTGTGTGTGTGTGTATGTGTGTGTTTGTGAGTGTGTGTGTGAAACAAATATCACTGAGTAAAATTATTATTTTGTGACAGTATAATTAAATTGATTTCCAAATATTAATTATTATATGAAGTGTGGTGAAAATATGCAGCTGATTCGCACTCTGTTTATCTATAGCTTCGTCAATAAATTTACAAAAACAAACGTAATTTATTTTAACATAGGTTGCCGCTTCTTTGTGTTTTTTGTCGCTACTTTCTGTTATTCGTCCGTTTCTTTCCTGTGGAAAATTTATACACAGAGATATTTTTTCCCCAGGAAAGAAAAGGTCGAAATGCAAAGTCAAATCTCCATCTTTTGTTCAGTTAACAGAGAAAAAAAAAGGATCTTAGGAGATTAAGATAAGATTTTGTTTCACTGAAGAACAAAGGAGATTTTTACTTCTTGTGCTTCTCCCTTTCCATACTTATTTTTTTATTTTTTTTCATTTATATAGCTTTTCAAGTCTCCATTCACCGCATAACCTAATTTGAATATGGTTCAGATAACATTTTATTTGTTACTGAAGCAAAACTTACTATGTTAATACAAATACTATTGCTATGGCTGTATGTAAAAGCTAAATTGTTCTGTAAATTATAATTTTATTGTAATAAAAAATGTTTATTGTCTGAAGTTACCCGAGTCATTATTTTAATCTAATAAAATTTAGTTGCATTGAATTAATCATAGTATTATTGTAAATTCGAAAAGTTATATGTCCACCATTTGAAATATTTGTTATCTGTGTTCAGTCTGTTTATAATTAACTTATTATTAAAACTCGAGTGAGCGAAGCAAGACCTACTAATCTGTTTTGTCACGGCCAAAGTTCTCTCAGCTTTATTACCTGGAGATAAACATTTTTACTGTATATATATTTAGCGAGAGAGAGAGAGAGAGACAGAGAGAGAGAGAGAGAGAGAGAGAGAGAGAGAGAGAGAGAGAGAGAGAGAGAGAGAGAGAGAGAGAGAGAGAGAGAGAGAGAGAGAGAGATTAATTGCAATTTTTATAAAAGAAAATTGAGTTCTTACCAGGCTGGATATTTTCTAACAAAGAGATGACAATGAGGCTGTGTTACTGTGGAAACCAGTTTTAAGTTCTATGAGACAAAAACACAAATACGTGATCTAATATACCCGCTTGAAGAGAACTTTGACCATCTCGTGATGGAGATAAAACTCAGGTGAGGTATTTCAGTCACAATCCATGGCCTTATTTAGTAAACTGATAAGTGTTTACGTCAAATGAGAAATATCACTAATCAAAAATACACAGTTATCTTTTCTCTTTAACATGATATACAACATCGAGGTCCGAGTTTGTTTAAATAACGGGTGGGGTGTGGTATTTGTATAGTTACTTATTACAACCACTGTTACCTGTAATATTACAGCTACTACAACATTTTTGAAACATGCTGTTAACTTGTATTACATTTTACAAATAGAACAAACAACAACAGCTACTACTACAACCATTATTACTACTGTTACTACTACTAAAAATACTATTACTAAAACTGCTAATAGTACTGTTGCTGCTACAGCTTTACTGCCACTACTAATATCAATAGCACTAAACTATTATTAGTACTTTACTTCAATTACTTTAACTACTGTTACTATATTTGATAAAACTACTTTTAATTCTACGACTGTCAATACTTCTACTATTTGCTACTACTATTATTCCTGTTATTACACTACTACTACAATACTGTTACCAGTGTTACTAATACTGCATGTGTTAATACTAGCCCTGCTGCTCCACCTTTACTACTACTACAACTGCTACCACTACTACTACTACTGTAACTATTACAATAACAACTGCTATTTCTAATCTTGTAAATTCAAATTTCTTTATGATCACATTTTTTTAATATTAACAATATCATTTGTTTACTCTGTTTATGTTTAGTTATGTATGTTCAACTCGTGTATAATTAATTTATTACTAAAACACGTGTCAGTGATAACATGACTTACTGTCTTACTGACTTACTAACTTTCTGACATAACAGTGATTTAATAAGAGTACAGATAGGATACGCAGACAAACACACACACACATACGCACACAGACACACCCGCACACAAATACACACACACACATACATATAGACACACATACACACAGACACAAACGCAGACACAACTATTAAAATATATAAAAATATATTCAAACCGTAAGAATATAACTACTACTGTTATAACTACTAGTCTTACTACTACTACTACTACTATCACTACTACTACTACTACTACTATTACTACTACTACTATATCTACTACTATTAGTGTTACTTATACCGTTACTAATATTAATACAAATGCTAATGCTGTGGTTGTATGTAAAAACTAAATTGTTCTGTACATTTTAATTTCATTGTGATAAAATTCTAAATCGTCTGAAATTGCCAAAGTCATTTGTTGATGTAATAAAATGTAGTTGCATTTAAATTAACTATATTATATATTGTAAATTCGATTATTTCTACGATCACAGTTTGAAGTATTTGTTATCTGTGTTCAGTTTGTTAACTTGTTATTAAAACACGAGTGAGCGAAACAAGACCTACTAATCTGTTTTGTCAAGACTAAAGTTCTCTGCGTTATCTCACCTTTCTTATCTGGTGATGAACAAATTGGCTTTAGTACAAAGTCAACTTTACAGAGAGAGAGAGAGAGAGAGAGAGAGAGAGAGAGAGAGAGAGAGAGAGAGAGAGAGAGAGAGAGAGAGAGAGAGAGAGAGAGAGAGATTATCCAAAGTTTTAATAAGTAACAGACACCATTACATGAGCGCGCGCACGTACAGAAATAAATAAATAAATAACAGTAGAACACATGTTAATCGTGTGACATTTCTATTACCAACAGATTTAATCTCAAATGTAATGTTTTTATTATTAATTTATTTATTCATTCATTTTATTTTATTTTATTATGTGTTTCCCTGTTTAAATATTGCCAAATAAATATAAAATAAAATAAAATAAAATAAATTCTGACCATTCTGGTGATAAAAGAGTTGTATACTGCATTTACTGTTAAATTTCATTATGTAAAGTTTTAAAACCTTCCGCTTCTGTGAACCTGCCATTTGTGTCATTTATGTATACAAAAAAAAAAAAGTAAAATAATAAAAATTAAAAAATGTATTATTTCTTTATTACTTCTCGGTTTTTATCATTACTCCTATTGTTATTATTATTATTATTATTATTATTATTATTATTATTATTAGTTCTCAACAGTCGATTTGCTTTTAAACAAAATATATATCTATGTCTGTTTATTTGTTTGTTTTCATTTTCTAAGGTAAATTAGAATCATAAGCTAGCAGACGACGTTTTTTTCACTTCGGGTCAAATCAGTGCGTTTGTGATTTTTATCTTACATATATCTTGACAGCGATTTACTTTACTGAACCTAAGAATTCATATTAAAGCAAATGTGCACGAACACACACAAACAATTGTTTTTTCTTGCATGTGTACATGTATGTATATGTGTGTGTGTGATTTTAATATGAATTCGCACACACACACACTCCCACACACACTTACACGCGCATATGTTTGTATGTATTGCTGTATATATATATATACGTGTTTATATCTGCGCGAGCGCGCTTTTATGTGTGTGTGTGTGTGTTGTAGTCAAGCAGCCGTTATCTCGTTAATTATTATATCTCGAAAAAATCATAATTGAATGTTGCTATTTATAACAAAAAGTAATATTCGTGTCTATATGGCTAATGCGACAACAGAAAAGATTCAGAATGTCTAATAGTAAAATTTCTCTGTTGTAACTAATTTTCTGACAATTCAGTGATTTAATAAGAGTACAGACCTGATATCAAATATTTCTCTCTCCAACAATCTGCTGACCGCGTGACTGACACAGATAAAACACTTCTTAAAATAAATCTTCTTTAATCTTTGTTGTATTCAAGATAACACTAGATACAGAGGAAAAACTTGGTTTAATGGTTTAATGTAATTTAAAATATTTGAAATAAAATTCATGTAATAATATTAATAATAATAATAATAATAATAATAATTCCTTTATTTTGTATGTTTAATATTGTCAGTGTCCTGTGTTTCATCTATTTAAATTTCTTTGCATATGAATAACTGGATTCTGTACTGAAAGTTGAAATACTACTAAGACCAGTGTCTCAAATTTTTGTCATCTCTGTTCAGCTGGTTATTGAAACACGTGTTAGCGATAACATGACCTACTAATCTGTTTTCTCAAGACTAAAGTTTACTTAGTTGTCTCAAATTTATTACCCACAGATAAAGATTACTTTAGCACAAAGTCAACTAATGAGAGAGAGAGAGAGAGAGAGAGAGAGAGAGAGAGTACAAGTTTTTAATAAATAAAACATTTACACGCCCGCATAGAAAAGATAAATAAGTAAACAAATGAAAAAAAATAAAAATAAAAATTAAGAATAAATAAATAAACATATTAATAAACAACAAATAAAAAAATAAGCAAATAAACAAATACACAAATAAACAAGTTAACAAATAAATAATAAATAAATAAATAAATAAATAAATAATAAAAACAGTAACAGGAACAGAAGTAGTAGTGGTGGCAGTTCAAGGAAAAATATTAATATTTATTTTATTATATTTCTAAATAAAAAGTAACAGCACTGCGAAAAATAATAAAAGTACTGAATCACGTTATCTGTTTTCATAGACTCCACACAGGCAAAATGTATAAACAAGTTAAGAAAAAAGACCATAATAAAAAAATAATTAACATTTCTTCTCGATGTTCTTTTCTCAAAGTTTGCTCCAACCTGCAAGAAAAAACAAACCTACAATATTTAAGTAGGTCAAATGACTAAAAAGTCAAATGTATAAAATAATCTTAATAATAGTTTTAAGGTCAGGGTTAGAAATAGACTTTGCATAAAAATTAAGGTTACGCACTTCTATAGCGTCAGAGTTAGGGCTTTAGGTTAGGGTTAGGGTTCGGGCTCGGGTTATGTAAATTTTGTTAGCAGGGATATGATAATGCGGAAAATAATTTTAGAAGTAGCGTTAGCGTAAGAATCAAGGATTAGGTTTGGAAGTTCGGCTATGGTTAGCTTTAGGTTGAGGATTAGGGTTAGGATTATGGTTAGTGTTAGTTTTAGGATTATTCAAAGTTATTATGAGTCTTACGATAATCTGCAAAACAGTTTTATCATCAGAATTAGTATTAGTGTTAGGGATAGAGTCGGGTTTAGGGTTAGGGTTAATTTAGGGTGAGGATAAGGGTTAAGGTGATGTTTATTTAAAGTTGATTATCAGTGTTACGATAAGGTGCAAAATAAGCATTTGCGTAATAATTAAGGTTCTGGGGTATTGGCATTAGAATTACCTTACGTCATTAGTTTTACACTATCAACAAATTCTACCGTGTATAAACAAAATTCTGAGACGAAGATGATGTAAAAATGACACTAACACAAACATCATAATATTATTTTAGATTTCATAATATGCGACAGTTTTGGCAGCCGGAAAATAACAATTATACCAAATAAATCTTTCATTGAAAAATGATTTAAATTGAGAATGATAAAAACGAATTATCAGATATTTTCTTTTTACGTTCAGCGTCACATAATATACCAGACAAACAGAAAGATCCATTTGCTGTATTCAATTGTTACAATCGTAAACCTGTAATTAATTCTCACATTTTCCTGTAAAAACGCCTTCTGATAAAATCACCACCACTGTTTATGTGACAAATTTATTATCGAGTGATTTTTAACTAGTAACTAATGTGACATCCAAGTTAATAGAAAATTAGACTTTTAGGCAAAAAGTGAAGATTAATTACAGGCTGATGGTATGAATCAACATAAACCTTTTTAAAGTGAAATGCTTGATCGCTAGACATTAATGTGGTTTTCTGTTCAACAACATATTAGAGTGATAATTAGATGTGCAGCGTAATATCAAGTTGTGCTAAGTTCTTTAATTAACCAATATTGTAAAAAGAAAAGGCTATATGACAGAGAAAGGTGAGATACATTTAATTATCTATCACAGTTTATTATTTATAATTACAGTCTTCTAGAGTCAGAACGGTTACATTAACAAGTTGAGAATAAAATATATTAATGTGAGTACTGTTGTGTAAATGAATAAAGTGAGTTTCAGCTATAATAATGTTTCACTATTATTATTATTATTATTATTATTATTATTAAACAATTAAAAATACTCAAAATTTAATATCTTGACGTTATTAAAATTACATACGACCTTTACACATAAAAATAATATATATATATATTTCTTTTGTATCAGTCTTCAGAAAAGGTATTTCATCCTGTTAATATCATTTATAATTAAAAAAAAAGATTTTCTCTTGTGCCGTAAGCTTTTAAAAAAGTTTCAATATATTTTTATAAACCGTGCTCAGCAAGAAAAAAAAATAATTAAAAACCAAAATTAGAAAAGAAAGAAAAACAAATGTGTGCATTTTTTTCTAATACTAGCAATTAAACAGTTAAACTAAGATTGATTTAAAAAAGAAATAAACAAAAATAAAAATTCCTGACATTTTCTTTATTTGTACTCCGTGATGTAATTTATTTCCGTCAGAACTATTTTATCTGAAATATTAACATAATAATATGTTTGTTATACTAGAAAACAGATTTCTATATTTAGAAAATATAGCTAGCTCATCCGGATTAAGGACTTCTTCCTTATTTTATTTATTTTAATTGATTTTATTTTGTTTTGTTTTTAGAATAAAAAAAATCTGAAAACAAACAACAAACACACCTCAGTACTCATTCAAAATTTGTAATAATAATAATAATAATAATAATAATAATAATATTACAGATAAACCTCAATTTAATCATATAAACATGTCATGTTAATAATAAAAATACTGACAGTGAATACAACGTAAATTCCGACGCACAGTTTTTCTTCAGATATCTGTAGAAATGTAATTCTCAGTTTGTCAGTATAACCGTTGTGACTCTACAAGCCTTCTCTCCATCTGCAATCTTAATACATTATCCAGAGATACTCGTATTTTCCTGTAATATATAATCAATAAATTGTGAAAAAAAAAATAATAATAATAATAACACACATATACTCACACAATTCCTTAGTTGTTATTAAAGTTCAAAAAATGTTTATCACTTAACCTGTTCTATAATTCTCGATTTACACTGATTCTACATTCTGTCCTATTAACTGCGCTCCTACTAAACATGATTTTTTTTTTTTCATAAATAAAAA
>CM022677.1:12292865-12383833 GCA_012295275.1 Chrysomallon squamiferum
TACCCTTCAGATCTTTTATAAAATCTACTGATCTGTGTTGTATCTGAGTTACCTGAAAGGTCTTCCTGTGTCTTTAACCCAAGCTGGTCAAGAAAATCCTCTGAAATGCTGGACATCAGAGGATCCAAAGTTTGTGCTGGTGGTATTTAGACAACTATCTGGTTTGATGTATGACTCAGTTTCCTACTATTTGTTCAAATCCAGCAATTTTGTGGATTTTGTATGTTCCATTTTTTTTGTCTAAATAAACAAATACAGAAAGAAAAACTAATAAAATAATTTTAAAAAATAATAATAAATATCAAAGTAAGCATCAAATTTATTATTCTATATCTTAATGTACATTAGTTAAATGTCTATTTTTTTTACCTATTCCAGGCTAGGAGCATTTGATTAATTTGCACAATAAAATCTTTGGGAAGAAAAATTTCAGTCATGGAAAATTATTTGTAAATTATCAATGAATTATTTTTTAACAATGTTTTAATACTGACTTTATTTATCTGGATATGATGGTAACATTCAGATGAAGCAAAAATAACTTTTAAAAAGGTAAATGCTTTGCCTGCAACAAACACAACAATTAATGAGTTAAAACCTTGATTAAAAATATAATTTTTATAGGCGTGCATTACAGAGAACAAAATAAAGAGAATTCTACCATTTTAAATAACACTATGTGAAATAAATATTTCCCATAAAATTATTATTAGTGGCTCTTGTTTTAAAACATATAGAAGAAAAAAAAAAGGTTGCCCAAATACTATTTTTTGGGCAATTAACCCATCATCTTTTTAACATCCTAATCACCCAAAGAGAACATATGTACTTAAACACATTATTTATTATTATAAAACATAACCAGACCACTTACTTCAGAACAGGTCACTGTTTTATTGACTTCCTGTCTACTAATAATTATTTATGATGAGCCTAAAACTGTGACAGGAGTATATCTCAAAGAGAAAAAAAGAAAAACAAATTCGTAAATAAAAATTAAACTAATTACTTCTGCTAGTAGATTCTTTAATGGAGGTCAGATCTATATCTGCTATTAATTTAATTGTTATGATATACATGCATTGAAATTTTGAATCCCATTATTTAAAAAAATAAATATATAAAATAAAGTAAATATTAAAAATAAAATTAAAAATTAAATATATTTTAGTTAGAGAAATAACAAATATGTCTAAAATAAAGATGAATTTCAATCACATAATTAAAGCTAGAGAAGAATTTTTCATTCAGAAACAACTTCAACAAAATGAATATAGCTTTTCTTTATGAACTGATTTCACACGTACCTCAACAGCATTCCTTAAGCCATGTAGTTCTTGTAATTTTTGTGAAATAAAAACAAAACTGTTTTGATTACTCCTATTACAAATATAAGCTAAAAAGAAATAAAACTGCTAATGGAAGTAAACTAAGTCACCTGCTGCTCAACTTCCAGGCTTTTGTCTTTGCCACTGTCACACACAGCCATCACAGTCTTCTGACAAGTTTTAATGTTTTTCTTGGCTGGTTTTAGCATGTTCAAGTTTTTTCTCCCTGATATTTGATGTTGAGATTGGTGACCTGGTGTAAGACTCTCCAACTTAAGAATTGTTGTCGTGGTCGGCTTCAATGTCCAGGTCACCAAAATTAAGCTCTTCATCAGCAGAACTTTGAACAATTCTGAGTCAGAGTCACATTGGTGGTGCACTGCCTAGTTTGAGGAATTAAATAAATAAATAAATAAAATATTGTAAAAAAAATAAAATAAATAAAATACATTTATTGCAAGACTACATGCTACTTTTATTGCCATCATTACTATAACTAAAATTTACTTTTATTCCTTGTTCAACTAGGGTTACTGTTATTAAAATAATACTCCTATTACTAAAATTACGATCAATTAATAATAAAAGTGATATTTGTACTCTCTTCACTATTAGTCCTATGCCTGTATTTCTTTATACTAATATTATTATAATTACTACAACAATTATGACTACTGTTACTACTACTATCACTGCTGTTACATTACTCTTCTTGTTTATCATAACAATTTCTCTAAAAACAACTACTATTAGTACTGCTACTACTACTACTACCACCACTACAACCTGTAATTTGAGTACAAACAGTTTATTTTAATCACCATGAGTCTCACAAGACACATTACTGTTACAAAGCTATGGAGACAACATCATCAGTTAAAACATCACCAAGATCAATTCTATATTACTACAACAAGTAGTATTATTATTGCTGTAACACTACATTATTACAACAATATCAGTGACTAATACTATTACTATAGCAACAACCTCTATAGATGCTCCTGTTCTGCCATATTCTTTGATGACATTTCCACCCTGTGGCAGGCTCACAGAATTAGCTCTTCTTTTATTTATTTACCTTTGTAGTTATATATGCATCTCTGAGAGAGAGAGAGAGAGAGAGAGAGAACAAAAGATTTACATCCATGTCATATTCAAAACCAAAAATGAAAACCAGACCTAATATTATATGAATTATGTTGTTTAGCTAGTTATTAAGATTCATATATTTTAAAATTACCACCTGATTCATTATTTTACTTACAAAAATTGTGTTATTAAACCAGCCACGAAAATTGAGAGACTGTGGTCAACATAAATATAAACAGCTACAGTAAATCCATCTCCAGTGTATTTTAGTGTGTCTGTCATCACAAGAACAGTGACACTGTGTGAAGGCTGGCAGTTCCATCTGGTAACAGGAAAGTCAAATATTTTAAAATAATCATAAAATATGATGCTTCTTTTTCTTTTAATGAGGTTTATATGAAAGGAAGTGTGGTGTGTATGTGATGAGTGTGTGTGTGTGTGTTTGAGAGAGAGAGAGAGAGAGAGAGAGAGAGAGAGAGAGAGAGAGAGAGAGAGAGAGAGAGAGAGAGAGAGAGAGAGAGAGAGAGAGAGCATGCAGTTATTATACAAGATTCTAATGTATGTTACAAACTCAAATTCACTGTTCAGTTTTTGTTCTCTCTTTTCCAGTCGCAGCAGTACAAACTTTATCCTCAGTGCTGGACAGCATCTTCTACTGAAACAACTTCACTAGCCAACATCAGAACATCAGTTAGAGCTGTATGAGCATTCTGAAAAAAAAAAAAAAAAATAAAATAATAAAAATAATAAATGTTATAAATAAATAACTAATGTTTCTGTTAATATTAAAATTTAAATTTTACTGGTACCAGTTACTGGATTATTCAGACACAAACAGGTGTGGGATTTTTTGATATATTTTGTATAATCATTATAATGATAATGATGGTAATATTAATAATTTAAATAATTAAAAAAAAAGAAAGAAAATAAATGATTATCATTATGCTATTATTTTACAATCACTAAAGAGATGTTACTATAAAACTTATTTTACTTGCTGAGAAATAAAACTAAGATAAAAAACTTACAACTTGGAACTGTGCAGTCTGCAGTTTCTATCCAGCTTGTTCATCCTTCTCATTAACGCAAATTCCCTTTCTAGACAGCAACTGAACAATACTGCCATGACCTACATAAAATGATACTTTATTATTATTTTTTTTTATGATAAATGGTATTTTTTGGCAATATGATCATTCATGCAATATTTCTCCCTCTCTCTCTCTCACACACACACACAAACCATCCAAAAACATACCCTGCCACTGTTGAGAGGTTTCTGAAAACATTCTAACACAGGCCTGACATTACCTGACACCAGCCTGTTCCTTGGATGATGTTTCATAAGTCTCTTGTATCCCTTCTCTGGAAAATGGCCTGCATTTGTGTGTTGCTGATGCAGGGTCTCTGCATTTCATGATGCGCTGGCATTGACGAGAACAGCCTAACAAAACAAATCAGGAAAATATTTTTATAAAACTTAGGGAACCACTAAGCTGTCACTGGTGGGTTGATATATTTTTTTTAAATCAGTTTTTGATTTGTTTAGCAGCTCTGTGCACCAAGGTTGTTTTACCACCTACACTTCTGTTCACTGGTTTTGCCTTGTGATTCAACTTGAGCCTTTTGGCTTTTTGTTCAATCTCCAGCTTAGCTTGTACAAGTTTTTTCTTATACCTGGCAACACCAGTTTTAGTGTAAACAATACTCTTGTCTACAGGAGTTCTGTGAATGCCATCACGATGGAATTAGTCTATTTAAAAAAATAAATAATAATAATAAGAATAATAATAAGAATAAGAATAAGAATAATACAAATTTAAAATTCTCAGTGAGTTGTTGTATGGTGTTTTCTTTTAAAATAAATTTAATTACTGGCCACCCAAAATTTGCCCGATAGGCTGATACATCATTTAGTAATTGGTAAAACAAAATTAAAGACTAAACATGATTTCTTCTTTATATGACGTTGTTCACATTAGTACAAACACTTGTGAATTTTATTAATAATCGAGAGTCGTTATGTGAAAAAATAAATAATAATAATAATAAAAAAACTAAAATAAATAAATAAATAAATAAATAAATAAATAATTATTGTTCCCGATTAAGATGGCTGCCATCATGCGGCTATGACTTTTAAATTATAAATAAATAAAACCAAAAAAAATCCAAACATATTAACAACAATAATAATAAATAGTAATACCTGTCTCCTGCAATGTTTTAAGAAACTTCTTTGTTGGATGATAAAGCGATTACACCAATTCTGAATAAAATTCTTCAAACGTCGAAGTAAATCCGTAAAGACCGGCAATCATCCCGCATTTTTCCGAAACTAATACAGTGAAAAAAAAAAAAAAAAAAAAAAAAAAAAAAAAAATATTAAATAATAAAAGGAACATAATAACCTTACTAATTATAAATCGAAATGTTTTTTTTTATTATTATTATTGTTAGTTTTTTAATTCTTTTTTAGTCTTATTATTAGCCAATCGTAAATCCGTAAACACCGGCAATCATCACGCATTTTTCTGCATCTACTATACTAAAAACAAGAAAGAACAAAAAGTTCAAAACAAATAACAAATAAAGGAACATAATAATCTTTATTAACATATACGTACTAATTATAAATCGATATGGTTCATTTTACAAATAAACGGTGTTGTTATTTTTTTCACCCTAATTTTTCTTTCTTCTTCTTAATTTATGTTAATGCACCAAATAAAATCACAAAACAATGAAACTCGCATAAGTTGCTAATTATTGTCCAGGAATTTACCAAGGTTTGATATAGGTCTTAAAACATTGTCAAAAAAAACAACCAAAAAAAACTTACGACTATGACAACTCACAGATATTGGAAATAATCATTTTCCTTTGTTTTATATGCATTGCAGTTTAAACTGTGTAGTCTGTGTAAGATATCGCATATATTAAAACTGTGTATGCGTTAAAACAACAAATAATCCTATCAAACAATTCATAATAGCACTACATTTCAAGTTTATTTCTCTTAAAACAAAAATGTGTGTGTGTGTGTGTGTGTGTGTGTGTGTGTGTGTGTGTGCGATCAGTGTCAGTAACAGAGCAGAAACTAATCAAATGAAGGGTATATTCATGTTTTCGTGTGTATATGAAAGTAAATATGTTTTAGTATATTTCTGAAATTTCAATAGTAGTGTGTTAACCTTTCTTTTGATTATTAATATTAGTGTGTGTGTTTAAAACTGTATTAAGGAGTGTTTAATGTGAATCAAGTGAAAAGTGACACAACGTAATAAAATAATGAGTCAAGACAAATACATTTATATTAAATGTCTAAGTACATGAAGATTAACAACGATAGAATATTTTATTACAGAATGTATCTATTTTGTTAGCGTCTGCAAAGATTAAAAACTTCTAAACAAGGGTAAATAAATAAATAATAATAACAACAATAAAATAATAAAAACGACACACACACACACACACACACACACACACACACAGATACCTAAACTAACATTTATTTGTTATAAATACAACAGGAAAGTAAAAAAGATAGGTACTTAAGTAAGAAAAAAGAGAGTTCCGTGTGGCTGACTCAGGTTTGGATTTAATGTGCTTGTCGCCCATAGGCTAAAGAAATTTTATCGCCCCCTCCTCAAGGCTCAAGTCACCTCACCCTTTCCACTTAGTTTATATAATATGAATAGTTATGACTTATGATCTAGTTGAAAGCAAAAACATGGTTTTATATTTACATAATGATTTATTTATAAATCAAATGTAAAAATACGAATGTATGTAACATAAACTGCCGCCCTAGGCACTAGCCTGGAAAGCCTGTATGGGAAATCCGGCTCTGGGCTGACTAGACTGAATTCGACTGCTTATATTAATGTTGAGAAAACTGATATATTTGATTAGTTTTATTCAACAAAGCAGTGAAATAGAAAACAAATCTTTGTAAAAAAAAAAAATGGTACAAGTAAATTGGAAGACTGCCATTGGTACCAAAAACAAATAAACACACCCCACCTTTACACACAGGTATCTGCATTGTCACGAGAGTTAGTAGGAATTAGTCTCACTTTCACTTGTATTGTGATCAATATTTCCTAATTTTCGTTGCTTGTAAAACAATGAAATTCTTTTGATAAAAATTATTAAAATAAGCTATTATTTTCTTCAAAACGATTGAGCTTTTCAGCCATTGATCTCAATGTGAAAATGACGAAACTATTTGCGACGAAACATTTTCAGTGACGTAGAAAGATCGGCGCTAAATATAAATATGTCGACTAAACAGACATATCTCAGATCTATCTTGAGAAAAGATCAATCCCAACGTTAGGCCTATAATTTCCATAACTATCTGTAACTACCGTCAATGTTTTGTTCACACTCACGTATAGTCGTCATACACGGAGTCAGTTTTAAGCCAAGATATAAGTACATATTTCATGGTCATAATCAGTTTAATGTGAAAAAGTAGTACCTCAAATAGTTTGTTTTAAAAGACAACTCTAGCCTGTTATTAAAGAAGCTATCCAAGACAATTTAGAAATGTAATAGTTCTGAAATTATCCGCATTATTTTTAATCAACCTTAGAAAAAAAAATGGGAAATAATGAATGCACAATTCCACATACACACACACACACGCACACACACATATTCATGTATGTTATTGTTTTGATGTTTTTATGCATATATTTAGAATTAGAAAACGCGTTTGCTTTTAATTTTATTTTAAAAAGTAATCATTTACTAATTTCATTCAATTTATTTAATCTGTATAACAGAGCTAGTTCTCTGCTGTTTTTACTAAACATATATTCATCTACATACAAAAAAAAAAAAAAAAAAAAACAGAAACATTCGGGATTGTACAGAAATACACTCCTAGAACAATACATTTATAAATATATTTAAAACATTTCAAAAAACATTTACATAGTATCCCTTTTCTTCTGTATCTATAAATAAAGTTAACAGCTTAAAAAACACTACCCGACACACACACACACACACACACACGCACACGCAGGTTTCATCAATCTGTCTATATTTATAATCTGTATGTATACATACATTAATATATGCATAATACAACATACATACATATATACATACATGCACATATATATATATATATATATATATATATATATATATATAACATACATATATATATACAGATATATGTAATATATGTACACAAACACAAACACACATACATACATATGCATACACACACACTAACACACACAGAGACACACACACACACATCGTTATTCATTAACAATTGTTTTGAGGCTGAGGGAGAGATACCGCACTGGCTTCTTACCGTTTCTAGTACAATGTTATTTATCTTTTAGCATTTCTTTTTTCTCTTATTTATTTATTTATTGACAGTTTGTCCACAAAAAGTTTGTTTCGTTGTGTTCTGTAATATTATTAAAACAGGTTATAATAACAATGCTATTGTCACAGATAGCGATCGCGTTGTATTATTATAAAAATTACCATTTACCTTTTCTTTTAATCGTATTTTGTTTTGTTGCGAAGTCGATTTCTTCTGCTGTAGCAACAGATACGATTTCGTTGAATCTAACTTTTTTTTATATTTTCGATCATATTTTGTATACAGAAGAATGTATACCGCCAAGTATAACAATGTATATATACATTTTTTTTTTCTATGAAAGATTTCGCATCATTGAATGACGTTGTATGGAATGCTCTGTTACAGTTGTCTCCCTTCACAAAAGTTATAATTCTTTAGTAATACAAAGTAATTCTAATTTTAATAATGCTTGTGAAACAAATAAAAATTGTTTAATAAACCTCAAACTGTTGATGTATTTCAGATTAATAAAATTATTTCTGGAAGTAAATAAAACGTCAGTTCAAATTTGATAATTTTAACTCAGGGAATTTTAGCAGATTTTGGATGTGTCATTAAAAAAAAAGAATGAAAAAAATACTGACATTTTTTCTGGATCACATGATGTGCCTCAGTCTGAATGACAAGACTATTAAAGAATCCACTGTTATCATTAAATATATTCTGTGGATTAAGCTAATAATATCTAACACTATTTAAGCAGTGTTGACATGTAAAAATTATCAAAGTTAATAAATTGTCTTTAAAAAACTCTACGTTACTTTTGCTCATTTCACTAACAACAGTACGTTATTTTTTTATAACAAATAATGATTCAGCTATTTCTAATACAGCAGGAATTGAACAGTTAGTTAACTGAGTCAAACCCTGAAACTCCAATACAGAAATTATAGCTCGACCAACTCATTTATCATTATTATTTCTATGACCGTTGCTGTTGTTGTTACGAGAGGCTGAGAAATACAGTTAAGGTTATAACCGTCTCATTAGTTTAAAGTGTGTATACAACAACAACAATAAAATTCTTTGCAAGTTATTATTTTGTTGTTTTGGGGAGACTGTCACGGGTCGTAAGAAAACAACAGTGACTAAATATTTTAGACTTCTGTTTTATCCTCTGGCGTCGTGTTATGATGGCGAAGTGATTCTGTTTGATTTTGTATTTTATATTTTAATTAATTAATTTATTTAATAGTAGTTGTTGTTCTAGCAGTACAATAAGAAGTTTTATTATGATTACAGTCGAAACTATAGAAAACTGGAGAATCAGTGTTTTTGTTGTTGTTTTTTTCGGATATATATTCTACAAACGGTAGAATGATAAAATTAATTAGTTAATTAATTAATGATTTTTTAAATAAAAAGAAAACGACAAACATTTCCTAAAAAAAAAAAAAAAAAAAAAGAAAAACAACAACCACAATAATAAATATAAAACAATAACAATAAAACTAAATTTACATAATAAATGTGACACTTCAGTTCACAACTGGATTGGTGTGAAAAACATGTACTCTTAAAAAAAGTAGGGAACTTTAATAAGAAATTACAATTGCTAAAATTGTTACCCGCGGAGAATGGTTTTGTGATAATAGCGAATTTTATGTATTCCTCCTTCCAAGTCAAGTTGAAAAAAGCTAAAACTTACCCTCGCTCAAGAACGATCTCGCGACCTACAGAAAAAAAGGCTGTCTATATTACATGTGCCCGATTGGTCCTGTGATGTAACACTGTCTATATTACATGAAACAGACTGGTCAGATGATGTATCGTTATCCATGTTACATATAACAGACTGGCTTGTAACAAACAAGATAATGGAAAAGATCAACTTCAGAAAACTGTGACAAAGAAATGAAACAACTGGAGTGTGTACTTGATCGACTGGAGAACGTGATCTCTTGTTGACGGAATGATTATACTGGAATTAATGATGGAAGTGAAATGAGTAACTATGAATTCATTGACTGATCTGTCTTGAGAACACATTTTTATACAAACAAAGGGCCATAACTCTGAAAAGCTTATAATTATTATGACTAAAAATAGTTGAGATTCAGTATTAATTAATGGAAACTTCAGTTCCTGACACAAATGAAGTCCAGTTTTAATTTTTTGTTCAGCTTATAAAAAATGTTAAATACATTATAAAACATGTTGAAAGTTAAATATTGCCGGGAAAAAAAAGAAAGAAATTATTTTAGTAAAGTTTTCACTGTGGGTTAAAGTTAGCTGATTTAAATATACATTTATTTTTTCTTTAGTTTATTTGGAAACATTGTTAAGGTTAGGTGAGTGATAGGAAATGATTTGGTTAAATTTATTTCAAAACATCCTTAATTTTATCACACTGTTACGAGTAAGGTTTATGCCCAGAATTAGCTTAAATAGCTGAAAAAGCTGCAAGACCTGGAAAATGACACGAGGAGTTTCAGAAGTATGGTTAGCATTTTGGTTAGGTTTTGGTTAGGTTTAGGTTAGTCCAACTTTTGTGCAGATTTAAATGTCAGTTAACCTGAAGCGTGTCTTCATTCAGTACAAACTGACAATTTATAGCTTTTTGGTAAAAGTAAATCAGTTCTGAAAGAGAAGGTCGTTTTAACGAAAACCTTCGAAATATTTTTTTTTTAAATGTTTTATTTTATATGTAAATATATATTTGATAAATTGGCTTTAAAAAAACAAACAAACAAATAATAAATAAATAAATAAATAAATAAATAAATTAAAAGAAAAACAGACAATACGTATGTTGTAATATGATTTGTTAAGCTGTATCAGGTGAAATAATATCGCGTTCTGAAACTAATATCTTTCTACCTCTAATAAAAGTCAACTATAAATACTACTGCTTCGTACAAACAACAACACATAGTAACTGATATCTCAAAAACGGATTAGCTACTAAACTGGATACCTCAGTGATATCTGTGAACTCGTCTTTTAAATCCCAAAGTTACAAATCATGTTTCGTCTTTTCTTCTCTATGAACGCTCGAGTTAGTTGGAGCAAGGGACTGGTCCACAATAATCACAGAGGAGGGGAACAGGGCCGGTACTGAGGTTTCAGAATTTTTAGGATGAGGAATAAAACCGTATATTATTGTTTCATTTTGTTTTATTTTGTTTGTTTGTTCGTTTGTTTATTTATTTATTTAGTTAGTTTTTTTAAATTTATTTTGTGTTTATTTATTTTGTTTTTTTATATTTTCAAACTGATTTCAGTTTTCTAACACATCATAACCTACAAGTAGAGAGATATGCTAAAAGTAAATATCGTGACGTCATATTTCTAAAATAGGTTACAATATAAATCACTTTCACACTCACAGAACACACACATATGCGTTTTAATGCTAAAAGTAAATATCGTGACGTCATATTTCTAAAATAGGTTACAATATAAATCACTTTCACACTCACAGAACACACACATATGCGTTTTAACGTAACAAGAACAGTAACAGCAACTTCGATATATATATATTTGACGATCGTTCTTTTGTTGTTTTATTTAATTGCATTCACATTTTATTTGATTCTGATTATTTATTTGTACTGTTACTTACATACTGCTCATACATGATTAATTACAGTTATTCTTAGCAAGTAATAGAAGTAGTTGTCGTTGAAGTAGTAGTAATAACTAATACATATATTAGCAAATAGTATTTATAGCTTTGTTTTATTATTAGTAGTAATAGTAGTACTAGTAGCAGTAGTAGTAATAGTAGTAATAATAATAATAATAATAATAACAATTGCAATAAAAAGTAATAGGAATTATAGCCATAGTTGTTTTAGTACTACTACTACTACAACTCCTAGGACTATTACTACTAAACTATAATTATTACCTCTATATGCATTATTTATTTATTTATTTATTTATTTATTTATTTATTTATTTATTTATTCATTCATTACTATATCTTCATTTCCATATTGTTTCGTTGTTTGCTCTTATGAATGAGACAGGATAAACCTGTAAGTAGAGAGATATGATGTTTGCAGAGCTAAAAGTAAATATTGTGACGTCATCTCTCTAAAAATATTACAATATAAATCAGTTACACACACACACACAAGTGCATTTTAACGTAACAAGAGAAGTAACATCAACTTCTATATATATATATATATATATATATATATATATATATATGGCCGAGCTCGTATCTCAATTTGCTCGTATATCAAACCAATTTTCCAAACTGAAATTAAATGAAATACCATTAATTTGTTCCAGACCCCCCAAAAGCCTTTATCGTCTCCTTCAGCTTCTGAAACTCGCTCATATCTTGGATTTTATATATATATAAAACGTGTCTCTTTCTTTCACACGTGCAAACAACGAAACAAATGTAAAGAAAGACATAGAAATGAATAAATAAATAAATAAATACAGAAGTAAAATCAAGAGAACTTGTAGGTTAACGAAAACAAAAGGAATACCCTAGATACGAAAAACGTGACTACAAATTAAATTTGATACGTCACTGGATATCTTAGACACGTGTTTTAAATCCAGGTGTTAGAGATTATGTTTCGTATTTTGTTTACTGTGCACGTTCGAGTTAGTTTAAACAAGGGACTGATTCACATAATCTAAGAGGAGGGTGACAGGGCCAGTAAAGAGATTTCTAAAAATTAATGGTGAGAAATAAAATTGAGAAAGACAGTTGAACAAACAGACAAATAGACAGAGATCTAACAGCAACACAGAAAACATTATAATGTTAAATGTTTCACCATTTACTTGTTATTTAATTCTATTTATTTCAATAATATTGCAAACGTTTTTGTTTGTTTGTTTGTGTAATTAGAAAAAATATATATTCTTTGGTGTGCAGTGTTTCGTTTTTTTCTCCGTTTTCGTAGAGAGAGAGAGAGAGAGAGAGAGAGAGAGAGAGAGAGAGAGAGAGAGAGAGAGAGAGAGAGAGAGAGAGAGAGAGAGAGAGCTATTCCCTGCAATAGCTAAGACTTCCTGCATCAACTGAGTTCCTGTATTTGCAGTTTTTAAAAGTAATTATGAATAAAGAATAACAGACTAACACTACTTGTTTTGTTTTGTTTTATACGTGACAAATATTCTGTAATGATTAGAATGTAGCTTACAGGCGCACTACACTTTACACACATATCAGTAACAGCAAGAATGTCTTCTGTTTTCCACTGTGTGGATAAAAAGAAACAGAATAATAGTTATCCGATACACATGTCGTGAGACAGTGGCTGGAACAGAATACACTCAGGTTAAATAAGATGACTAAAATTCAGCAATTTTTGTTTACAGTAGAATTTGTTTTTATGAATAGGTGAGATAAAATAAGAGTAAATCTCCAACCCAGACATTTTAGATTTTATTATTATTATTATTAGTTGTAGTAGTAATAATAATATTAGTAGTAGTAGTACTACTACTACTTCAACTGCTGCTATTATTATTATTATTATTATTTAAAGTATTATTAAAGTATTATTATTATTAAAAGTATTTGATATTTAAAAATAGTTTGACTTTGTACTGTATCGTTTAAAAACTTCACTATAATGAACGAGCTAACTGAAAGGCTATGAAAACCAGCGAAGCGATAACTTGTATTATTCATACTGGTCTGTAAGACGTTTTTGGGCTCATGTTTTTCAGAGACACTATTCTCATATATATATATATATATATATGAATTAAGAATGATATGAAAGTTATCACCTTTCTAATAAATACGTAAGGTAAACTGCAAGATGTGTTAAATTAAAATACTTAGAAAACAATTGTGTTAAGTATATTTGTCAGCTAGTAACACTGCTGACATAATATTCAATCCTCTTTCAATTCCCTATTTCCAAACTTTTGAGAATTGCTCTCTGATTCAAACAGAAATATACTTACTTGGTTTAACAAAACAATAAAATATATAATAATATAATTTCATGAATTTAATCGTTTCTTTCTTTCTGTCTGTCTTTGTTTATTTATTTTAAATAGAATGAAATAAAATTTATGTAATAAAGGAATATATATTACTATTCTTTTATTAATATTGTGTATACGTGGCTAAATCATATATTGACCTTGTTTCACGTCTTTCCTTATTATTGTTTATTTGAATATCTTAAGAAAACACCTGATGCTTTAAAGAAGAAGTAATTTTGGCGGCTATTATCTTTCTCCGACCTTCTACAAACCAGTTGCTGTCATTATTACTATATGTGTGATAGACTTTAACACGCATTTTAAAAATTAATGAACTGCTCTATGTTAAGGTTGTTGTTACTTTTACTGCTGTTTACTGTACCAGAAGCATTTAAAACTTTCACGATTATTTTTTACTCAGAAGAAACAAAAGTGTTCTAAAAAATGTCAAGGCGTCCACCCCTTTATTGAAATTGGTATATTCCACTCACCGAGTGACGTCTGTCAAAACCGACTTGTCCGCCAGAAAACTGACATTGCAGACGAATAGAATAGAAGTGTTTGCAGGTGTTAAAATTTACATTTCTTAAGACAAAGGTAAGAAGATTTATTATTATTATTATTATTATTATTATTATTTGTTGTTGTTGTTGTTGTTGTTGTCGTTAGTGTAAGATATTATAAAATAAAAAGTAATCTAGGTTATTCTCATAATAAAATTTCTGTGCAAAATTGTTTTGTGTTAGAGTGGTCAGAGAAAAGTAGTGTCTGGCGATGTGTTGTCGCATTTATCTTTCTCGATTACTTTATCAGTGAATGAAGCCACTAAAAATTTGTTGAGTTCGACGTTAATAAAATAATGTTCACCAGCAAGCAGAAATTCATTCGTTCACTATGAAATGTTTCGTTCTTATTACACTGAATACATTACTTCTGTGAATGTCACGTTTCTTTCATTGTCAACATTCGAGTTTTACCATGAAAATGAATGAGCTTGGTTACGTAGCATAGGCCGAAATAGTGGTTCGCGAAATTACCTTGCAGCATTCATGGACACGTCACAAATGTTTATTTATTTATTTATTTATTTATTTCATGCTTTGTTATATAACGTATTACAGTAGAACTGTCGTTTTCCTTCTCAAACTTACTTCACAAGGTTAAATTTAGCAAGTTTGTAATTCACTTTAATAGTTCTTTTATTTTTTTACAAACAAAATGAAATTAATAAATGAATAAATAAATGAGTAGCTTAAATAGCATATTTATAATTTTATAATTAAATTCGCCCGTTTGTTTATTTATTTTATCCTTTCATTTATTTATTTATTTGTATATTCCGTTGGCCCTTTGAAGTAAACGGAATTGATATTTTATTTTTATTTTGTGTGTGAATTTTTTCTTTACTTTTGTTTGTTTGTGGTTTTGATTAAAAAATCTTTTAATTTTGACCTCCACTGCTATTCTTGTTATCTCTTATTGTTATTTATTTATTTATTTATTTATTATTATTATTATTATTATTATTATTATTATTATTATTATTATTATTATTATTATTATTTAGTTACATTTTTCTTTCTCGGTATTTTCCTTTTTATCTTTTCTGATTCTTCTATGTTGTTGCTGTTGTTATCATTGTTATCAACTGCTATTCTTATTATATCTTATTGTTATTTATTTATTTATTTATTTATTTATTTATTTATTTATTTATTTATTTATTATTATTATTATTTAGTTACATTTTTCTTTCTCTGTATTTTTCTTTTTATCTTCTCTGATTCGTCTATGTTGTTGCTGTTGTTATTATTGTTATTTATTTATTTATTATTATTATTGTTATTGTTATTCACAGATATGGCAACAGCTGCAAACTCTGATGATAATCTTTCGTGCTGCATTTGTTCAGAACTTTTCAAGAAGCCGCGAATATTATATTGTGGACATTCGTTCTGCAGCAAATGCCTGCAGGACTATATAAGCCATAATTACAACAACAACGACATACAAATCACCTGCCCGTTCTGCAGGCAGGATGTCCACATACCAGACAGCACGAAACCAGTGTATACATGGGCAGATCAATTCCCTATAAACCTTTCACTACAGAACGCCGCTAATGATCGGCTACAATCAAAGTTTTGTGAGTCAGCAGTGTTGTGTTTAGATTCGTTACAACAAAATACTAAAAAAAGAAAAAATTTAGTGATTGTTTAACTAAAGATATTAACCATCACAAGCTAAAGAAATAGAGGAAACTTTATTTATGACATTCTTCTACTCAGATTTTTAAAGTAGTTGATCAAATAAATTCTAGAACTTCACATTGTAGGCATACCTTTATTAATAATGGTAGTTCTAGTTAATTAATTGACTGATTGATTATTTATTTATTTATTTGTTTCAGCTAAAAAGGGAGATCACATGTCACTTCTGAGTTCTGTTTCTGAAAGTCTCAAAACCTTTAAAGAAATTCTTCAGACAGAGATGGATGATATGATCGAGCGACTTCGCCAAGCTGTCGATATCAACGTCGTGGACACTACAGAAGAAGTCAGAAGGATTGGTAACATATTAATCACAGATTTTACTGCCGCAGTCCACAAAGAACAAGACAGGTTAATAAGAGAAATAGAAAAATCTCAGAACTTTGTAAACTCAGAAATAGACAAATTATTCAATGAACACAAATATCTGATTGAGGAAAACGAAATAATGATAAAATTGGGGGAAGATTTGCTGACAAGAAAATCAGAGTCAGATGTAAAAATTAACATTTTAAAATTCACCAAACTTCAAAACACAACTTCCGAGTTTTTGTTCAAATCTCGTTCCCAAATAGAAAAAACAAAGTTTAAAATAAATCTGATAAAATCTGACAAAAAGGCAGAAATGTCAGTCGACATTGGAGAAATATCCACAAATATCCAAACAGGCACACAGATAGACACACTCAAACACACAGACACCATTAACACCGAAGCACAAGATACAGACACACAGATAGACAGACTAATAGACACACTCAAACACACAGACACAATTGACACGGAAACACAACACACAGACACACAGATAGACAGACAGACAGACACACTCAAACACACAGACACCATTAACATCAAAACACAAAAAGATAAAACACATCCTTGGCCGGTTTCTCTGCTGGTGACAGGTGCAGACAAAAGTAAAACTGTTGTTAGTGATTGCATCAATGAATGTGTAAAATGTTTTTGTTTAGAAAGAAAATCACTGATAAAAAGATTCGAAACTTCGTCTCCACCATGGGGTCTTGCTGAATCACGTGATCAGCTGGGTGATGTTGTTGTTGTTGTTGCTCTGCCATGGGAAAGTAAAATATTGTTTTTAAATTTGAAAAACTTCAAACTGATCAAAACAGTTAAAACTATTAAAGGTTATCGGTTTATCGCTGTGTCACCTGGCAACCGTCTCGCGGTCACTGGGTATAATCAGTGCTTGGACATACTGACAGACAGTGGTCAGCTCATTAATTCTATCTCAACAGATTTGATCCCCGAACCGTCACGTCTCACAGTTCACGATCAATGTCTGATTGTTGTGTCAGATCTAAACAGTTTAGTTTGTGTGACGTCATCAGGTGACGTCAAATGGGTGTCACGTGATTCAGACAAACTGAGAAACTTGACAGGTGTTACATGTGACAGGGAGGGAAATATTTTTGTTTGTGCTTTTAAAAGAAAGTGTGTTGTTCAGTTGTCACGAGATGGTAACGTTACACGTGACATCCTCACACGCCATGATGGACTGTCCGGACCTTTGTCTGTATGTTGTGTTGACAACAAACTGTACGTGGCACAGAACAATACAATAAAAATATTTACTTGGTGTAAAAAGTAAACTTCAACCTGTCTGCTAACTTAGTTTCACTTTAACTGTTTTGAAGATGAAAGTCCACAAACATTTCTTTCTGATAAATAAACAGAAAATCAGTTATTTATTTATTGTAAGGTAATTAATTTAGTTAATTTGTTTACTTTGTTTATTTTTATTTTTATATATGTTATTTATTTATTATGAATTACTTTTGAAATTTTCACCCAGTTTTGTCATTTAACTCTCTCTCTCTCTCTCTCTCTCTCTCTCTCTCTCTCTCTCTCTCTCTCTCTCTCTCTCTCTCTCTCTAAACAATTATATTATTTTGTAAAGTAGTTTATTTCAAAGAATGTTGTATTTAAAATATATTTGTACATATTCAAGTGTATTCAAACCAAAAATATGATAATAAATAAAATTATTTTGTCATTATTTCATTTAAATTTTAAAACTATTTTACCTTGTTTCGTAATCTTTGTCTGTATAGCTACCTATATATTCAGCTAGCTCTATGTATGTCTGTGTGTGTAATATAATTAATGTGTAGTACAAAGTAGTTCACTGTGGAGATTTATTATAAATTTATTATTAACGGCTTATACAGATTAGTGTTTTGGGGATCCCTGGCATTCTCAACTATTCTTCTCCTTTTTCTTTTTATTCTGCTTGACATATTTTATAAAATTCTGTCTTAGACATTAAATTAAGTCTAATTTTTCAATTATTATTTATTTATTTATTCTGTTAAGGCAAACAAATAAATAAACAAATAAAAGGAAAGAAGGGAAAAGACATACAGAGACACACACACAAAATAAAAATATAATCAGAGAAACAACCGCACAAACGAAAATTGTTAAGCAAAGAAAAAACAAAAAAAGCAAACAAAACCTTACTTGAGGTATACTTGTTTTAAATCCGGGTGTTAGCGATCATGTTTCGTCTTTATTTAGTGTGCACGTTCAAGTTAATTAGAGTAGGGAACAGTTCACAGTATTCACATAGCAGGGGCACATGGGCGGAACTGCGATCTGAAGTATTTTTTATTTATTTATTTATTTATTTTTTGAGTATTATTATTATTGTTGTTGAAGTTGTTTTTGTTATTTTTGGATCAGTTTATTTATTTTACAACATTAACAATAATAGCACGAATATGAACATTAACCGTAATCATTTTATCTACATACCCAACTACATACATACGACATAGATACTCTCATATACATTCATAAACATATGTATATACCCATATGTACATGCATATCACTGCATTGCGATTATTCTCATTGTGCAGTCTAAACGTAACAAAACAGAATATTGATTCCTGAATAAATACATATACACAAGTATATGTACAGCAACATTAACACACAAATATGTTCATACACAGACAGAAGCGGGCGTACGTACACACGCACACACACACACATATATTAAACTACTGTTTTAATGTTTGCTTTTCCTCTTCTTTGTCGTATTATTATTATTATTATTATCATTAACTATTATTGCTATTATTATTATTATTATTATTATTACTACTACTACTTCTATTACTACTATTATTAGTGTTACTAATGACATTGTTGATATACCATACAGATATCATATAGAAAAAACACCAGAAAAAAAAGAGGAAAAAAAAACAATATATTCCTAGATAGGTACACAGAGCTGTGTAAGTAGTAGATACTTAGACACAAAACATATACTTCTACATACACACACACGGTGATACGCATACAGAAGAAAACATACACAACATACAAAGTTTACTTGTATAGATACAAACAGATATAATCATGAACATATAAAACACACACAATGGTTGCTTAAATAGATAGAAATAGTTTTACACATATAATAAAGATAAATAAACATAACAGAGATAAAACATAAAACACGCACAAGTATGACACAAAATGTATATGCCGCATTGCACGCTTTATCTTCTAGCTGACTTTTGATGTTTCATTTAAAGTGTGCCAGCCACAGACCCACAACTTGAGGCTTCTTTGCTTCAGCTTTTGGTTTGAGTTTTGGCTTGAGTGGTATTTGAGTGTTAGCTTGTTATGAAGAACTTTTTCAAGCTTCACAGTTTAGTTAATAGTGAGGTAACAAAAATAAAAACACAACAAATCTGAAACTCGCTTTGAGATTTTTATATACATATACTGCCTGTTCACAGGAACAAGGTAAGGCTATCAGTATCACAACCAATATTCAAGTGTAAAAAGCAAATACAAGAAATCGTGAAAAAAAAATTACAAAAAGAGAAGAAACAGAATTATGCATAATGTTACAGGCTTATAGATAACACTATATGAATTATATTTGACACAAGTAATTATTATTTTTATTATTATTATTTTTTTTTCTTAAATTTATTATAAAAATATGTAACATAAACTTCAAAACTATTGGTTATAAATAATAATGAAAATTAAATGAAATTAAGTAAAATGAATATATATATATATATATATATATATATATAGATATATAGACATTTATATATTATATATCTAAATGCAATGCAAACAATAACTCAAATCAGAGTAAATTCATATGAAAATGGAGAGAAAAAAGTTCATTTTTAATCAATTAAATGCAGTGAAAATACTTTATGAATGAAAATATGGTGAGAAAAAAATAGTGGTGGGGAAATCAGGATATGATGATGATAATGATGATGTATATCACTTTTGGATATGTAAGGGAAAAAAATTAAAATAATGATAAAATAAATAAAACGAAATACATATATATATAAAAATAAAATAAAAAAATAAAATTCAAAATATTGTGAATCCAGTTTCATTCTATAATAATAATATCACTAAAATTAAATTTTAGCCAGCAGCAAAAAACAACAACATAAAAAACAAAAACAGAAAGGAAATGAAAATTTAATTAAACAAATATTTAATCTGTGTAGTCTATATATAGCATAAAACAAACCAGTGTAATATTAGATTTAACTATTATTGTTTTATCAATTATATATTGTTTATTTTATAATCTATTTTTATTTCACTCATAACTTTGATTTTTTTTTCTTATTATATCTGACATATTATTAATTATTGTTAATTAATATTTTTATTAAAACAAGACACTCAGAAATTAAATTAATATAATGATGAAGATAGCAATATTATTTTACAACTTTGCAAAGAATTTAAATTAATAATAATAATAATAATAATAATAATAATAATAATAATAATAATAATAATAATAATAATAATAAAAGAAAGTTTTACAGAGCTTTGTGTTCAAATTTAAAGTATTTTACAGATTTAAATTTCTCTGCACAAATTTTAACGCACAAAACACACAATAAATAAAATAAATATGGAAGGCACTGTGTCCTTGTGTGTGTTTTCTCACAATTCAAAAAGCAGAAATAAATAAAATTAAGTTAGAAAAACCCACATTCCAATGTAATATAATAAAATGTATAATGAAAGAAAAAACATTACAAAAATAAATCAATGTTAATATGTATTTTTGAAGTCTGTGACTTGTAATACATAATATACAAATACACAAGAACAAACCCAGTCATTAATCTGCAAGCTTTTATGAGATCCACAGTGTAAAATTATGTGACCAAAATTTACACTGTTATTTAGACACACAGGATTTCACCATACAGTTATCTTGCCTAGATGACAAACATTTAGTGTAACTCAGTTTATTAAATGTAGGCAAATACACAGATCTAAATAAAACCATGCTCTGTATGTAGTAGATTAAAAATATTATCAGTTTAGTATTATTAAAATAATAATGATAATAATAATAATAATAATAATAATAATAATAATAATAATAACAATAATGATAATAAAAATAATAATAATGATGAGATAATTTATTTAAAAAAAACAGATATTATCTTATTGATATATGTATACAAAGCATTACATTTAGCTAAATGAAACTACATTAACTTAGATGAAAACTGTAAGTAGTAAAATGTTCTCGATATTATTTTGATTTAGATTTAATCTAATATGTCTCTACCTATATAACATTGTTTTCTGGATTAATGTCCTTAATATTATCATCAATCTAAAATTATTCAAAATGATATGTCTTAGAGATTTCTATATGGTTTAGTTTCAAACTTGCTAATTGAAATACACTTTTAAAAATTTCTTTAAAAGAATCTGTAGTTATGAATAATCATTATGCCTCCATTATGTATGCAAATAGTAAAACAGTGAAACCAAACGTTAGTTCTATAGCCATACATTTCTGCAAACCCTCTTCAAGGATTTCTGTAAGAAATTTACAGAAACAAATTTTATTAATATATTAATATCATATTTATCTTTTATTAGGGATGAGATTTTCTTGGTGTGTGTAAAAATGTAAAAAGTTAATTTAGGTTTCTTTATTAATGAAATTGTTGTGAACTGCTGATCATGTGTATTGTAGAGACATGATTGCTCATCACAGTTTTAAAACTTAGAACTGGTTAATTAATTAATAATAATAATAATAATAATAAAAAGATACAATAGTAAAAATGATAAAGAAGAAAATATTCCTGCCACCAGTTTCTGGTAACAAAAACAGAACATGGTTTTTACTGAAGGAAGTTTTCATGAATTTTACTTTGAAATACTCGTTTCTTTCACATTTAAAACTATAGAACTTGAATTCATCATGAAACACAACTGGAAAATTCCACAGGTATAAAACACAACTCTTTTTATAAATAAGTAAGTCATTTATGATTAAGAAGCAATAGACAGTAGCACATTATTACAGGATTAAATCAGTTTTGAATGCAGAAACTGTAATGCAGGCAGATTAATCATGATACAAATATTTCCCATCTGAAAAAACTTGCAGCTATATCTGACAAACAGTGATTTGAAATATCACGAGTTCATTCTAAATTTTATTTTACACCCTATGAATTAAAAATCTCAATATTCAGAAAATGATTAATTATTTTAAGCTCATTTCTAGATTACATAAGAAATTAAATGAATACAAATATTTTTAAATTAGCATGTTTCATTAGCATATTTAAATAACGTTTCATATTTAAAATCATCACACTTCAATTTAAAGTTGGTTTAAAAATGCCGTTAAACCTGAATTGAAAAATAGTATTGTGAAAAATACATGAACATGAAAAAATGACAAAACGAAGTGATATGAATTTTTTAATGTATATCATCAAAGCCAAATTTACAGATATTCAGGAAATGTAACACAGTAGCAATATGGTCCACAATAAAAAAAAAACATGATTAAATAAATGTTTTTATTTAAATTTTAAATTTTTGAATATTATTATATATCAGTTTAATATTATTATTAATATTATATATGACTAATGGATTTTGTTATCTAAATACTACTACTACTACTACTACTACTACTACTACTACTACTAATAATAATAATAATAAAACAATAATAATAATAATTATAATATTTGCTACTAATTAATGTAGATCCTTTCTTTTTCACTGTGGCAAGTATTAACAATTTGATAATTTTTGCTTATGTCAGTTTCGATGTTAAAATAATAATAATAATAATAATAATAAAATAACAAAAGGCACAATAGCAAAAGTAGCAAATGTTACTGCATTAATCAAACAAGTAAATCATTCTCTGAACCACTTTTGTTTAATCTACTGCAAGTATTAAGATGGTATAAAAATGATCAGTAAAGCTGGAAACACTTTATAAAAACATGACAGTGACTTAGCAACTTTGTGTACCTTTTATAGAAACAGGTCACATTTACTTCACTCAAAGAACATGGAAAAAAGTCTCATACAACAAATACTAAAAGTATTATTTGTCATAAGGCATTGAGTTTAAATATTCAGTTATAATTTACTAAAAATAAAAAAACGTGAGCAATATTTTTAATGTATTCAAAAAAAAATAAAAAATAAAAAATAAAAAAAATAATAATAAAAATAAAAGAAAATAAAAGAAAATTACCTGACTGGTTTAGCTAAGAAAAAGCTCTTGAAATTAATGGATGTATTTTTTGTTTTTATAAAAACAAAAAGTGAATCAATGTTCTCTAAATTAGGGGTTAAATTTCCAATGTAGCTTTTTGTTTATTTTATTCATGGTTATAAGATTAAAAAAAAAAGAAAGAAAGAAACAAAAGAAACAAACTTTGTTTAACTATGAAATATTTCTTCAGATATCTAGATATTTTGAAAGACTATACAAACAATTGTAATATATAGTTTCTGCATCTGACAAACTACTGCAAGAAGTGAAAGAAAAGTTTTTGAAAAATTGGCGTTTTCATGGTAAAGATATTAAAGAAAGAAAAGAAAAAATAGAATATTGTCCAAAAAAATATTAAAAAAAGAATAAATAAATAAATAAAAACAAAACAGAAAAATAAAAACATTTGTCATCACAAATTGTAACCATGACAACAATGTAAAGAGCCAACTGCTGCTGCAGCTGCTGATGATGTCTGGATAATGGTGATGTGTGTTGTGAGATCTACATCTTTCTTTGAGTTGCTGGTGGTTTCCCAGTCTTCCAGAGAGAATTGTGAATAACAACAGCATCAATGGACACAGATAAATGTTTGGCTGATGTCACTTCAGTGAAACTTTTAGCCCCAGAATTATATCTGTGAGAAAAACAAAATAATATTAACTAATTTATTACATGATAATTAAAACAATAATTCATTAGTACTGACTCATTCCTAATCAGGACATTTCTTAGAACTTTTTTGTTTTCAGTGAAATATTTTATTCTTGAGTGGTTGTTTCTGTGAGATAATTAATAAACTATAAAAAAAAAAAAAAAAAAAGAAAAGAAAAGAAAAGAAATTGAATCTAAATAAAGTATTTGGTTTTTATTAATCAGAAATTATATATTGATACATTCTTTATCATCACTATTGAATCACACAACTACAGTAAAGTGATTAACTTCTTGTTACAGGCTCTATAATTTTTTTATTGACATACACAAAAATTTAAATCTTGTTCAAAAGCATCTACCTTTCACTTGGTCAGTATAAAAGTTAAAAATTATTTTCAAAATAACTAATTAGTAAATACATTATTTGCAGACACATATATTTTACATTATATTAATGAGCTGCATGTTGAGAAATGTACAAATTTATAAATATAAAAATAAACTTTCTTATCTAAAAGATTTATTTATATAGCAATGTGCATGATGATAGACATAAAAATATATTAAATAAGTGCTTACTTAATAAAACTATGTATTTATATAGTAATATTTACTATGACAGATACAAAATATTAAATGTATACTTACTTATAAAACCTATGGATCATTTTATTGGTAATTGCTTTATGATAACTTTGTCTGTTTTGGGTGTGAAAGAATATAGATCCCTGTACTGACATTCTTCATCTCAAAACAGAATTACAAAGTGTTTAGCATCAGACTTAGCCAGTTCCTAGATACACAAACAAACAAGCAAATAAACAAACAAACAAATGAATAAATAAACTGGTAAATAAATAAATAAATAAATAAATTAGTAAATAAAAATATAAACAAATACACTGATAAACAAAAAAAAAATAAAAAAAATAAATATACATATTTGGTATTTTGCTTTGCAATAATAACAAATGGCATAAAATTAAAGTCATTACTGATAACATTATAGACCCTCACACCTATCCAGTATATGTATTCCATTGTGAGGTATTCCTATAATTTTCCAACAATTAATAACAATGACCTCAGAAGGGTGATCAGACTTAGAAATGTATGTTGTCATTGGAATAAAAGACACAATAATAACAAACAATAGTAAAATACTGTACATTAACAAGTGTGGGATAAATCAGAACAAAAATTAATTCACTTATAAAATCTTTCTTATTATTGTTTGTTTTCTTAAAGACAATCAAATATAATGAAAGAATAATTCTGCAAGAAAATTAAATGAACTGTATGAGGTAAAAGTATGTGTTAACTTTTACCTCTAAAACTTTGTTTTTCAGGTCTGTGTTGATGATGCCTGTGAGATGTTGAGGATGATGTGATGATTAGATTTTTAACTTGGCTTCATGTACAGCTTTGGTCCTGTTCAAAAAAAGAAATAAAACAATACTGACAAAATAAACATTGTGATTAATTTAGGATTAAAAAATGAATAAAGTGGGGGTTTTTAGGTTTAGAAATGTTACTATAATATCCTGACTGAAAGAATTTAAATATATTTTACAATCTTTTTAATGTGAAAGGATAAGAATATGTTCAATTTAAAACATTTAAAAATTCAGTTTTACAATACTGTGAAGCAATTACTAATGGCTAAAATGGATTTAAAAAAGTAAAAAAAACAAACATGTGACCTGATATTCAAAGCTACTCATACTGACAATAACAAAAACATCAATAATAAAAGTATTGATGATGTAGTAATAAATGTTGCTTTTAATAACAGAGGTAAATCTCAAGAAATAAGAGTTTTCTAACCTGAACATTCACCAGCTTCACTTCCATCCATTCTTGAAGTTCTTCTTCCTCACCGGTACAAATCTGTATTAAATGATAAAAATAAAAAATCTAAATAAATAAAAAAGTTAATATCAACCATAAATCCTTAACGTTTAGGAAACTGGAGTAGAAATAATTATGAACCTAGTAAAATAAAAAATAAGCATAAAACACAAACTTGTAGGAGAGGTTTATGATGTAATGGAGTTAGACTGCAGCATCATGTTGCCACATGATCACAAATTGTATAATTTATATTCTTTATGATTAATGTACAAATACATTAGTTACTCTACATTATAAATAGTACCAGTAATAATTAATGCTTTATCTCATCATTAATTTATTGTAACACTTAACCACTTACTAAGTTTAGTAATAAATTTTCCATGAAAATTAATTAAATTCTCTAGATAGTGTTTTGACTGTACATGTATGTAATAACATATATCAATAAAGCTTAAACACATAAATTTAAGAAAAACAGGTTTCAATAATTCTTATCTATTAAATTTAGCAACTTCTTAATTTAGATTTGACAATAATAATTAGCAGGGTTTGAAAATAAGAAAATTAAATAACAAGTGAGTAAGCTAATTAAACCAAAATATAACCTGCAAATAAAGATTTAAAATAATATTTCACAGAAAACATAATTTATGATTTAACAGCCCTGTAATAATAACTAATATTTATAAATCTAGACTGACAATGATGACAATGAAGAGGATTAAAATGGAGACATTTACAAGACAATACATGAAGATGTTGCAGATGCTAAATCAGTTAATCTCTAAATAAATGATGTTATTAAACAACAACAAAACAATAATAATAAAAATAAAATAAATAAATAAATAAATAATAATAAAATGGTGATTTCTAACTATATTATTTTGATGCATCTTTCTAAATCTACATGGCATAAAGTCTGCAACTTCTTCTTACATTTTGTGTGCATTTTGGCAAATATTAAATAGTTCCTTTCAATTAAATTTTTTTTCAGTATTAGTTAAAAACTGAATTTGTTTACATTAATACAAATAGCAGTAATATATTTTGAAATAATATATTAAGAAATTAAGAACAGCAGTGTATTTAAAAAAATAAATTATTAATCTGATAAATAAAAAATATGTATAATCGGGGTGTTTCATGCAGTAGCATGCTGTTATAAGCTCTATCAAGTTAATATCTGTGTTTATGTCTGTGTTTATGTCTATATATATATATATATATTCTGCAGTAGTATTCTGGATAACCAAATGAATGTTTTGCAAATATGCAAACAGAATTAAACTAAGAGCAGAAAGATTTTTAAATAATAATAATAATAAAACAAAACAAAAATATGGAAAGAAAAATCTGTAAGGCAAAGATTGAAAGAACTGGATAAAACTTTAAATGATAGCTGATTAAAACATATGGATGACTGAATGATAATTATTATATTTTAAACTGATGGATTATAATAATGTTTGTTAATTTTAAACATAAAAGCTGAATATATATGATGGCATAAATGTATTTTGCATAGTTCATGTTTACTGTTTTAATTTTTTCTGTTCACCAACGTGTTTTCGTATAATAAAGTGTATAACTTAGATAAAGAACTTTTGTTGTTTTCATATCTCTGTATCACTTGAGAAATATATATGAGACATGTAACAGATATTCAGACTGAGTATATTATCATAAAATGCTGGCATGCTGTCTGTTACTGATATACATATATATAGATGTGGGTGTGTGTGTGTGTGTGTGTGTGTTTGTGTGTGTGTGTCAAGGTTCACAGTTATGTCCACTTGACTTGGAAATCCATTAGCGGTGTTCAAGGAGGTTTCCTAGTCTTTGTAAAAATAAAATACTGAATTAAATATCAAATAAATAAATACTGCTACTGTTACATTTTTGATACCAAGATACATTATCATTACACAGCAGATAGAGAGGGTCAGTTCAGCTGTTACTACAACAATGGCAGAGATAAATAACGATTGGTATAACAACAACAACAACAACCTCTGCTGAGAGAGAGAGAGAGAGAGAGAGAGAGAGAGAGAGAGAGAGAGAGAGAGAGAGAGAGAGAGAGAGAGAGAGAATTTCTATATAAAATATCCCTGTTTTTGACAGATACATATATTAACAACTAATGTTTTATTCTAATAGGTTTTTTTGGGTTTTTTAAATTACTAAATGCATTGCATAGAGTCTTTCTTAGAATCTGTTTTTAAACTTTCACATCAAAACAAAATAAAGTAGACTGTATTCTAGCAATTCATTATTAAAGATCCGAATACCTTGACCTCTCTCTACAGGAGAAAAATCTATTTTACGTGATAAAAAATAGTAATCACTAACTGAGGTATAGGATATGCATACGTTACTTATAAACTGTAATAAATTTCTAGAAATTAAAAATAAATCAATTTTTGACTGTCTTGTACGATAGTTTTTTCAACAATTTGAGATCTAGTAAATTGTCTTTTATCTGGATTTCTGTGTTGCCAAATATCAACTAAATTATAATTATAAATACCTGACTGTAATTCATTACTACTATTCATACTGAAAGTTTTATTATTAATGGCTAAATCTATATTAGGATCTAAAATATCATTAAAATCTCCTGCCATTACTGTATTTTTAAAATCCACAAATTTACATAATCCTTTAAAAAATAAAATTCTTTCTTCAATATTATTTGGCACATATACACTTATAAAACTATAGTCATCGTCATCTATTTTAGTATTTTTAACTTTTAAAATCCTGCCTTCAGTGTCACAACTATTAAAGGTCAACTTATAAGGATTGTGAAATGTAAAATTACCCCCCCCCAAAACCCCACTCCTTATCTTATTAAGATTCATAAATTTACTTTATGCTAAGAAATAAACTCAACTTCACCTGCTCAGATTTTCTTTCTCTTTGCGATGGCAGCAGAACAAACTTTATTTAACCAGAAAATAATTGTGTCCTCAGTATCTGATGGAAGTTCACTGGTTGTGTTAAAAGTTGTAATTATTCTGAAAGATTTAAAATTGTTTGTTGAAAATGCTGCATGTAAAGACTGAGCTCTTATTACATTATATGATAAATTATACAAAACATGCACCCCAAATATCATTCTCCTTCTCCCTCTCTCCCTGTCTCTCCATTCCTTCAGCCTCTCTTTCTCTCATACATTCATACCTTTACATGTGTAACTATAAATATTCTGCAACTTTTCAGCTATCTGTTAAAAATCTGAGTAGAAGGATGAATATTCTTAAATACTTTCTTTATTGGTAGCATTCTGAAATACTGACCATTATATACGGATCTTTTAAAATCTGAAACCATCCATTTTAAATAATAAAACTGTATTTAGATAGGTAAAAACATCATTCAGTTTATACTCTAAAACTGAATATTTTTAAAGTATAAAATGAAGAAAATAAACATTAATAGAGTGAAACAAACTCATTTTAATAAAGAAAATTTAAAATGTTTAGTAATTAACAAAATAATAATATTAAAAACTAAAAACTAAAAAAAAAGTCAATAAATATAAGTATATGTATGAGTATAAATTATAAATATAAATATAAATAAAGAAATAAAACAACAGAATACCTGATGGCCGGGACAGCACATTCTACTGAAACAATTTCACTAGCTAACATTAGCACATCAATTAGAGTTGTATGTGCATAGTTAAAAAAATAATAATAAAAAATAAATAAACAGATATAACAAATAGCTAATACTTCTTTATTATTAAGATTTAAATTGTACTGGTATCAGTTACTGGACTGTTCACACAAGATGGGCTGTAGGATATTTTCAATGTACATTGTTATTAATAAATAATTTTTCTGAGTAATGCCTAATCATTATAATGATAATAATAAAATAATTAACAAAACAACAGCAAATAAGTGATTATTATTACGATATTTTTTAATCAATAAATTATAATCAGTTGCTACAAAACTTATTTTTGCTCTCTAAGACACAAACAAATAAAATAAAAAAACTCACATCTCAGAATGGTGCAGTCTGCATAAGAATGGTTTCAGTAACAGGTCCTTTTCCAAGATGTAAATTCACTTTCTTGACAGACCTGAATAATAATGTACGAAAAATAGCAATACGAATAGTAAATATAATAATGTTTATACATTTTTTGTAAGAATGATATTTGTTGTTATGAATCTACATTTGTCAGATAAATACATTTTTCTGTGCTTATTATCGTTTGTGAATGTTATAAAAAATGTATTTAGTAATTTGCATATGAAATTGCCAAGGCGCGCGCACACACACACACACACACACACACACTCTCTCTCTCTCTCTCTCTCTCTCTCTCTCTCTCTGTGACAATACGAGTATGGTTTATACGGTGAATACCTCTCTTTCTGTTTCTTTCACACATACAGTGAATCTGAGTGATGCACATTACATCATGTTTACCTCTTTCCATGACTGAAAATGTGAGCATATCTCGCATCCGATTTATGCTTGGATTCACACGAACATAAAACATCCGAATCCATTTGAATTCTCGTGAAATATTGCCAAAATTCAATTAAACTGAATAACCAACTAGTAAAAAGCTACCGAACTAAAAATAAAAATAATCTGGCTGTCAAACATCAGTTCACACTGGTTTGAAAAGCGTAGCATACATTCGAATCTGTGTATGTTCGAAACATCGTGGTTTATCGAGACTGGTCTGACCTGAACGTAATTGTATTTAGTATTTAACTAAGAAGTAATTAATTTGTTTATTCTTACAAAAATTATTACAAAATTTGTAGAAATTAATTCTGGTTTGAGACCAACATGTGATTTCCTGTCTATTATATAATAGTATAATTTGGGGTGTTTGAAGAAGTAATTCTCTGTTAGATTATCTCAAGTATCTATTTACAATTAACTAAGATTTTACAAATTAGGACAATTATAATGTATTCATTTCTGAGCTAAAAATGAAATTAAGAAAAATAACCATAATAATTATAAATATTATTAATATTAATAAATTAATAATTGCGATAATAATTTTAAAAAATAATAATAAATAATAAAATAAATAAATAAAATAAAATAAAGTTAAATTTAAAAAGAAAAAAGCAACACAAAAACAAAAGAAAAAGAAAAACGGGTTAAAAAGCAGTCTTATCTATTCTTTAAAAAACAAGCAACCCCCCCAACCCCGAATCCACCACCACAAAACAAAACACTTCCTTTATTCATTTTTTTTTTTTTTTTTTTTTTTTTTGCTACCAGGCCTTTTCTGAGGAGAACGGATTCTATTGTATATATACAGAGGACTCGAATGTCTCCGTCTATTCGGCCGAGATGATGCAAACGGTCACGATCAGTTTTACGATAATGGGTCAGCGAGACTCGTGGTTTTGTTTATCAAGACTACAGTTAACTCCATGCCTATCTAGAAAGTTAGTGTTTATAAACCGATGTTGGCAAATTAAGGTACGCTGATAAGTCCAATGTATTGAACTACGAACAAACCTTTTATATGAAATAAATATCTGAGATTAATACTGGTTCTTGTGTTATATCTTATAGAAAAAAGGCGACTACGCCATAACCTTTTTACCGTCACACTTGCTGAAACGGAAATTTGGTCGCAATTTATTCTCAGAAATTCTGACTAAATAATTTATAATTTTAGTATTTTAGGTAACTTTTCAGAAAATGAACTTATAGTGACTAAGAAATTATTAAAAACAACAAAAAAGAAACGAAAACAAAACCTGTAGTAACTTTATTTTTTGCAGTTGTCACATTAACTTTTAACAAAATGAAAAAAAAAACCAAAAAAAAAAACACATTTTATTTAAATGTGACTAAATTTGATAAAATTATAAACTATTTTATTTTCATTTGTGTAGAATGTGATACAATTGTAAAGTGTTTTAGTTGTGACAAAATATAATAAAGTTATAAAAATATTTTATATTCAGTTGTGACAGTGCTGCAGTGAACAGTTCGTGTGAACAGGGCTGCAGGGTGCATGACACAGTGGAGCAGTGTTTGTGTAGAAATGTTTACCTTGAATTCAGACAACAAAACAGGCTCAGGTGAGTCAGTTCTATCTGGTTCACAGGATAATTTGTTCACTTCAAGCATTCTTTGTTTATTCATATTTCAAGTTTAACTTTAAGTGTTATCTCTTTGAATCTGAATGGCCAGCATTTCTACCTTTATCTTTTCTTTTTATTATTATTTATTTTATTATTATTAATAATGTAATTCTCATTATATATTCAGGAAATCAGTTTGAACCTTGTATTAGTAGCTGTTCAAATAGTTAAGTTAAAGTTCTCATTTCTGGAATTAAGAAAAAATTCAAAGCAGTTAATGCTATTCAGAAACTTGTCAGAATTTATGAATAATTTTTATTTTTAATAATAATAGTTTTATATGTGGAACTTATATGTGATTAATTTTAGAAATGCTCAAAACCTCTCAGAATCCATGAATTTTAAATTTAGGTTAATCCATTTCTTACAAATAATCTGTGGGTAAATGATATTTGAGTAATTTCAGAAACCTGTCAAAAGTTTAATGGTTGTTAATGATTGAGATATAATTTATCTGTTTCTCTCTTTCAGATATAAATGAATGTAATTCAAAAATATTTCTACTCAGAACTGTAACTACTAAGATGGAGGCTACACATGTACCTGTATGGATGGTTATAAATGGGAAACTGACAAAATCATTTGTAGAGGTGTACATAAATATTAATATATCACACACACATCAATACAAGTACATGCAAAAATTCACACATGAAAACATGAACACACAAACCTTCATATATATACATACACTGAATTGAATTAAATCAAAGCAAATACAGTGTAATCAATGAAATGAAACTAAATGAAATGAATAAAATGCAGTGCAGTGCAGAGATGTACAATGAAATACAGTAAATGAAATGAACTGAAATAAAATACTATGAAATACAATACAGTAAATGAACTGAACGAACTGAACTGAAATAAATGAAATTAAATTAAATGAACTAATGATAAAATACAATAAAATTAATGAAATAAAATGAACTAAAATGAAATGCAATACAGTGCTAAATTAATTTGATTTTGTCTGAGGAATAAATGGCTTTTTAACAGTAAGTAAAAAATCATGAAAATAATTAAGTCACAACCCATCCCATTTGATTCATATCAATCTTCATTTTACATGGTAAATTGTATAATATTATTTATACAATTCTGAATATTATTTTAATTTTAATAATAATGTGGGTTTTTTTGTGGGTTTTTTTTTTCAGGTTTCTTTATAACACTGATTCTAAGTTTATCTCCAAGTTCTTCAAGATTTCTCACTGTACTGAACAAACTAACAATAGAAGCAGCAGAAGATAAAATATCTCCACAACAAATATGAAGAACTGAATGCTTGAAGAATTTGAGAACTTCTAGAAAGTTCCACACCAAAAGTAATATTTTAAAAACAGTTACTAGTTATGTGGACTGCACTTACTGAAGAATTGAATGCTTGAAGAATACTGAGAACTTCTAGAAAGTTCCACACCAAAATAATATTTTAAAAACAGTTACTAGTTACGTGGACTGCACTTACTGAAGAATTTATAAATCTGTGAAACTGTGATTTCAGATCCAAATGAAAGATACAGTCAGACATAGACCAGTAGACAGAATGTTTGGACCAGACAGTCAAATGTGTGAAAAAGATATTCTTTTTAAAATGTCTGATGTAGAAATCCTTGATTTACTGCTTTAAAAAACTACAAATTGTATAGCTCAAGGGAGATAACCTTATTATTATTAAAACAATTTTTTATTAATGTACTGGTAAAGATTTATGAAAAATATGTTAATAAAGCATAAAATGGAAGAAGATCTGTTGTTTGGAAGATATTTTCTTAATGATTAATTTGCAGATTACATTATATGTCAAGTTGTTCAGTAATTTAAAAAAATGTCTAACCATAGTTTTGATGTTCTTTTATTTTTTTTATTTTATTAATACTTTTATTGGATAAATCAGAAATCTTTTCACCTTTATCTTTTATAGCACTCTCAGCACTTTAACACCTTTTTAAACATTTTAAATAATTCTTAATTTGAAAGTTGGGAAACATCTTGTACCATGTTTTTTCTAAATTTTTAATTAAGAATTTTGTTGACGGTTTTCTAAAATTATCTTTTCATATGCAAAAGGAGTTTTGATGCTGATCTTTTGTTTTTATTGTTCAAATTAATGTTTCAAATTATTTTGTTCTCTGTTATTGATTACATATTTTTAGCTAGCATTTTCATCAGTCTTGAGAAACAATTTTCAAAGAGTGAGGAATATTTTTATTTATATGGTTTTGAAATAACAGAAATAATAGATGTAATTCATCTATTACCTTGCTTCTATTATTTCATCTATGACTTGTGTAACATTATCTGTATCACTACTTCCACAATTACATCCATTTTTTGTATGACTGACATAGTCATGAATTTCAGCTGTCCAAATACTCTTCTTTTTTTTCGAACCATGTTTTTTTATTATTCAAATGAATACCCAGATTAAATTTACATTTAATTATTAATATAAAGACATATTTGCTTACTTTGCACTGCACGAGCTATAAATAAAGTGAGATAAATTATTCATTTTCGTATGAAGGACAATGAATATAAGCTGAACAAGACTGGGTAATTCTGTTACTACTGGTGATTTGGTTCCACTTCTGACCACTGCCTCCACCAATCTGTTTATAATCAGTACACGATGCCCATGTGCAAAATGACATGATTGAGGACGACAACCTCCGCATGAGATTGATCATTCGATGTAAATATATCCTGACAATGCTCCCCTGTTTGCTATTGATGTGTCTGGCTTCAGTAGCTGGTGACAGTGAACAACAACCTGTTCGTTTAGCTGTGACGTTATTGCATACTCTCGATACCGTTGTCATTGTTACAAATTCTGATGCTGCGTGTTGTTTCGCTTTTTATAAACTATTGTACTGTGCGCACCCTATATGAAAAATATTATTATTATTACTATTGCTGTCGCCAAAGTTGGCGTCGTGTCTGCGTTGTCCTGCACGGAATTCTTGTCTTTGTCATTATTCTTTTGAGGTTTTATTAACTGCTGTCCTTAATTTCGTACCTGAGTTGTTCTTAACGTTATTAGTTTAATTATTGTGCTGTCATTTCATTGTTCTGTTAATGTCGATGTCACTGTCGTCGTGGCTGCATTGTTATTAACGTTTTTTATCCTGTTGCGCATGTTAATAACGTTGTTAAACTTTCATATTTTATTATAGTCGCCGTAGCTGGCGTCGTGTAGGAGTTGTTCTTCGCGCTTTTGGAGTAGTTTTAATTATTCTGTTCCGCTTTTTATTAAGTGTTATCCTCACTTTGTTAGTGTGCGCATCCCACATTAAAATATATTATTATTGTTTCTATTAATGTCGCCGAGGTTGCTGTCGTGTCTGCATTGTCCATAACATTTTTGAATTACTTCTCTTTCTTATTTTGCGCTTTTTATTAACTATTGTTCTTCCTTTGGTAGTGTGTGCACCAATATTAAAATATATTATTATTATTATTATGATTATTATTATTATTATTATTATTATTATTATTATTATTATTATTATTATTAACGTCGCCATCATTGAAGTCGTGCCTGCGTTGTACTCCTAGTTATGTTGCCTTTTTCAGTAACTTTTGTAGTGTTAAATACTACAAAATAAAAATAAATAAATAAATAAATAAGAAAGAAAAACGCCTTCAGCTAACATCACGGCTGTTTATACGACAAAACTGAGAGAGATTGAGCGAAATGTTTTAATGTTTGTTATGAATTCATCAAACCTGATCAAAAAGAATTCTCACTCTTAGAAAAATGAAATATTTTATTATAAACGATATTAAAGTTATGAATGATTTTGTGAAATTAACGTAAAACAGAAGCGTAGTACCTTCGCTCCACATCTAAATACGAATATGTTCTTTAGACGAAATATTAACATTAAAATTATATTCACGTTATTAAAATTTAATTCTTAATATGCCGTGCACATTTTCAATGAAAAATAGGATTCCTTCGGTAATGTTATTAGCTATACAACACATTACATTGAAACACACACACACACACACACACACACACACACACACACACACACAAAAATTAATGTCCTTCTCGTTGTATACTGAAAAATGATGGTCTTTCATATTAAGTAATTTTATTATTAACAGAAACAGGATTATACCGAAAAGCGTGATATGCTAGATGAAGATTGTAGTTTCTGTTGTATTGATGTTACTGACAATATGTGATATTTTATTTGTATGACCATAATAACATGAGATTCCGCGACATATTTACATCTCTCTACATGAAATTAGATGATTAACCTAAAATTAACCTTCCGTTTTTACAGAAAAAATAAAATAAAATAATAATAATAAAGAAGCGAGAAGGCGCGATATTAAGGTGTTATTATTGTTGTCATTGTTCTATTATTGACAAATACAATGCTTGTTATGTAGATTATTACTGGTGGAGCGGTTATACTAATAATCTAATGTAATAAGAGAACTTCAGGTATAATATGAAATCTAAAGTATATTACACTATACAACTTGCGCTGATGTACACCTTGAATGTAATGAAAAAACAAAATTTCAATTATCATAATAAAACAACATGTTAACCTTGTTTGTTCTCAGCTAATCACTATAAACTGTCGTGATTCCAGGGAATTAACTCAGAGATGTTTAAATGTAACCTGTATGATATTAACAAAATCTGAACATTTCTCAACATACTTAACAGTAAAAATCACCGCTCAACCAGCATTTGATTCTCCTTTTTCTTTTTACACGTAATTAAGCCGCTTATTTTCATTATGCCATGTAAAATTATAATTTATGATTGTCATTAATATCTAATAGATTATCTGTGATTATCAATATTTTATGTAGTGTTCGACGTACAGTAAAATTACACCTTTTTAGTTCGCGATTTAGAATTAGTAAAATTATCACATTACTAAAACGGACGCTGTATTTTCTAAAACAATGTGTTAATATTACCGCTACACCTCTGTTGAGAAACTAATGACGTCTAATACAGATAGTGATGACTGCGTTAAAACTGCAAGTGGTATTTTCATGTCGCTGAGTCAAGTATCTGTGTGTGTCTTTGTGTCTGCTGAACATAAATCTTACCTTGCAGCAACTTCTTTTCAATGATCCATTTCCCCATCCACGCAGTAATCAGGTGTGCATCAAGACGTTAAGAACAATACTGGAACGACGGTAATGACGACCTCATTAACAGAAATAGTAATGATATTTTTTAATGTCGGATGTGGACACTAATTGCAATGCTTAATAAAAGAACAAATAATAAGGTTAAGGACACCCAGAACGTTGAAAGCAACGTCGTTACGACGGTAATGACGACGACATTAATAAACGTAATAATAATATATTTTAATATAGGATGGGCCGGGTCAGAAAATATAAGTATCTGCGAATAAAAAAGCTAAGAGGAATAACGAGGAATACACCAATAACTCTAGGAACGGCGTTCGTACCATGTCAACGACGGCGACATTAATAGAAATCACAATAATATATTTCAATAGGTGATTCGCCCGCTCAGAAAGTATGAGGAATGATTCATAAAAAAAAGCTAAAGAATAATGAGACCTCTACGAAAGCTAGAAACAACGCCGTTATGACGGCGACGATGGTGATATTGATAGAAATGATAATAATGCATTTTAGTATAAGATTTGAACACTAAAAAAAGTATCAATAATAGTTAATAATAATGAAAAAAATGCCGTTACGACGGTAGCGACGGCGACATTAATAGAAATACAGGAGGCGCACGGTCACAAAATAAGAGAACAGCGAATAAAAAACGAAAAAGAATAACGAGATGTTAAGAACAATACTGGAACGACGGCAGTGACGGCCTCGTTAATAGAAAGAGTATTGATATTTTTTAACGTAGGATGTGGACACGAATTGCCATACTTAATGAAAGGGAAAATAATATTTTTTCTTTTTTTTCAGAGCTGACGTTTTCAGATGTATTGGTAAATTCCTGGACAATAATAAGCAACTTATTCTAGTTTGAGTTGTAAGCTTTGTGGTTTTATTTGGTATATTAATATAAATTATAAGAAGAAAGAAAAAGTAGGTTAAAAAAAAATAACAACACCGTTTATTTGAAATTTACGGTGAACGATTGGCTAATAATAAATAAATAAATAAATAAATAAAAGAAGAACCACATCGATTTATAATTTTTTATTTTATTTGTTTTGAACATTAATTTAATATCTTTTTTTTTTTTTTTTTTAGTATCTTATTTGCGGAAAAATGCGGGATGATTTCGGTCTTAGCATATTTACTTTCTTGTTGGATGTTCGAAGAATAGTCTACAGAATCGGGACAAAAAAGTTGCACAATGTATTTCATTTTGTGAAGGAGACAGGTATTACTATTTATTATTATAGTTGTTAATGTGTTTGGATGTTTTTCGTTTTATTTAATTATAATTTAAAAGTGATACACGTGATGGCAGCCATCTTATTTTGGAATAATATTTATTTATTTATTTATTTTCAGTTTTTTTTGCAAATAACGACACTCGATTAGTAATACTAATGTGAACAGCATAAACAACGTCATATAAATAAGAAATCATTTTTAGTCTTTAATTTTGTTTTACCGATCACTGTATGATACATCGGGGGCAAATTTTGTGTGACCGGTAAATAAATTTGTTTTAAAATAAATTGACTTGTGTAGCACACATCACACGACAACTATGTGTCGACTGTCAAAGGATTTATTTATTTATTTATTATTATTATTATTATTATTATTATTATTATTATTATTATTCTTTTGAAATAAACTAATAAAACTATTTTGAAAAATATGTTAATTTTGTTTCACGTGTTTTCTGTCAGTTTGTTTTTATGATTTTTTTTTTTTTTTTTTTAAATTCATATTAAATTCATGCTCTATACATTATTAAACATATTTAATTGATTTTTTAAACATATTAAAGGATATAATGGATGAGACCATAAATGGTTTCATTATTTAAGCTAAATAACTTTATAACTCTATGTTAACATTAATAACTAATAAAAATATGACCAGGTTATTTCATATGTAGACACTGTAAAATATTAATAAAATTACTTGTTATAATAATATTTAACACACACACACACTCAAATAATTTGTTATCCTCAATGATAACTTCATTGTTACCCTTCTTTTCTTAATTGTCAATTTTAATTTATTTACATTTTGTTTTGTTTTGTTCAACTACCTTCTTTTTTAACTTCTTATTATTAGTATTACTTTTTGTTATTATTATGTTTTATTTTTTATTATTATTTTTTATATCTTTATTATTATTATCTATTTTATTTTTCTTATCATTACTAATATTTGTTTATTTGGGATGTTTTCCAGGACCTATGGAGAAAATGTTCCAAATGAATTTAAAGAATTTTCTATGAAAAATCAGATGTGAGTGAAATATTTTATACATATCTTATCCGGCTACACAATCATTGACAAGAACCACACTGTAGAGTGCAAGTGCTGCTGGAATACTGTAATATGGATATATCAATGGTTTACATTCAGCATGGACAGGAACAAGAAGGAAAGAGCACAGCACAATTGAAGTCTGTGTTCTTGTGAAAACAAGCTGATGCTTGTAAAAACACTTCATCTGCTACACTGCCAAACAAAATCACTAGATAGATGACTGCGATGGCTCTGCATGATGGTGACAAAGACAACAGCCAGAAAGTTGAGCAGCAGGTGACGTCTGAGCTTACTGTTCTGAGAATGAAGCTGGATGTAAAATAAGTTGTATAGTAACAACTCTTTACTGATTATAAAAAAGCATAATAACAATCATTTGTTTCCTGTTGTTTTGATAATTATTTAAATTATTACCATTATCATCATTATCATTATAATGATTATACAAAGTATATCAAAAATCACCCACACCCCTTTGTGTCTGAATAATCCAGTAACTCATACCAGTACAATTAAAATGTAATAATAACAGAAACATTAGTTATTTATATAACACTTTATTATTTTATTTTTCAGATTGCACATACAGCTCTGATTGATGTGCTGTTGTTGACTAGTGAAGTTGTTTCAGTAGAAGGTGCTGTCCAGCACTGAGGATAAAGTTTGTACTGCTGCCACTGGAAAAGAGAAAAAAAACAACAACAACTGAACAGGTGAATTTGAGTTTGTTTTCTTATGTATTTCTCATTATTCTAAACCGAATGCAGTTTAATTTAAATTAATGTAGGAAGTTGCATTTTGTACACATGCACTTAGAGTAGAATCTTGTATCGTACACTGCATTTTAATTCATGTTTTCTCTCTCTCTCTCTCTGTCTGTCTGTCTGTCTCTCTCTCTCCAACACACACACACACACACACACACACACACACACACAACAGTTCCATTCATATAAACCTGATTATTTTGTTGTAAATTTCTACATTTTAAAACAGAAGAAGGAGCAACTGTCAGCCTTCACACAGTGTCACTGTTCCTGTGATGACAGACACACTAAAATACATTGGAGATGGATGTACTGTAGCTGTTGTCAATAGTTTCTATTGTCTGCAGTCTCTCACTTTTCATGGTTTGTTTAACAGCACAATGTTTGTAAATAAAATATTGAATCAGGTTGTTGCATGTTAAATATATGAGTCTTAATAACTAGTTAATCAACAAAATTCATTAGATCTGGTTTTCTTTTTTGTTGTTGAATATGTAAATCTCTCTCTCTCTCTCTCTCTCTCTCTCTCTCTCTCTCTCTCTCTCTCTCTCTCTCTCTTGGAGTAATAGTGAAGAGAGTGAAAAATATCATTTTTATTATTAATTGATAGTAATTTTAGTAATAGGAGTATTATTTCAATAACTAATCCTAGCTGAATAAGAAATAATAGTAAATAGTAGTTATAGTAATGATGGCTATACAAATAGTATAGTGATTGCAGTAAATGTAGTAGTAGCAGTATTTTATATTTTATTTATTTATTTATTTATTTATTTATTTATTTATTTACTCAGACTAGGCATCCACCAATGAGATGTGTCAGCAATGTACTAAACTGTGGATTTAAACTGTTTATTTTCAGAAGTTAAATCAGCTTGTTAATGATAAAAATATTCAAGAAATTGTTTCTAAAATACAAACTCTGATTGACATTTTGGAACAAAGAGCAGCTTGAGTCTCCAGTAGAGTTGAAGTATTTGGTGCTGTCCAGCAGGTATTTAAATACATTATTCATTGTGAACCTTTCCATTTTATTTCAGTTTTAAATAATTCTATGCAAAATATTTTCTCATATCCTGAATTAAACCACGTATTTGAAAATATAATACATTTGTATTTTTGTAAAATGATTTACTGAAAATTAATTTGCAGGACAGCCTAATAGAGTAGTGAACAGAACATTTGTATAAATTTGTAATTTGATGTTATTAATATCTCACTCTAATCTGAAATACATACATTTAATACATTTAATACATACATTTAATTAATTTACGTGGTAAGGCTAAAGATATTTACATTATTTTGAAATTTATTAGACAGATGGAATTTTGGTGGATTTGAAAGATTGTAATTTGAAAGGTGCATAAATTGGCTTGAAAGATTTAGCTTCTTTTGATATTTTGTCACATGCAAGTGTAATGTTTTCTTTGTTTTAAATACATTTTAAAAATACCCAAATGATTCATACCATTTTCTTACTGTCTAATACAATAGCTGTATAGGTTAAAAATGTTTACTTAATATTCCTGGCAGTCTTCATAAACTGGACTAAAAGTCTAAAACACAGTGTAAATATCAAATTTCACCAAGTTACAGAAGTATTCAAATAAATTAAAACATTTTTCATAATCTCTTTTATTGATGTCTTGCTATTTTAATCCTTTTATATAAAAGTTAAAAACATAATGTTAATCTGATTGCAAATACGAATATAAAAACATTTAATAAATTATTTTTATTAAAAGTATATGGAAAAAATAAAAATGTGGACTAAAACTCTTCTTGCTAAGACAGAGAACTGCAGTTAGAGCTGACAACAAAAATTCTACTTGCACTTTATTTTATGTTTAGTTTATTAATGAATATTATATTTTGTTGTAGGATCCTAGACAACAGATTCAAGCTGCCTCAGCCAGCACTTCAGTTGAAAATGTTGTAAGACACATTTTCAGAAAAGGTTCACTAGAGCACCAGAATGCTATTACATCACAGTCTTCCCTGTCCAGAGAAAGCTCAACACTTTCAAGAGAAAATCTGTCTGAAACATAATTTGAATTTCAAAAACTCAGTGATCTCCAAGAAACTGCATTGTCAATGTGATCAGAACATCCAGTGTACACATTGTATTTCATAGCAGCTTGCACTGTTTTTATCTTTGATGTATGCATAGTTATTCTAATTTTTCTCACTGAAAGAGGAATGGAGATTCATGACTGCTATGAAATGCCATTTTTCTAAATAAGCTAAAATAATGTTATAGAGGTGTTAATTTTTTAATCATCTAATTTTTATATTATTTAAATCGGGGAAAATGAAGGGTTTGCTGGGATAATCAATGTAAATATATTTAAAATTAGGTAATTATAGTAATTAGACATTTTTATTAAAAAAAGAAACTCATACAATTTTTTTTTATAATTATTATTTTTTTTAATTGTTTTTCTTTCTTTGTCATATTTTAAATCGGGGATGATCAAGGGTTGCTGGGGGTAATCATTGTATAAATATATTTAAAATTATGTAATTAGGGATAATTAGAATTTGTTTTTAACAAAAAAACACAAAAAAACAACATTATTTTTGTTGACATAGTCATTTGATAGACATTTGAAGATACACATGAAAGTACTGTCTGATTGTAAATATCTGTGTTTCTAACTTTATCATCCTTACTGTATGAAAAATTGTTCTTTCTCTTTTTATTTTTTTTTGAAAGGAACTTAATGATACATTTTTTTGTTATATTTTTTATCGCAGTAACAATGAGAATTATTTAAATACTTAAAAAATAAACAACAATATAAAAAATGTTTACTATGTATCTATTATGTTATTTTAATCTTTATAAATCTGCAGTCTAAAATGGCATTACCCAACAGTCTCCTGTTTTTATAGAATCCATTGTAAATATTTTGTTTATATTTTAATTATTTATTACAGTTCACAGATATAAGTTGAAATATAGTGTTCTTGGAACGTACCTACATGTTTATATTGATTCCTCTTTATACAACTTTTAATGTATATTACAATATTTGTCTTTTGTTGTATTAAAAGTGAGAAACAAATAAAAATTCTGTTAATTCTAAAATGTAATACAAATTCTTTGATACTTTATCTATTAAAGTTCCATACATTGTATCTCTAATGTAAACACTCTATTTTTTATTTAAAAAAAAAAATGTTGGGTAGGGGCTCTTACAAAGGTCTGTGTAATGTATTTATATTAATTTGTTTTTATTAGTTTACATATTAGAGAAGAAAAAATGCACATTATCCGAATGTTTCATTTCATGCACTAGCAAATGTTCATTCGTTTTGTTGTTAAATAACAAAGTCATAAATTAAAAGTATCAAAGTGTTTGTGGTCGTGTGTGTATATGCATGTGCATGTGCACGTGTGTGATGTATGTGTGTGTGAATGTGCACCTCTTTGTGGTTTGAATTTCATTTTAATGAAAAGAAAAAGGCTATTATTATTATTATTATTATTATTATTATTATTATTATTATTATTATTATCATCATCATATCATTATCATTGTCATTATTATTATTACCACTATTGTAATTATTATTACTATTACTCTGTTATTATATAGTGTTCTTGGAACATACCTACATGTTTATTATTATTATTATTATTATTATCATTGTCATTATTATTATTACTACTATTGTAATTATTATTATTATTATTGTTGCTATTATTATTATTATTATTATTATTATTATTGTTAATATTTTGTAATGACAGTCTTTGACTAGGAGTAGTGAGTATAAATAGAAAAAATACAGAAAGGGTTTCCAGATTAAAAGTGTTTTTTTTATTAAGAATATTAAAGGCTTGAGGTAATGTTATATTGATAACTAGAGGTAGAATGGTAAACTTTGACTTAGTAGTTTAAGTTGGTGTCCAGAGAGACATGCAGTGTTAGTTTACACTGAAACACTGATTAGTTTGTAGTCTGTTTAGATCATCTGAGAACAAAAGTCATTACTGAAATATTTTATTATGTGTCTCTGTTCATTTATCCTTTCATTTATCTATCTTTTTACACATCCAGTGTCTTTGTGTGTTTGTGTGAGAGTGTGTCTGTGTGTGTGTGTGTGTGTGTTATTTATATTTACATAAAAGGGTATAACTGGTTTCAAACTTAAGATAACAAAGATGGCTGTAAAGCAGTTGAAAACAAGTAATTGACTGTAAAAGACTGGAATTTAAAGAGACATGAAAAGAGATGGTATGTTAATCAGAAGAACATACATAGTGTCTGTGATACTCTCAGTGTGAATGATATATGTCAACTAGTGTGTGTGTGTTAGTCTGTGTTTTTTATATTATGTGTATACACAAGTTATTGTTGGTGAGTGTGTGTCTGACTATATGAATATGTGACTAGATCAAAACATGACTGTTTATGTGTTTGTATATTTTTCTGCATATAAGAGCACACATGTATGTGTATTAAATTAATAGTAAATATGCGATTATTTGTGTACTTGGTGTCTATATGTATGAGAGTGGGGTATATGTTGTATATGTATTTGTTCATGTGCATTTGTACATGTATTTATGTGAGACTGTTTATGTCTAGCCTACCCATTATATGTGTGTTTGTGTGTCTGTGTGTGTAATATGTATGTATATATAAATATATATATATATATATATATAATTTATTTCGACAAATACATATTCTAAGTTTCAATAAGATGTACAGTGAGTTACTGATCTTTATTAAATGCTTCATGTAAATTTTCAGTGAGTTTTGTGGATCTTGATGTGCAATCTATGACAACTAAGAAGCAGTTCATTATGTATATAGAATAAAGTGATGAAAGGATCAATATAAGACCATATTTTGAAAAAGCGGTTGTTTAAATGAATGTAAATGAGAACAATCCATCAAAATCTGTTTCAATACATACTGACAGTGTTCACACCAAGTGAATGAAGTTCTTCAAAAATAAAAATATTGTCAAAGTAAATTCACCAATACTGGGATGACAAAGACAGTTTCATCCATCAGTATTTGCCTGACTCCCTCCTTCATTCATCTAGCTAAGTGTGTTAGATATGATATGTATGTGTGTATGTGTTTGAAGATGTGTTTTCTTATTACTGAGAAAATGGGTGTATATGCATAATGTGTGTGCAAGAGTGTGCATGTATTTTTGAGAGAGAGATGAAATGATGGACTGGAAGTTTGATAGACTGACAGCGAGATATGTATAATGAGAGGGATATACAATTAGTGAGAGAGATTGACAGAGTGGAAGAGATGTAGATGACAGACATACAGATAGATACAGAGATATGTGTAGAGAGCTATGGTGATATGTGTGTGAGGAAGAAAGTGTCAGTATGTTAATGTGTTAGTGAGATAAGATGGGAGTAGGTGATTTAGAGTTAATTATGTTTGTGTATGTTTTATAGATAGATACAGAGATGGTAATGAGTATGTGAATTAGAGTTAATTATGTTTGTGGATGTGTTTTATAGCTAGATAAAGAGATACTAATGAGTATGTGAATTAGAGTTAATTATGTTTGTGGATGTGTTTTATAGCTAGATAAAGAGATAGTAATGAGTATGTGAATTAGAGTGAATTATGTTTGTGGATGTGTTTTATAGCTAGATAAAGAGATGGTAATGAGTATGTGAATTAGAGTGAATTATGTTTGTGTATGTGTTTTATAGATAGATAAAGAGATGGATATGTATATTGAATTAGAGTGAATTATTTCTGGCTGGCGACATCGAAATAATATCTGGAAAATAAAAATCTAGTACGAAATGTGTACGAGATAGTATGACGTCAGAGTACCAAAAAAAACCCCCAAAAATTAAATCAAAAATTGTTTTCGACCTTTGCAGCAATTACTGCTCAATAATAGGCATATATGTATCAACGGCATTAGTTATATGATGTATTTCCTCAAATTAATTTTAATAATCCATTTAGACTTGATTGGATGTTTAAAAGTTTGTAAACACTGATCGGCGTTCGACGCTGCCATTTTGGATTTCGATCGGAAGTTTCCGTGATCACTCGGAAACCGTCTGATCGGGTTTTAAAAACATTCAATAAAATAAGCATTTTACAATAATTCAAAAAATAATAATAACACATTAAATAAACAAAAACTAAAAGACAAAGAAACCTCAAGGAATGTTATTAAGCTGGTGCTGTTTGTTATAAAATATTATACAAAATTAGTTCTTTTCAACTAAAAGCAGCAAATCTAATTTACCGTCGCATCGCAAATGCGGAGTAATCTGTTTCAAAAGTTTGTGGTCTACGCGAAATAACTCTATTTAACACGTTGGAAAATATACAAAAAAGATTGAGTGACAAGTAAAATATTAAAAAGAACAAAATAACAAAAAGAAATCACATAGAATTTTTTAATTTTTTTTTCAATAAATGAAGCGACGAACGATTATTAGTGACATCATAAGTCTGCTGAATATAGATCATTCACTCAATTTACTGAATTCACTAAAATGATTTTATTTAAACCTATATATTATTTTTTATTTCTATTTAATATAATTGTTTCTTTATAATAAATATACGCCTGAAATAATTTTATTTACTTTCTTGCTCTTTTCTTTTTACCTTGTTACAGTATTCTTTTTAATTATTCTTTTTAATTTATCATTTTAATTAGGTCCAACAAGCACGGCAGGACAGTTGACATGATGCGAAAAGCAGCTCAGACCACAAACTGATAAAAAAAAACATCCGATGAATATAAAGTTGATAATAATTATTAAAACATTATTTACGAAACATCATAAACGTGAAGAATGTGAACATGGTGATCAGTAAATATAATCATTGAAATTTAGATTAATTTATTACAATAATCGGACATCTCGGTTCTTGGTTTCGTTTCGGTTTGAATAGCAAGACATATCTTTGCGGTAGATATACCTAAAATAACATGAATTACTTTGAAAATAAAAAAATAATTATTGATGACAATAGTTAAAATATAAATTATAATAAGATTACTGAAGATTTCGTGCTTACAAATTATAATTTATACTAAGTGTACACTCGGTGTTTATTTTTATATCGATCGGAGCTGAAAATAAAAATAAATATCCGCCTAACTTCGTTTTTACGTTCGGGTATATGACGTCATCAATGCTTTGTTTACATAGATACAGCTGGCGATATTGAAGATTAGGGCATTCGAGTTAGTTCTGACTCTATTTCCTTCTTTTTTACTTTATATATTGAATTGCATCCAGAAGTGATGAAGGTTACATTTGTGTAGGTATAATTTTTATATTATTAACATATTTAAGTCCAAACTGGACATATTGTTTTATTCACAGTAGAGGTTGTGCTAGATTATTTTTAGTTTAGATAATCAACGATAACTGAAAACTGTGTGTCTGCACTACTTTCTAACCTCTAATGTTATGATTCCTGTTTCTTATATTGTTAATATACCCTTGTCAAAATATGTTTATTTTTACATAAAAATAACAACAACAATCAATTACAGATAGTGTTTCAAATGTTTTTATTTAAAAAGAATAAAGGAGTGTAAAACATATCTCATTATCTGACAACTATTATTTTATTAATTCTTCACGTCTAAAAATATTTAGTGAATGGTTTCTATAAAATACTTGAACAGTTCTGTTATTTTGAGAATCCGTTTCGAAGAGCCCATGGACGTCCACCCCTTCGACGACAGAGACATTCAATCAGTGGACGTCGACCCCTTCGACGACAGAGACATTCAATCAGTGGAGGTTGACCCATTCGATGACAGAGACATTCAATCAGTGGAGGTTGACCCCTTCGCCGACAGAGACATTCAACCAATGGAGGTTGACCCCTTCGATGACAGAGACATTCAACCAGTGCAGGTTGACCCATTCGACGACAGAGACATTCAACCAATGGAGGTTGACCCATTTGAAGAACCCATGGATACATCCTGAGTATAAGGTATCATAATAAAATATGTTGAAACATTATTATTTTTCGCAAGTATTCTCTACTTTCATATTAGACACAGCCATACTGCGAATGAAGTAAAGATAACATTATATAATAAATAAACATTTTTCTTTTCTTCTTGTACAGGTGGATTTCTTTGGTTCTCCCGATCGTTCACGTCCAATGCAAGGACACCGACGTCCATGGGCTCCACCCTCTTCCCGTGTGTAGCGGGCACGTGAAAAGCACGACCTGGAGCTGACTTGAAGCGAAAAGCAGCTGAAAGCATGAACTGGCAAAAACAACTGATGAACACAAAAGTTGAAAAAAAGTTTCAAACACGAAACATAAAAATGTAAATCATGCCAGTCATTTATATCTTGATCGGTTCTGGTGATTAAAGAGTTCTTTTCTCTCAGTGTGCATTTATGAACATATATTTAGATAACAGTAACAATAATTCAGAAATGTTTTAGAATACATATACATATATATATTCAAACCATGTATATACTATATACTTTTACATTTGTAAAGATTAATATTTTTCTAAATTAAAAGGTGGGGTTGTTTTTCTCTTTCATGCAATCAGGTTTAGCACAGATTTTGTTTTTAAAATCTACATTATTACATAATTAAATATAGTTTATAAATTTTAATTTGAACTATTTATTTTTTGTTTTGAAGTGTCCAAACTCATTTCAGAAATGATATCAGATTTTATTCATACTGAGAAGACAGAAATCTCGTGTGGTTAGCCGCTCTTAGCAATCTATATTTAGGGTATTGCTACTTTTTTCTAATTTTGAATACAGTGCCATTACTTTGAAAGTTCTTTCTATATACAGATATACAGACAGGCTATCAGAGTAGAGACAGAAGTGTATGTACTTAAGAATAAGTTATGACATATAAATACTTCACTCTGGCTTTCTTACAATCTATGTCACTCTGCAGATTACTCTAATTAGATGGATTATTTTATTTTACCAGATATTACTTGATAATTAAGTATTATACGTTCTGTGTTTAATATACTATTTAGCAGAAAATATTATAGACACTTCTTATCTTATCATATTTACCTTCTAATCAGCAGATGAAGACTATGCTTTCAGTGTAGACAAACACAGACTAGATTTCCAGATTAATGTTCTCTTCATAAACAATACCAGAAATCACTAATCTCTCATTAACAATTTATTGGTATTTCCAGTCATGCCTCCCCCCCAACTCCACATATTCCTCTCAACACAGTTTATAGATTAAGTCAATTTCCATTGATGTATCACTGAATCCATGGACCTACAATGAGGATCTTATTTGTTAACAATGTGATAATGTCTGAAAAGTAACTGCTTATATAACTGAAAACCTTTGAGTCCATCATTCCCTCTTTTTATCCTTTTATTATTTTCCCAGTTCTTCTTTGCACCAAAACTTTCATCCATCTAACACTCCATCCATCCTTACCTACCTGCATGTTTGTATCTAACTATTTGGAAGCCCAATCTACATTTCTAAATGTACACAGAGTTTTTGAAGTAAAATCACACCTGTAATGTTTACTATAATGCTACAGTACCCACATAAAACAACGACAACAACGACAACGACAACAACGACAACGACAACAACAATAGTAATATAAATCAAATAAAATGTTAATCTTTATTCGATTTCTTTACTTCTCAATATCCATAAGACTTCAAACGTTAACATCATCGCTCCTGTCTGGATGTCTATATATTTGTTTTATTTCATCATCAATTTCTCTGACTATTTGTCTATCTGTCTGTATCTTTATTGGTCAACCTGTGGTTTAGCTTAATCTCGCACCTGCTCACCTCTTTCTAACATAGAAACAGACTTTAATGAAGAAATACGATATTTTTTACTCATATGCATGTGCCCATTACCTGTCTAGCTAACCATTTACTCATCACTATCCTCTCTCTGTCTGTCTGTCTGTATCTATATTTATTTATATGATTATCTCTCATTCTCTGAAAAATCATATTTAAATACACATGGCATACTTCTCTGTTTCATAGTGAGGTCAATATCTTTTCTCTCTCTGTAAAACACAAACACATATAATCACACCTACATATCAGTTTCTCTCAGGCTAGCTATCTAACTGCAATCTAACACCCATATAAACATACTCTTATTCATACATTCAGTTATATACCAATCCTCTAACATAGATACAAATACTCATGATTATGACTATATGTATCCATGTATCTATTTATGTTGTTTGTATAGTTGATTCTGTGTGTTTGTGGGTGTGTTCATACATCCATCTATATCTACCCTCTCTAACACACATATATATAAACATACATCTATTCACTCATGTATTTATTTATTTATATTTAATATTATCTCTCTATCAATCATCTGACTCTCTCAAAAATCTTTGACACCCATTTATATACCCATTCTCTCTAACACATATATTTATGCACACACATACACATCAGTTTATCTATGTTAGCTGTACATATCTATCTACATATATGTACCTAATTATTGTCTACCTAATATATCAATCTATCTTTGAAGCGATGCCTAACTATCTCTATATCAATCTATCTCACCTTCTCAGTTATACATAGCCACAGTCTATTTTGTTGTCACACAAAACACAAACGAACACAAACATACACACACACACACACGTACGTATACACTCTCTCTATTTACATCCTTTTAAAATATTTAAATACACTCTTTCTATCTAGTGATCTATCTATAAATATATTTATGTATTTATCTATTTATCCCATATACATAAGCAACAGAGTCAGTCGTTCTTACAGATGTGCAGATATACTCATGCCTCCTTGCATCTGTCTATCTTTCTAGTAATCTATTTATCTTTCTTCTGTCTATCAAGTTACCTGTCTGTTATCATCTACCATCTATCCACTCTTTTTCACACACACACACACACACACACACACACACACACACACAAACACACATGTAGTTACTTATCCTTTTATATAGATATACATACCAATCATTTTCTAAACATACAAATACATTATCATTCCTATACACGTGTATGTGTATATATGTATGTATGTATGTGTGTGTATCTACTTGGATAGATCCATCCTTCCAACCAACGTCAGTGAAAATTATTTATTTCATTTTAATTTATTTTATTTCAATTATTTTATTTTATTTTTATTTATTTACTTATTTTTTTTTTTATTTTTTTTTTTTTTTTTTTTTGGTTGATGTCGTAATAAAAAAAGTGAAAAAAAAAAAATAGTACGAAATGGGTACGAGATGGTATATTACGTCAACGTCAGAAAAAACAAAAGAATAAAAAAAAGAAATGTTACCACATTTTCAGCAATTACTATAGAGTATTAGCCATCTATGTATAAGAGGCATTGGTTATATGACATACTTCTCCAAATTACTTTTAATGATCCATGAAGAATTATTGCATTATAAAGGTCTACATGTTTAAAAGTGTGTAAATATTGATCGGCGTTCGATGCTGCCATCTTGGATTTCGATCGGAAGTTTCCGTGAGGTCACGGAAGTTTTTAAACTTCCAAATACAATTATTTTACGTCTACTTTCTGAACTTTTTATCATTTACACTGATAAAGATGGTTGTTCATATTAAAAACACAGCCTTTCCTAACTACTTTTTTCAACTAAAATAAATGAAATAAATAAATAAAATAAATAAATAAAATTAAATGAAAAACATTAAATGAAATAGCAATTTTACAATAATTCATCAAATAATAATATCATGTCAAAATAAACCAAAAATACAGGAAACTGGTTAGTTAAAAGACAAAGAAAACGCAGGGAATGTTAATAAGCTGGTTCTGTCTGCTACAAAACATTATACAGAATTGGTTATTTTCATCTAAAAGCAGCAAATCTAATTTACCGTCACCTCGCATATGCGAGGAGTAATCTATTTCAGAAGTTCGTGGTCTAAGAGAAACAACTCTATTTAACACGCACGTTGGTAAATATACAAAAAAGACTGAGTGTTGAGTAAAATTAAAATAAAAGAAAAAAAAAATAAAATAAAAAAATTCCAGTCGCTTGAATATAGATCATTCACTGAATTTACTAAATTCACTAAAATTATTTTATTTAAAACTAGTAGTAAGTTGGGGTAATTCTGGCCTCAGGGCAATTCTGGCCTCCGAGGTATATTATGACTTGCATCCGCTATACTGGATTTTGAGGTTTCAAAAGTGAGTGTTATTTTTTAGTCCTATAGACATAAGGTTAGTGATAAATTATAACAGGTAAACATATAATCGGTTTTTAAGTTCAGCAGAAGAAACTTGATTAATATGTGATAATTAGGCAAGAAATATGCTTTTTATTTTACTCCACCACTTGGGGCAATAAAATCAAAAGGATGAGGTATGCCGAGGCATTGACAGAAGAAGAAAGTGTCAAGAGGTATGAAGAAGAGTTGGCAGAGAAGAAGAAGAAGGAGGAAGAAAAGGCAAAGAAAGCAAATGTTTTAGAGGCAAAATTACAAAAAAAAAAAAATAGAAGATACCAAAGTCAAAACGGCAGTTCAATTTGAATGCTACAGCAGAACCGGTGGATGCAGCCAAAGAAAACGTTGATGGTGATGAGCCTGAACTAGAAGACAGAGATGTAGTAGATACACAAGAAAAATGTGAACTCTGTGGCAGAGTTGATGATGGAATGAATTCTGACGAGTTCATAGGATGTGACGGGTGCCCAAATTGGTATTGTCTTGATTCTTGCGCAAAATCTTGAAATCCCAGCTGGTGCAGACTTTAAAGATATTGTATTCTTGTGTGATATTTGTCAAGGAGTTTAGTTTATTGAAGTTTTGAATTTGACTTGTATTATGATTAGGACTAATTATTATTAGTAGTAAACAATGATTATATAGCAATAATCAGTACAACAAATTTGAGGACCAAACTACTCATGAATTACTATTTTATTTATCATTTTAAGTAGTATTATTGCAATTAGTGTTGTTGTTTTTATCGTTAATGTCGTTATGTCAGTATTACAGTCGTCATTATAAAGAAAGAAACAATTATCAACAAATAAACAGAGATAGATAGATAGACACACACACACACACACACACACACAACACACACACATAGAAAAGAAATAGTTTGGTATACGTGTTTGCCTTAGAGGATAGTTATATACGAAAGTTCATATCAGTGAGACGGTGTTTATGTATATAGTTAAATAATAGACAGATAGATACATTGATGGACATAGAGATAGATAGACATTTTACATTTCATAGGCAAATGAACTTGTAAGAAAATGTTTGTACATGCATTACTATATAATATCACATTAACCTCGCTTTTCACAACTTTTCTTTTATTGGTCATTTTAATTATTCAGTTCAGTTTTGGGTTTTTCTATCTGTCTGTGTGTCTGTATGTCTGTCTATGGATTTATCTCTATATATGTCTGTCTGTCTCACTCTCCATCTATCTGTCTGTCTATCTGTCTATCCACCTACCTATCTACCTCTCAGATTGCAGTGATAAGTGCAGGTGTCGCTGTAATTAAAACTTCAGTAAAAGAAATGATAAACACTGCAGAAAACATTGATAATAAAGAAGCGATGATATTTTATCTCACTGGGAGAGTTCTGTGTATGCCTAAAATACTGAAGGATCTTAGATATTAATATTAATATTAATATATTTATCTTTTTATTTATTTGTCCCTGTAAACGGCAACTGAAATGTCCTTTGTATTGCAGTAATGAACAAAAAAAAAAAATGTTCTTGTTATTATGATGAACGCTGTTTACCACATATAATGGAACTGAACGACAATATTTACAGTTTATTTGCTTCAACCTGATTATACTAATACATTTAAATTCAGCGAAAGAACCTTATTTTTTACATTCATATATAGATTATATCTAGTTGAATATTGTCTAATTATCAATTTAATTTTTAGGGGAGATAATAGGATATCACTTTCTACAGTTAATTAAGAATTAATCTGTAACAGCGCAGTATATTTACAGAACTTGTGTTATAATAAACAAGATTCATCTCGCGCATCCTCGCCTTTTCACTTTACTTTTAATAATAAAAACGTCTATTAATGTTTCTCTATATTCTAGACTTTTCTAGTATTTAAGAAAGATGCACTTGCAAATATCAATAACATGGTGAAGTTAATTCATCTTAATCTAGCCTCTCACCTCTCAACTGCAAATCTACTAACTTAATATAAAAAAAAAAAGAAAAAAAAAAGAATAATACGCATTATTAAACGTTGATTCATTATTCAACTTGTTAGATACGTTATACCTGTTAATGAAAAATTAAGCTTATTATTTATTTATTTATTTATTTATTTATTTATTTATTATGCAAAATAAAATTATCTAATATTGTTAATAAAAAAAAATACCTCTATTTTTCAATACATAATATTACCGCTACGCCTCTGTTTACAACATAAAACGTAACATAAATAGTGATGGCGGTACTGAAGTTGCATCTTATTTTCATAAGCCGTGTAAAATTACTCCTACTTAGCTGTTCTGTGAAACAAGTTCTGTTAATAAAATGTCACATTAGTATGGAAGCTGTCTCGATATTCTCATATAATTCTACTGCTGTTTATAAAAAAATCACATTATTATTACAGATAAAACTAAAGATCTAAAACAGAACATAATATGCGAAATAGAGAGTTATGTACCCTATTTTCAACAGTAGCTGTAGAGATGATACTTGGTGAGTTAGATTTTCAGATTCATATTATTAACAAAAGACTTAATTGCTCTCTCTCTCTCCCTTCCTGATAGTAGTAGTACTGGAAGAAAATATTATATTTTTTTTTACTTCCAGACAAAGCGTTATATGTATTTTAGGAAATATACTTTTTCTAAGCAGAAGAATGATGAAGCTGATTTTCAATAATTACACCAAAGACTGTGTTTTTAATTACATTTTTCTGGTTATTAATATTTAAGCAGAATATTTTAAGAAATGTGGTAGTTGTTCTTCCTATACAACGGCGAGTGTTTTGTGAAGAAACGTTTCAGTGAAACTTGTGAAGACACGACGGTTTTGTTCTTCCAAAAGTCTTATTTGAGTGTTTACTGAAACAAGAAACTTTGACGTACAGTGTATTTTTCTATGGACAAATTGCTGGACGGAATTTATGTTCTATAAATTAACAAGATTTCAGTTTTATAAACTGAGATCCAACCAAAAGTAGCTTGAAATATTATGAATACCTCTATTTACACTGATTATCTTTAACTGAAATAAATAAATAAATAAATAAATAAATATAATTTTAATTTTAAAACCGACTGCACAATTTATATTGGATGTTGGATATTAATAGTATGTAACATTATATATGTATTTGAAATGGCGTCTGTTTAATCTGATATTTTAAAAGCTTCAGGTAAGATTGTATTTTTTATGATGCAAAATAGAGGTAAAACATAACAAAACATCACGTTATTTTCACTAAGTATCAATAAACGTCGCTGGTTTTATATATAAAATGTGAATTACGTCGCGTTTTACAAAACAGAAAACTTCGCTTATCTCTGTGAATTTTAATTTTAATTTCGTTAGCTTTGCAAACTCAAATTTTGTGATTCAAGTAAAGTGTAACTTCTCACGTGTTCAGTATTAATTTTTTATATATATATATTTTTTTTTTTGTTGTTGTTGTAGAGAAGAAGCTGTAACTCAGTTTAACAGAAAACTAGTTCACAACAGAGGGCTTCCCCTGTATATCTAGTCATTAAGTTATTTATTTCTGAATTTAGAAGTCCAGCGCTGAATGCCACTATAAAATAAAAAGTAAATGTAAATGTAATATTTGATTAACAGCAGAAGAGATTACATAAAACCAGCGACGTTTATATTATAAACTGATACTGAGTGAAAATAACGTCATGTTTTATAATATTTTCCTCTATTTTGCTTATTAAAAAATACTGATAATTTCACGTACATCAGTTTCACGTAGGAGTCATCAATGACAGACTTTTCATCCTCTGACAACTGATAGACCATTAACATTTGAAATAATAAAATATTCAAGTTTTTTGTTATTTTAGTCTTTAGAAATCTGCACTCTGTCTAAAACGGTATATCACGTTGGTCTCAATGAATCATCCGATTTTGACAGCGTCCACTGTATTTATTTTTATTGTTTATATTTTAGTTATTTATCACATATTAATAGATACGGTATATTGTTAATAGTATGTATGATATTCCTGGAACGTACCTACACATTTACATTTATTACTCATTATACAGCTATATACGACGTTTCGTTATCAGCGATTTTCTGTGGTGTGCAGTGACGTCCACCGAGAACCCCACAAACAGAAGAAAGAAAGAAACTATAGCTGAAGGGAGATTACTCTCATATAATTTTTATTTCGGGGGGAGGCTGGATTTCTACTTTTATTTGAGGTGTTTGTTATTTATGGTTTGGTCAGTTAAATGTAGATTCTAAGAATCACGAAGAGCTACCTATTATATACAGGTAATGGTAGAATATTACTTTCTTGAAATGCTTTTTGATTTTCTTTTTTTTTTTATTATTCTATATATACTTTGGAGTAATTTTTGAGAAATTTAGTTGAATTTTTATTGATCAGTCAACAGAGTAATCAGTTATATTTTGCTTTTCATTTAAATTATTATATAATTTTATTTAGCAGCTGTGTAATAGTATTTTCAAAAATATAATTATCTTTTAAAATATATAACTAATAACTATACAAAGACAAAAAATAAATAAATAAATAAAAAGGAGATTAATATTACTCGAAAATATCATTTCTCAATTGTTTATCAAAGGTTCACATATCTAGAAAGGAATAGGAAAATGAAGCTGAAGATATATATAATACATCATGATATTTGGTTTTTTAGAAAATAATAGCAAAACAGAAACACAACTGAGGAAAACCCTTTCAAGGAAGGAAATTAAGATTACAAAAATGAATTGACCTTTGCAGCAGCATAGAGACAGCTTTACATAAGATTTAGGTAAATTGATAAATATCTTCCTTATATTTGAATACTCTGCAAGTCTTTGTATGAATCAATGTAAAAGATAGAAAACAGATTACAATATTGCCTAAAATACAACAATGACTCCACTTAATTTCATATTAAAATGTTGTTTTTTTTTTGTTTTTTTTTAGAAGATCTCACTGTGTTGAAGACATAAGTCAACATGACAGATTTGAGTTGTATCCAGTTTTAGTTCACGTTGTATCTTATTCATCAGTCAAACAATGTGGAAATATTCAGATTTTAGGAAAATAAGTTTTGTTTCGTCTTCTCTAAAGGAGATCATTTCTGCTTGTTCTCTCAGTCATGATGCTGTTTAGAGAATCCATTGTTACTTTAAATTCGAACTCTAAAATATGAACTTTATATATATATATATGTAATATTGAATAACAGCTGAAGGCTTCTAGTTTCCAGATTTATATCTGATTATCTACAAAAGTTCTGACATTGTTTATTTTTCATGTATATATAATTATTGTTCTCGAACAAGATGGCTTCCATCACGTGACAATTTTGTGTAAGATTCTTGGAACATCAAATAAAACTGTAAATCCCTAAACACCGGCAATCATCCCGCATTTTTCCGCAACTACTATACCAACAAAAATGCAATGCAAATAAAATAAATAAAGTAATATAATAACTTTATTAAAATATACGAATTATAAATCGATATGGTTCTTTTGTCAAATAAACGGTGTTGTTATTTCCGCCTCCCTACCTTTTCTTTCTTCTTCTTAATTTATTTATGTTAATACACCAAATAAAATCACAAACTGTAGAACTCATTTTAAACTGTGTAGTCTGGGTAAGGTGTCTCATATATGAAAACTGGGTATGCGTTAAAACAACAAATAATCCTGGCGTGTTGAAATGTTAAATAAAAACATATGAAAGTAAATATGTTTTAATATATTTGTGAAATTTCAATTGAACTGTGGTAACATTTCTTTTGATTATTAATATTAATGTGTGTGCGTGTGTGTGCGTGTCTGTTTAAAACAGTATTAAAGAGTGGTTAAAGTGAATCAAGAGAAACGTGACACAATGTAATGAAATAATGAGTCGAGACAAACACATTTATATTGTTAGGCTATGAAATGACTAAATACATGAAGATTAACAATGATAAACGATTTTATTACAGCATATTTATATTGTGTTAGGTCTGTAAAGATAAAAAGGAGTAAAGGAGGTGACTAGGGAAATGTTTCTCCACCTCAGTGTGCTCAGACAGTCAATGCTGTCATAAAACACACAGGAACAAATTAATTAAAAAAATTAACTTATAAATACTCCTTTTTCCACTTTACTACAATGGTCACTGTGAAATAAAGTATGATAAACGTTTAAAATTAACATTTTTATTAAAATATATAAAAATTGACAAAAAAGAAAAAAAAAAAAAGCTAATCTGACAGCGGTATACATCGTGTACAAATGAAGAAAAGAACATATTAAAACTTTTCAAATGGGTAGAAAAGTTTAAAAATAAATAAATAAATAAATAAATAAAACCTTTATAATTCATAATCACTGGATGTAGATGCAAACAATATGTCTTTGTAGATAACATTGACTATCAAATTACATTCTAATTTTTCATAATGTAAATATCATTCCAGTGTTTAAATCGAATTGTCATCATTTTATTATCTGTATACGTCTTTCATATCTACTATCATTACTATTACTTTCTTTTACCAAAAAAAACCAACAAACATTTAAAACATATTTCTGAATTGTTATTTTTAAAGGTAAAATTTAAAAGATTATTTTAACGTCGTTTTTAATTTACCTTGCGTTTTCGTTTTCTTGGATGAAAGACAAATATGAACTAAAAAGACAGGCGTATCTAAGATACTCTGATGAAAACTTACTAACGTATTTTTAAAAGCAAAAGTTTATTATTTGGTTCTTTTTCATTCAAAGACGTATACAAAATAACGCATACTTAGTTCACCTCTATATAAACATCTTTTAAATTTTTTATCATAACAAAAAGTGTTTGGTGACATCCTAGCATGAGCCATGTCACTATTCTGATTTATGTTTGTGGGCGTCTTTTTATTCCTCTTTGTTTTTCTTTTCCATTTTTGCCTAACACTAACGGCATTTCAGACATTTGAGACAATTTCAAATTAAATAAATTCAAATAATAATAAAAATAGATGATTCTTGTCTCACCTTTATTAGGATGTTTAGCAGTTTTTCTGTTGTGATTTTAATTCGGTAGCTTTAAATTAAAATTAGAAAATAATAAAGAAAAACAACAACAATAAAATAATAAAAACGATGCACACACACAGATACCTAAGCTAACATTTATTTTTGTTATAAATACAACAAACAGGAAAGTGAAAAAGATATGTACTTAAGAAAAAAAAGGGAGTTCCGTGTGGCTGACTAGATTGATTTCGACTGCCTATATTAATGTTGAGAAAATTGTTAGATATCATTAGTTTAATTCAGCAAAGCAGTAAAATAGAAAAGCGTGGAAACCTTTGCGAAAAAAGGATTTGATTAAAAACTACTAAAATAAGATATAGTTTTCTTCAAAACGATTGTGTTTTTCACATTGATTTCAGTGTAAATATGACGAAATAATTTTCAACTAAAGATTTCCAGTGACGTAGAAGTTTGGCGGGAAATATAAATATGTGGACTAGACATATTTCAGAAAAGATCAAACCCAACGTTTATAATATTTGTAACTACCGTCAATGTTTGCACGCACAGTCATATACAAAGTTGGTTTTAAGCAAGATTTATTGCTAGTACTGTTGTTATTTAAGCTGTTGTTATTTAAACTCCAGCTGTTATTTGAGAAGCTTTACAAGACAACTTAGAAATGTAATAGATCTGTAATTATGAGCATTATTTTTAATCAACCTTAGAAAAAGAATTGGAAATAATGAATGCAAACTGGGCTATAGACAAAGAGATTTCGGTAGCTGTTTTCTTTTATCACCAGTAATCTATGTTTAATTACAACGGGAAGGTCTACGTTGTTCAAGGCCACCGAGAGACGTCCTGTCCGTCTCTTTACAATAATCTCTTACGTCTATAAATCGTGCTAAAAACATTATCACATAAATCATATTTATTTTTGATTTTCTCGAATAGAAAATTATATTCACTTTAACAAAATATAACTTAATGACAATGGACGGATGCAATGACAGAGGTAGAGAGAGAGAGAGAGAGAGAGAGAGAGAGAGAGGTTGATATGACCCTGTCATAGTTTGTATTCAGTTAATAAAAAAAATAAGGCGATATTTTTAATTAAGGATGCCGCTATTTACACTATAAATCATATAATTATAAACAAGTAAAAATAAGCTGTCAGTTTTACTTAAGGATAACGCTATTTGCACTGATACTTTTACCACTGAGTTACAAAAATACATTTTAATAACGTGTCAACTATTTCTGTAGTAGTTTATGCGGTAGTTTAGTTACATTGTGTTACACAGAACGTTCATAGTTAGAGAGTAGCGGTGACACCAACCATTCAGTATAATCTGTGGATCAAGCTAATAACATGTAATACTAGTTAGTCAGTGATGACGTGTAAAAATTAAGCACCGTAAAATTATCAATGTAAATAGTGTATTTTCTTAATAAAAACAGTACGTTATTTGTATCTGGTAGCGATAGTTTATTCCTGAATATTAAATGTACTTCTCAACTAGAAATATTAAGATGAATATGACTTCACATATAATTAATTATTTGCTATTATTTAACAATGTAACCTCAGCTTTTCAATACACACCTGTCTAGAAATATAGATGGAACTTCCGTGTTATAATGTTTTTTTTATAAATATCAGTAGCTTTATATGTGACGTGAAACATATATCGAGAAATAAAGAGAGCGCATCTAGTGTATCATTTTATAAACACCAGAAGATGTTTCACTGAAAATCAAACACAGCAGATACCGCTACTAAGTGTCCGTTTTATTAAAAATAACAAGATATTATATTTTACTTTACTAATTCTAAATCGTATAATAAAAAGGTGTAATTGTACTGTTCGTGAACTTAAATATTATACACTACAGAAAATATTGATAACCACAGTTATTACTGACAGTTATAAATGATAATTCTAGATGGCGTTATAAAAAGAAAAATATGAGAATTAATTATATTTACAGTTTGTAGTTTAAGTATGTTGACAAATGTTAATCTCAAATTTTATGTATGTTTATATCAGGTTATATTTAAAAATATCAGTTAAATCCCTGGAATCACGATAGTGTGTACTGATTAGCTGAGAACAAAGAATGTTATTTGTTTTCATTACATTCATTAAAAGGTTGTATAGTGTAATATACTTTACATTTCTTATTATAGCTGAAGTTCTCTTACTACATTAGATATTAATATAACCACTCCACCAGTAATTATCAATGAGTCAGTGAAGCAGACCCCGTATTTGTCAGTCCTCTCTTTGTCAACAGCTAAATAACAACGGTAATAGTATTTGTATTTTTTATTTTGTTTTTAACTGATTTATGAGAAATCGAGAACTTTTACAAAACCACAGTTAACTATAGAATATCGATGTTTACACTGATAATGTTATCCATCGATAACTAAATATGTAGGGAGAGATGTAAATTGTGTCGCGGAATGTCATGTTACTGGTCATAAAACAAAGTATCACATTATGACACTGAAAGGTGCACGGTTAATTTTCAGTAATATCAATACAATACAAATCAATATCAGTACAATAGTAAATAAAATATTTATCTAGCACTTCACGCGTTTCTGTATAGTCTTATTATTGTTAATAATAAAATAACTTATTATTAAAGACCATAATTTTTCAGTATATAAGGAGGACATTAATTTGGGGGAAAATATAATAATATTAATATCAAATGTCGTTTATAATAAAATAGTTCCTTTTTCTGAGGCCTTGAATTTTTTTGATCAGAGGACTGGTAAATTTCAGATTTGTCGTATAAACAGCAAATTCCACTGATATGTCAAATGCAGATTCAGTTAGCTTGGTTGCTATCAATCCAATAGCTGTGAACATGTTATCTCATGCAATATTAATTTGCAAATGAAATATTTTAATAGTGTTGTATATTTATATTAAAAATTAGTCATGTGACATATTGATGACGTTAAAGAAAAAATGTATGTGTGAAAATCATGATATATTTCAACCTTACTCTTGTGATGTAAAAAAAACAAAGTTACACATACTGGCTTTTGGCTTTTTGACCAAATGCACTTTAATTCCCGAAGGTGCTTAGGCTGCGCCCGAAGGAGCATTTGGGATATTTCCTCATCACACAAATATGTTAACACACCACACCCTAGATCTGTACCTGCTGTGTCTTTCATTATTAATGAATTTTTAAGATAAATTTGAATGAATTGTTACGAATGCAATAAACGTCTCTACCAAAATTTTGTACACATTTCTGTAACAGTAATCTAAATATTCCAGTGAAGAAATTTGTGAATGTTGTTTATAATTTTCATTACAGTTTATTAATCTTGAACTCATTAGTCTCATAAAAACATGCTGTGTTGGTTAAAACAAGTGCACACTTCAGCATCAAACCTGTCTCTGAAAATATATCCTTTTTCATAGAACATGATTATTGTAAACACTCGAGTGAAAACATTCTTCAAATGAGGATAATGTAAATTCTCTTAACCCCACTTTATCGCTGACTGTAAATATAAAACAAAAGACCTGAATTGGTATAAGGAATGTGTTTTTGTTAGTTTGCGTACATTTTAATAAAAATATTGAGTCCTCTTTTCACTTTCGCAGTTTACAAAAGGCACTTTACTTACACATTCCTATTCACAAAATAAATTTAAATAGGATAAGTTTACATTTTTATACCGAAATATAGACACACACACAGACCTACATACACACATTGCGTATATATATTTTCCTACTATATTTTTCGGTGATAATATTAAAAAGAACCCTTACATTAAAATATTTCATTTGCAAAGAACCCTTACTTTGAGAATTAATGTTTGGTCTTTATTCAAAAACCTGAAAAACGTCTTCAGCTAACATCACAGCTGTTTTAGAATCTACAGCACCAGCAGTAACAGAAATCATTGGCGCTGATAATATGTTTCTAGACGAAGCAACTGGATTAGCACAAACGGTTGTTGAACATTCAATAGAATCTATTGCAGATTATACTAAGTCTCAGATCAAAAAAGCCATTGAAGAATTTCCTTACGCTGTGCAAGTAACTAGTGACAAAAATATTATAAGCAAAGATAACGAACAACAGAAAGAAGAAGAGGAAGAAGAAGATAACGTTACTTACGAACATATATTAATCGTTTTAATACACAAATGAAAACGTGTATTGGATAAAAAGGAAGTTACTCGTCTTTGGGCTATAGCAAAATCTAAAGCATTAAATATATTACAAAATTTTAATGTGGGATCAAGTTCAAGATTCGACGTAGATATCCAAATTTGCAAATACCGAATTCAGATTTCTATTCGGCAATACATAATCTTTGACAAGAATATAACAATACTGAAGATTCGAACGAAAAGGACCCTTTTGATTCGCCTTTATTCTCATAAGACAACGAAAGACAAACAAAAGAAACAATGAAAAGGCACAAAGAAGAACCAATAAATCCACCACCAAATAAGAAACGTAAAGAAAATCCAGTTATCTACAACAGTATCTTAAGATGTTGTAGAAAACACTAGAGCGAAAGGAATATATCTACAACCAGAAGAACGTGTAATGGATCCTGATTCGGTCACAGGAAACGAAGTCACTCAAACCGTGCAAGGAGCACCTATGGCATCAGCAATAATGTTCTCTATCACAGATTTGGAGGAACAACAACAGCTGCTAATCCTAAGTGTATCAAAGTAATAAGAACATTTAAACGTAAATTTACTAGAGTTTAAATTTTACTAAATTAAGAAAAGCAGAAATGAATATTCTGAATAACGGCGTAGATCAAATAGGTTGGCCCAATGCTATTGGAGATCCATCCGTATGTAAATTTACTTTTAATCATGGTGGTCATATAATACCTTATTGGTATAAACCTGATGATTGGAATTTACCAGATGAATTTGTAGGTTATAGAATTAAAAAGTTTGGATTCAATATTAATAATGATTCATGTTTTAAACAATAAGGCTGATCCTAATGAAGTTCCTGCTATGGCTCCACCAAATGCTAGAGTGTGGACTTTTACTGATACCAACAAAAAATACAGGTGATTATAGTCATAATAATTTATTTAGAGATAAAGAATGTATGGATCAAACCGATGAGCGAAGTATCAAGGTACAACCTGATAGAAATATTTATTTGCCAAGTGATATAGGAATGCAGGTTTAAAATAATGCTTGGACAATGAATGGTGATAATATAAAAATTTACATAACTGACACCTGATTATATTTGTGATTTAAAAAAACATGACGGTTACAAGAAACTTTAATTAGTGCGCGAGGGTTTGCTTTAGATTATGAATGTAAAGATGCTCTTCTAGCATTATTTCCAGGAGAAAGTAATCATACTTTAAATTTCACTGAAGTTACTGGTAACGTAAAAAAGACCAGTTATCAATGTAGTAATATAAGTGCAAAATATTTTGAAGCGTGCTCATCGGGTGAAATAACAGTAACTGATACTACTCAACATCAAATGGGAAAAGCTATTATAAGTTATTTTAATCATCAGTATGGAAATGTTGATTATAAAGAACGTTTTCAGAATTTAGCTGGTGAAAAGTTAGGTGCACCAGCAATGGCAAATGATAGTAATCAAAATAAACTGATTAAAAAAAGGTGTGACAGCAAATGATGTAAGTGATCAAAATATTAAAACAGAAATGACGGATGTCATCGTAGAACGTATGAAGTTAATCGACCACCAATGTTTTTGATAGGTATATATCCTGATGTGAAAAAAACAAGTAATGGTAACACATTATTCTTTAATTATCATGCTATTCAAATAACGCATTATAGTGAAGTAGAGTTCATAGTTAGGACTGGTATGAGTCCTAAATACATTCCTATTGGACTTGGTGGCTGCCCTGGTGTTATGAGAGGAATGTTTATACTGTGGTTGCTTGTAAAAAAGATAATATAAAACATACAGAACAAGAACAATTTTTATCTGAAAATTCTAAACAATATTTCGAGAGAATTAAAAAATCTTGGCAACTACGAATAGACGCTCCAATATGGGATAATTGGAATAGAAGAAAACCTAGACGGCTGTTGTTTATGGTGATAGGACTGTCCCTATCGTTGGAAAAGAAAATGATTGGAAATATCCTTTATAAATTTCATTAAAATTAATTTGATTAATAACTATATTGTTATTTGATATGAAATTAATTTATTATATATTACATAAAATGAGGTTTAAACGAAGAGCTTAGTTTTGGACAATATTTAATTCTTCATTATTATTACTTTTTAAATTGAATAAAATTTATTCTGTTTTTATTTATTATTATTATTATTATTATTATTATTATTGACAAAGGAAAATGTAATTTTAGTGATGAGCTCATCTATATTTAGTTGACGTCAGAAAGTCGAAGCTGATTGGTCAATTTGAATATTACGTCATTAGCAACTAGACAATTAGCTACAAAAGTCAGCTGCAGTTGTGTTTATAAAGCGAACAAAAAAAAATTGAAAAAAAATGAGTGGCTGTCTTGGTGTTGTCCGTGTGTCAAGCGTCGAAGACATCAAAGAAAATTCAGAAAAATGACTGAGGCTAAACAAGAAGTGCTAAGAGGTATAAATTAACTATGATTATGAATTCAAAGAGATGGTAATTTACAAGTATCAATAGGCAGACAAGTATGTCACATGACTAATTACAAATATCGCCCGTTTCTACAATGTCAAAGATATAACTGTAAAAAACAAATAATAAAACTGTATTAATCTAAAACCAAAAATAACAAACAAACAATAACAAACAACATATTAATATAAAACTTTATCTAATTGTTTACTATTTGCAGTGGCCAAAGATATTATTTTGGAGGACCTGGAGGAAACCGTGATGCAGTTGAATTTGGTATCGGACGCGTACACTAGCGAGGTGGAGAAACTGTTAACACTCTGGGAATACCGCATCGGAGAATACCATCTGAATATTGCTGAATGCATGGACCATCCAAAGTTTAATCCGTTTAAAGAATTTGATTTGTTCTGGCGAAGCAACGAAGATTTGCGAGCTGAGCTATACGCACTTCGAAAGCCGCCAAAACGCTACTACGAGCTTCTCAGAAAGAACAAAGAGTTGTGCAATATTCTCACAGATTTATTGTATTAGAACAAAACTTTGATCTGTCTGTCAGTCTCCTTTCCTTAGCTTCTTCTACAATAGAATATAGAATTTACTCTCTGTAAAATTACTGATTGTGTTATATTTCGTTTTACTTTTTTTCTGTTGGCTACGATTTTATTTCTAAACTCACTGTTCTCGAGAACATTAATTTCATTGTACCTTAACATCAAAACATTATCTATTTATAAATGCAATATTATTTATTTATTTATTTATTTCTTGCTTTAATCCTTTTGTTATTTACAATCTCGCTCTTTTGTTTGATCTTAACGTCACATACATTCTGTACCACTTTTCAGTTTAAACTGAATAAAAAGCCATTACTAAACATATTCTTTCATTATTTATATGTATGTGTATACACACATACATTACACATAAACACATGCCTGCATATATATCCACATGCATCAAAAAAATACACACATAAACACACAACACATAAACAAACACTCATACAAACATACATTGGTTCATGGTATATTTGTGATGCATATATTCCAGAAAACATTATTTATTTACTTTTATATTTATTTGTAATTGTATTTTCTGTTTTCTTTTTTCCTTTTTATTTTCTCATTTACAATACACATACAGTGTTCAACAAAAATAGTTTGTATATGTAAATATTTGGAAAAAAAATAATGTCCATATGGCTTTAAAAACAAAACCAAAAAAAAACAACATTTCTAATACTTGTAAATAAAATAAAATAAAAAAAATAATTAACAAATAATATAATTAAATAAATAAATAAAATTAACTTTAAAAAGTCTAAGTATTTGTCATTCTTCTGCAAGGCATGTGCACATCTGTATATAAAAAAACAATCATATATATATGTTCTGTATTTTGTGTAACACTACAAATGTTTTAATAACTAACCTGAGAATCAAGACCACTCAAAACCTTACATAATCAGCAATATGTTGGTAACTGCAGTATTGAAAACACTGTGATACATCATGCTACTCAGTGATAAATAATATAACAATTCTTACATACAATCTCAAAGAATAGCTAACTTCAGTTTCTGTTAAATCACACTGTACACTGGCTATAATGAAATTCATTCACAGATATAGCACTGAGGATTTGTACATAAACATATATAACTGTAATCTGTAACAAAAAATAAAACAGCTGAAAAAAACATTTCCTCATTCTTTGATTTATGAGCCAGTGATAAGTGTCAATCTATATTTCAATGTGGGCATGAGTGTGTATGTACTTGTGTAAGTCTGTATACATGTGTATTTGAGTGTATGTATTTTTATATGTATGTATGCATGTGTATCTGTGAGTGTTTATATTATGTGCATTTGAGTGTGCATATATTTTGTAAGTCTGTATCTGCATATTATGTGTGCATGACAAGGTATGTATTTCTGCATGTTTGCATGTATATTGTCTGTGTATGTATTGTATGTTTAAGTATCTATGTATGTTTGTATGTCTGTATGTATGTGTGGATATGTGTGTAAGAGTACGAATGTATTTGTGTATCTGTGTGTTTGTATATTGTGTGTGTTGTTTGTGTGAATTTGTTTATTTAGTCAAATTATCTAGTGATCATGAATATATTTCTGAATGTGTGTATATGTGTATGTTTTAGAATGTTTGTATATATGTGTAGATGTATGTATGTGTCTGTATTAGTGTATGTATGTATAAGTATGGATTATGTGTACTTATATCTAAGTATGTGTGTATGAATACATGTGTATGAATTACTGTGTATATGGGTGTAAGTTTGGATGTAATCAATGCCAAATAAATTATTAGTTCAGAAAAGATTATCTGAACACCAAAAACAAAAACAAATCTGAAAATAAATAAAGTATCTACTATGTGTGCTTTATGTTGTTTTTTACCTGCTGAAATTAAATAATAACAGAAATTGAATAAAATACCTATCTATATTTAATTATTTAAAATTTGTTTTTTTGTTTTTTAAATATTTTGTTACAAATTTAAAATCAAACACTCACATTAAAATAGAAATATAAACATATTCCATAAACATTCACAATTAAAAAAACTCATAATTCATCATAAACTAATACACACATATGCGCATACACATGCACACATAGCCATACCTATAAACAAATCCATACACAGATACAAACACACACATTCAAACAGAAACACATTCACACACAGAAACTCAGACTTGCAAAAAAATACACACACATACACCATACAAATACAGACAAATTCACACACATCCTACAAACTTAATACAAGACACATACACACTCACACACATATAAATATACACATACACAGAACCATACATTCAATTACATACATATATATATATGACATCACCATAAAAACTAACTCTTACACATAATGCAAAGAAAATTATGTAGAAACAAAATGACACACAGTGCTATAAAGAGATAAGAGGTATATAAAAATATCACTTGTTTGTAGGTAAAAAGATGATGGAGGTAGAGCATGTGCCAGTGAAAGAAGCAGAAAACAGCAGTAACACAGTCAGTGAAAACAGCAGTAACACAGTCAGTGAAAACACAGTTCAGTCAGAAACTAGCTTAAAGAGAACAGCAGTAACACAGTCAGTGAAAACACCAGTAACACAGTCAATGAAAACATCAGTAACACAGTCAGTGAAAACACAGTTCAGTCAGAAACTAGCTTAAAGAGAACAGCAGCAGAAAGTGGTGATGAAACAACTACAGCAACAACAGCAGATGTGAAGAAAACAGAATCAAGCACATTTCTGAAAATAAGAGAGAAGACAAAAAAAACAATCATAATAATAATAATAATCATAATCATAATAATAATTATTATTACTAACATATAATAATAACAATAAATAACAACAATAACAATAACAACAATAATTAATAAAGAAAGAAATAAAGAAATAAAGTTCTCTATAACTTGTTTGCTGATGTATTTCTTAATCTTAGACTTGCTGTTTTTGTAAAAACAATAATATTGTTGTCGTGATATTATTTTTGATTTCATCATGTGGTTTTTAATGCAGAGAAAAGGGGAAAATAAAAAATTATTAAGGTGACAGCTATTTTCATATAAAATATATTTTGGTACTTTAATAAGAATTTAAACTGTTTTCACTTAAATAGTAACATCCATTTTCAAGATGTTGCAAATTTGTCTAGAACTCAAAAACATTCTTTCACATTCACAGATGTTATAATATGTCAAACTAGTCATTTAGCCTAACACAAAAATAATCAAAATTAGGCCTAATGAGTAAAATTTCCAGGAATTAGGCCAAATGACTGGATTTTCCATGGCACTGTTTGACATTCTGCCTGATAGTTATTTAGACAATAAGTCAAGCAGGTTTAATGCTTTGCAACATCATTAGTGGTTCAATTCAATTCTTTATTATTCTAAACTTTACAGCTTATTGATATACAATGTCAATAATAATAAGAACAAAAAATAAGAACAAAAAATAACAGAATTACAAATACTGACAGTATGAAAAAAAGAGAAAAATCCTTTGGAGAATATTAATTGCAGATAAATTATGTCTAACAAGTCAAAACTTTTTGACCAGTTGCCACCCAAGACCAAGCTTGACCAGTTGCCACCCAAAACCAAGCTTGACCAACTCGGAACCTGACCAGCTGCTGCCCAGTGCCGGAGCCAGTTTGATGTGCGTCCCCAGAGACAGCTATTGTCTCATGATGTCTCTTAGAGCAGGGCTGTCAACGTAGTCCACTGCAGGAGGACAAGAGTTTGTGAAATCAACTGTGAAGTGAAAAAAAGTGTCAAACAAAATGTTTCAAGAACAATTCAAGATGTTACTCAAGTTTGAATGCTGTAATACATAGAACACTACTTGTGATTTGTTACAAAATAAATGTTTGGAAATCATTCTTTTTCATTCAGTGATTTTGCCTAATGACTAAAGGTCTGGTTACCACTTATCCACCACTCTGCATCTCTCTTTGTGTCTATATATCAACCTGTTGAGTAACTATCTACACACATACCTACCTGTCTACTAACCTATCTGCTTGTTCTATCTTATCTAGTTTTTTTGTTTTTTATCTTCTCCATGCAAGAATATTCCAATCCATCAGTACACATCCATCAATCATCTACCCAACTTCCTGCCTTCCTACACATCTACATACCTACATTGCAACTGTGTTTGTCTGTCCATCTACAAACACACTCTGTCTATAACACTTTATTTAGTTTCTCTCTCACTGTCCAAACTAGTTGTTAGTATCACTGTACCTTCTCTTTCTGTCTGTGTATCCTCCTCTATCAGTTTATCTAGGGTCTGTATTCTGTCTGTATGTCTATCTATATTTTGTTATTCCATTTTCTTACACCTGTCTAACTATGACTACTTGACAACCTTCTGACTCTGTTTTTCATGCAGTCTGTATAATCTGTGTATCAATCCATCATCTATCTTTCTATCCATCTGTGCATCTGTTACTGGATAGTTTTAAAATTTATTATTAAAGTTAAAAAACACACACGTTTATCACATAAATTTTCAGTATACAATGAGCTTCTTTTTAAAGTAAATTTAATTATCTGGTATACATTTACTTTCACCGTAATATATTTATTTAAAAAGGGCACTTACCTGGAAACCATATTTCTTCATGTCTACTGGAGTACTTATTTACAATAAAAGTGGGTATAACCTTTAAACCTCTTCTTTTCAGTATCAGTCTGTGTGTAGATAATAAAACATCTCCTTAATTTCAGGTCAACTCACTTCTTCCTTTTAAATAGAAAAACCAAAAATATATTAATGTTCACATAAACTAATATACTGAGTTCTTTATAAAGTAAAAACTGACATTTAATTTGCTGCTTCCAAAAACTTTGAAAAGCAAGAACAATATAAAAATCAAATAATAATAATAACAATAAAAAATAAAAAATTCAGTATATGTCACATGAACATATTTTTAAAACAGTGTTTAATCTGGCAAATGCTGTCCTAGATTCTAGTGGGAAAATGGATTCTCAAACAGGAAACTAATTTAATCCTAGGAATAAAGTATTTATACAGTTACAAAGACTTCCAGCGTTATTGTTTTTCTGCTTTGCACATTTGACACATTGGACAAATGTCTGAAGATGCTATGCGAGATACAGCAAAGACTCTGAGTATTTCAAAGTCCACACTGTGTGACAAAGACGAAACATCTCAACGTGACCTCCAAGCCAAAGAACAAGAATAATCTGGTTTTTAATGCAGCTACCTAAGTGTGGACAGGGTCAAAAATGTGACATACAACAGTGAAATGTACACAGTGATATAACCCATTTAGCTATTCTGGTGGAAATCACTACAAAAACTCTGACCATTGCTGATCCCTGGCAAAAACTGCAAAGATCACACGAAATAAATAAATAAATAAATACCCTATAGCTGCATTATGATATCTTCATTATGAAAGTTTTTATGTGTCTTATTAATCCAGTTAAAACAAATTTCAATTCATCTTATGTGTTAAATTTTATTATTCCTGTAAAAAGTAAACTCTAACAAGAATAAATAATATCACTCAAAAAAAACTTACCTTTTTTTCACTATTGACGTTGCATTCTTTCTTCTCAAAACATCTAGGAACTGTAGGAACTGCTGACAAAAATATTCTGACTGGAATCAGTTTCTATGGTTTCTAATAGTATTACTGACGACATTCCCAACATGAGATACAATGTCATACTCTTTCAAGCTGATAATCACATAGGCTGTCTCTGTCTAACTAAATCCACCCACAAATCTATATCTAATCTATCTAAAATAAATAAACAGCATAAACACAATCTTGTTCACACTTATTTATTGACCATCCTTTCTCTGTTTAATAAATATATACATTATATAAATATATATATATATATATATATCTTTCATCTTTCAAACTTATCTATCTATCTATCTATCTATCTATCTATCTATCTCTATCTCTGTATCTATATATAGATATATAATTATCTCTATTAATCTATCTCATTCACTGAAAGTCCTTACAGGACATACTTCTCAGTTTCATACAGAGGTCATTGCTCCACATCTTTTCATTTCTTCTGCAGTTACTTCTAATTTGCAATATACAACCACATAGAGCTTTTGTAGTGTCCTTAGTCAATGTAGTAGAAGTTGTTTTGTTCCCTTCTTGATATCCAAGAAACATCCAGTGTTAACTACTGGAGAATAAACAATGAACATAGATGTGGCTGGAATCTGCTTTGGAAAGAAAAGTCCATAATATAAGCTTTATAGTGTTCTCCATATTCTTGTAATTGAAGACTCCAGAACTGTGTCTTTCCTGTAGATATAATAATATAATTTAATAGAATAATTATTTAGAAGAATTTTTCCATTGTTTTTAATTGACTGAAATATTAGAAAGAAAATATTATAAATAAACACCATCTGTCTCATATCATAAATAATAATAAATCACAAATAATTTAAATAAAAATATAAATCTCTCTAAAAAAAAGGATCAATACAAATAGAAAATTTTACAGTTTGGTTAACTCAAAAAAGTGTCTTTTATATCTAAATTCATAAAGATAAATGAAAATATTTCTAATACTAAACAAAAAGAATGCATTGATGAGATCAAAATATGTTAAAGGTAAGCAATACAAAAATAAAATTAAAATTTAACAATAATAATAATACAAATACCACTAACATTTCTCAAATTCTCTGAACTCCCTAAAATTGTGAATACTCCTCTGAATCTTCAGCACTGACCTGTCTTGTACTGTAAGGGAGAGAGTGAGATCTGATAAACTCTGTGTTTGACCAAATCTGACATGAACTTGAAAGTTTCCACATGTAAATTGAAAAAGAATTATTTAGCCTATGAAAATTGTGAGGCATTTTAGTTAAATAATTTTAAACTAAAATGTTTTGTACCACCTCTAATGCATTGAATATGGAAATAAGTATAAAAATAAAAAATTATAACAGTTTCAAGTATTGTTTTACAAGAACGTACTCAGAATTGTCCGCTATGCAGTTTTAGCAGAGTAACGTGTCCAGATTATGGTAATATTCATCGGCCAAAGTGAGTGAAAATTTTTATTTATTATATTTTATTATTATTATGTTGTTGTTTGTTTGTTTGTTTTTTGGCTGGCGACTTCTTAATAATAACTGAACAAATAATAATAAATAACTAAGTAAGAAAATAAATGAGAAAAACAACAGTGCGAAATGGGTACAAGATGGTACAATGTCAAAATCATAAACACACACAATTAATACTAATAATTTAAAATAATGTTTCGACCTTTGCAGCAATTACTACTCAATAACAGACATCTATGTATAAGCGGCATTGGATATATGAAATATATCGCCAAATTACTTGTAATAATCCATGTAGAATTGATTGCATTATGAAGGAATACGTGTTTAAAAGTTTGTAAACACTGATCAGCGTTCGATGCTGCCATCTTGGATTTCCATCGGAAGTTTCCGTACGCGCTCGGCGTAATTTGTGCCGTTACGAGTAATCGTTCCTGATGGTACCATAAGTATTCGACTCGAAATTGTTAGTCGAATATATTTTTTAAACTTGTATTATTAAATAGCTTTTCAATAATGTATTTGCATATGTGCAAATATACAAAACATTTCAAATAAAAATAATTTGTAAATAAATTCATCATTTTTAAAGAGACTAATCGAAAACAAGCTAAACTAAATGAAAAAAAAATATATAAATAAAATGGGGATTTTAGAATAATTAAATTAATAACAATAACACATTAAATAAACCAAAAGTAAAGGAAACTGGTTATTTAAAAGGCAAAGAAAATGCAGGGAATGTTAATAAGCTGGTTCTGTTTGCTACAAAATAGTATGCAGAATTAGTTCTTTTTATTTAAAAGCAGCAAATCTAAATTACCGTCACATCGCATATGCGAGGAGTAATCTATTTCAGAAGTTCGTGGTCTACGGGAAATAACTCTATTTAACACTTTGGTAAATATACAAAAAAGACTGAGTGTTGAGTAAAAAAGAAAAAAGGAAATCAAAGAGAATTTTTTTTTTTTTTCAATAAATAAGAAAGATTCAGAAGAGACGACAGATTTTTTAGTGCCATCATAAATTAGCTGATTAAAGATCATTCACCGAATTTACTAAATTCACTAAAGTTATTTTATTTAAACCTATATATTATTTTTATGTCTGTTTAACATAACTGTTTCTTTATAATAAATATAAATAATCATTTTATTTTATTTCTTACTCTTATATTTTCCTTATGTCACGGAATTCAGATTGCGTAATACATTGTTACTTCAAATCACATCCGTTCTTTATTTGTTTGCGATGAAATTCAAATTGTGTAATTTTAATTGTAACTACAATCACAACCGCTCTTTTTATTGTTTCTGCTAATTTTTCAGCTCCTTGGCGTTGTTATAAAAGGGTTGGCATTTGGTAATTAAACGGACACTCTATTGTGTCCTGCAATCGTAACGAGAATACCTTTCTGTTTACTTTCCAAAAACTCTTTTTTTCTGCAACAGACACGCCCGCTGACCTGTCAGAAAGCGTGCCTCGTAGACGTGCTTCACAACAGATAGCTCTGATTAGCACGTTAATTTTGTCCAGTTTCCAGTAATTAAAGAGCGAAGTAAAAGGAGAGAAGGAAACGGTCAAGTCGAGACCAATGTTTTTGAATGACATTGTCTTTACTGCGTAGTATGGTAAGCAATTGTCTATTCTTTTTTTGATAGGGTGTAATGTGTCAGTAACATTTATTATGCCTAAAATTTTAATGTTTTAACCTGCCCTCCGTGCAGATTCTTATTTTGTCTTGGTTCCCCGAATGACCTTTCTCGTATCATAAATCAAAATTAATTAAACATATGTTTTATGATTTATATTAACGATAAAAACGACAACAACTACAATAATACTAATTAAAATGATAAACAAAATAATAATTAATAACGAATACTGAAAAAAGGTGTCACGGGGCTCAAACCTTTAAACATCTTGGATGTTTTATTAAAACTCAGTCTAGGGTAACAAGGGCTTTAATGGCCACTAACAAGGAATCTAAATTGACAGCAATCTCTATAAATCAGTGTCTATCTATCGACTAGAGAAAAAAACACAACACCAGTTAAGGTTCACGTTAATTATTTAATTATTATATACAGGTGACTTGATTGTATAATGTATTATTGTCATTATAAACAAAGAAACAATTATCAATAGATAAATAGACAGATTAGATAGACACACACACATACAAACACACACATACAAACACACACATAGAAAAGAAAGAGTTTGGTATATATGACAGATAGATACACTGAATGGGATGGATGTAGCAACAGATAGGCATTTTACATTTCATAGGCAAATGAATTTGTAAGAAAATGTTTGTACATGCATTATAATATAATATCATATTTACCTCGCTTTTAACATCTTTTCTTTTATTGGTCATTTTAATTACTCAGTTCAGTTTTCTCATTTTTTCTATCCATCTGCCTGTCTATCTGTCTATCTGTCTATCTATCTAACTCTCAGATTGTAGAGATAAGTATAGGTGTCGCTGTAATTATAACTTCAGTAATTTTGTTATAAACACTGTAGAAAACATTGATAATAAAGCAGCGATGATATTTTATCTGCCTGGAAGAGTTTCACTGTATGCTCAAAATACTGAAAGATCTTCGAGATAATATTAATAAATAAAGCTATTTATTTATTTTTATTTTATTTTTTTATTCTGTAAATTAAGTTAATTAATTAGCGTTTTATCTCATAGAAAACTTAGCTTGTCCCTATAAACTGCAACTGAAATGACTTGTTGTACAGTGACGAACAAAAATGTTCTTGTTCAAGTAAATGTAACTCAGTTTTCACCATCCTTCTCAAGTTTTCAATATTAACAGAACGTGTCTAAAAATATACATGGTTCATCTCGCGCAGTCGCGCCTTTTCACTTTATTTTTAATAATAAAAATGCCTATTTAATGTTTCTCAGTATTCTAGATTATTCAGCTATTTATGCAAGATAAATATCAATAATATGATGAAGCTAATTTATCTTTAAGTAGCCTGACACCTCTCGAATGCAATCTACTGTCTTAACAAAAACTAAACTACTACTACTACTACTACTACTACTACTACTACTACTACTAATAATAATAATAATAATAATAATGTGGAAGACATTCAATATTTTTCATAGATATTCTTAAATGTTGATTCATTATTCATCTCGTTAAGTAAGTTAGACCAGTTAAGGAAAAATTAAGCTGATTATTTCTTTATTTCTTTATTTATTATGCGAAATAAAATTGTCTAAAATAGTCTAAAATATCATCTGTCTTATTATAATAGCATTTAATAATAAATAACTAAATAATTAAAAAAGAACGCCTGTATGTTTCAATACACTGTGTTTTCAATACAAAATATTACCGCTACGCCTCTGTTAACAACATAAAACACATAACATAAATAGTGATGGCGGTACTGTATTTTGAGTATTTACTGAAACACGAAACTTTGACGTACAGTGAAGTTTTCATAACGCCGTGTAAAATTACTCCTACTTAGCTTTTCAGTGAAACATGTTCTGATGTTAATAATATGTCACTTTAGTAGTTCTCGATATTTTTGCATTTTACATATAATTCTACTGTTATTTATATAACAACACGCTGACCTGGAACCCCAATCTACATTTCTGAATTACACAGTGTTTTCACAGTAAAAATCACACCTGTAGTGTTTACTATAATGCTACTGTATAAACATAAAAAACCCCAACAACAACAACAATACAACAACAGCAACAGTAAAAGAAAAGAACATATTAATCTTTATGTGCTTTCTTTACTTCTCAACATCTATAGCACTTGAAAAGTTAACATCATCGCTCCAGTCTGGATGTCAATATATTTTATGACGTAGCAATAGCTTCACACAGACAAGTAACCTGGAGATATCCACTTTTCAGTCCTCTTTATTGACAAACAGAACGTGATGTTGTATTTTTGTTTTTATTTTTATTTTTGTTTACATAAAAATAAAAACGTGATAATGAGCGACACATTTATTTGAGAAGCTCTATGAATAATAATAATAAATAATAAAAATAAGGATGATGATAATAATGATGATGATGATGATAATAAATAAATAAATTAATTCATTAATTAATAAACATTACATAATAAAAAATGTATGACGTACATTTATTGCAATTTATTATATAGGTCAGAGGTGTATATTGAAAATATATAATGTCACATTGTTATACAATTAAAACTAAATCTATAAAATTGAATTAATAAAAACAAAACATAATATACTGCAGGGAAATAGAGATTTATGTACCCTTTTTTCAACAGTAGCTGAAGTGTTGATACTTGGCTTATATTCTACTGGAATAATTTAGAAACTGAGAAATATAGCGAGTTAGATTTCCAGAGTCATGTTTTAATACATACTATTACCGCTACGCCTCTGTTAACAAACATAAAACATGTAACATAAATAGTGATGGCGGTTCTTATTTTCATAACGTCGTGTAAAATACTTAGCTTTTTAGTGAAACATGTTAATAAAATGTCAAATTAATATGGAAGCGTTCTCGACATTTTGGATTTTTCATATAATTCTACTGTTGTTTATATAAACACGCTAAGCCGAAATCCCAATCTACATTTCTGAATATACACACAGTTTTCTCAGTAAAATCCTACAGTTATAAAAAAGATCGAATATTGTTTTTTCGTGGGTTTTTTTCTCTCTCTCTCTTCCGGTCAGTAGTAGTAATAGAATAAAGTACCATTTTTATAATTCCAGACAAAGCGTTGTATGTATTTTAGAAATATACTTTTTCTAAGCTGGAGAAAGATGAAGGTGATTTTCACTAATTACACCACAGCTTGTGCTTTTTATTAGTTTTCTGGTAATTAATTTTTAATAAGTATATTTAAATAAATGTGGTACTTATACAACGGGGTGTGTTTTGTGAAGAAACGTTTGTGTGAAACTTGTGAAGACAAGTCGGGCTGTGCAGACGTGTAGATGACTGTCTGGATAACACGTGATTCAGTAAAAATTCCGCTGGCCAGTTTTGTTCTTTCAAAATAAGTGTAGAGTCATGATAAAAATCGTATTTGAGTAATTACTAAAACACGAATCTTTGACGTACCATGAAATTTTCTTGACATAATTTGCGACGCTGGACAGAGTTTACGTTCTATAAACAAATAAGATTTCAGTTTTATATGAATAAACTGAGGTTCAACCAAAAATAGAATGATATAGAGCAAAAAATACAACTATTTATTACTGATTCTTTTTCTTAAATAAATAAATTAATTAATTTAATTTTAAAACCGACTGCACAATTTAAATCATGGATTTTGCATATTAATGTTATATGCATTACATATGTATTTCAGAAGGTGCCAGTTTAATCTGACATTTTAAAAGCTTCAGGAAAGATTTTATTGATAACTAGAGAAGTAAGATTAATATTTACTTGAAAGCAATAAACGCTATGTTTCGTCTATCTAACTGTTCATATCCTCATCTCATAAAACACTGACTCAGCGGATTAGGCATGTTTTCTATGATGTAACTTTTAAAGTTAAATATTAACTATATAAGTAGAAAAATTGTAACTGTAAGTGAAATTATCATTATTGTTTATGATGCAAACTAGAGGAAAACACAGAAAAACATCATATTATTTTCACTCAGTATCAAGTTATAATATAAATGACGCTGGTTTGATATGTAAATGTGAATTACATCGCCTTTTTTTAACAGAGAAAACTTTGCTTGTGTCTGTGAATTTTTATTTTTATGTCATTTGCTAGGCAAAATCAAATTTTGAGATTCAAGTAAAGTGTAACTTCTCACTTGATCAGTATTAATTTATAATTGTTTTTCTTTTTCTTTTGTTTTTGTTGAGAAGAAACTATAATTCAGTTTAACAGAACAATATTGTCACAATAGAGTGTCTTCCCCTCTATATCTAGTCATTAAGTTATTTTTTTTCTGAATTTACAAATCGTGCGCTGTAAAAATGCCACTATAAAATAAAATATCAGATTTTATAAGAATTCACTCATTTTGATTTATACGTTGATAATAAATGATGTTAAGGTACAACATTTATATTGTCAACACGAGCGCAGTTTTCACGTGTAATTTTGAAACTAAATATCGACATTTTCTTAATTAACATTATCAAGATTATTCTTGAATATCCGATAATATTCTTTTAGGTGTATCCAATATTATCATCATTTGTTATGATGCAAAACAGAGGTAACAACATATGAATGTAAACAGTGGTACATTTACATCGTCTACGCTGCACTGCTGGTAGTAAATAGACACGTAAATTCGAGCAAACTGAAATTATCTTCAGAAAACTCATAAAAAATCTGTTGTTAATCGCTTGCAAACTGAGCTGAGAAATTACTCCTTACATCTAGTTTATACGCAAAATGTAGAATCAGCAAAAATAATATAATCTTTTATATTCATTTCAAAATCTTCACCTTTTCCTGTATTTTTTTTTTTTAAATTTAAACACTTTGTATCTTCTACAAATACGTTTTACTCAACGTTTATTATTCAATTATAAATGATAATTTTTAATAAGAAATATTCAACGTATGAGCAGAAGAGATTATTTTTATTTTATGATTGTTTAAGATATTTTGTTATTATTTTCATCTTTTTATTATTATTTTCATTCTTTTTCTTTTTCTTTTATTTTATTCCCACAGACTTATTATCATTTTCATATTTTTTCCCCACAAATTATTTCAATTAAACAGAAAATACAGATTATAAAAAATTGGAAACATTTTCATTTGCACATTTCTGAAATAATGTTTTGATTTTTTTTCTCCAAAATGTGAAAGGCAAATTATAAAATACTTGGAAAAAAATTTTCTCTTGTTTATTTATTTATTTATTTTATCGTTTTTAACTGTTTATTTTCAATTTTTTAAAGATTCCTTGTTGAAATAATTCTATTATACTTTCCAAAATGGGAAAGGCAAATTATAAAGACAGGATTTTAAGTAATTTCAACTTGAAGATCATCATGTTTCTTCTAATAAAAAATAACCAGATCTTGATTAATGCAAATACAATTTTAATTTACCTTAGAAATATATTGTTACTTTTTACAAAAAGGTTTATAAAATTAATTATATACTCTTCAATTATAGTTACATTGATTACACCCCGCAAATCCATGAATGCGATTTAAAAGCATTGTGGTGCTCTAGTTAACCTTTTCTGAAAATGGGTCTTACAACATTTTCCACTGAAGTGCTGGCTAAGGCAGCTTGAATCTGATGGCCGAATTCCCTAAAAAATTGTTCTACAGATTTCCAAAACTCAACCATTACTAAAATACACCCTGACATGGCTCTGAATATTTTTTTTTTTTTAAATTAAACATACTGAAACATAAATAAATCCTAGTGAAAATATTAAATTATCTCTAAAAATGCTCTTTTATATATTACAGTTTTCTTTTCTGGAACTTTCATAATAATTTCAGTCTGTGAGCTTTCCATCTCATTTGCAAAATCACCTTCTTGACTGAAAAAGAAACAAAACAAATATTTCAGATGAAAAACATAACTGTTATCATGTACAGGTGCTGTATTTTTGCACTATTAAAAATATTTCATGGTAATATGAAACAAATAATTTTTAAGTTCCGTGCTCATTTTCTTTATTTTCAACAACTTATCAACCCATTTCACAACTTCAAACAAAATAATTTTATTTGAGTAAACATCATATAGCAAGAACAGAAATAAAAATATTACTACAATTCCAAATAATGCACTTGTTTGTTAATTTTACTAATTTTAAACCTAATTAAGTAAAGTGGACAAAATAATAATAAAAATAAAATGAAACTAAAACTAATAATTATGTAACATAAACCAACAGTGGTAAAAAAACAAACAAATAAATAAATAAAACCCAATAAGAATGACTAAAATAATTTTAATTCTAATATGTAATATACATACTTTTCCTGAACTCTTGACATCTCAGTGTTGTGTGATTCCCTGTTACCTAGAGGAGTAAAAAATAAAAATTAAATATACATTAGATAAAAACAGAAAATTATATTAGAAATGACTCACCAATATCTCAGTGTTTTGTAAATGCTCAAAGTGGTCTTCTCAAACTAACTGAATATCATGATGCACATTCTCCGACAGGAACAGAATATCACCAATGTGATTTCCACTGAAAATTAATAACAAGAATCAGAAATTAAGAGAAAACAATTTCAACAAACATATTGATAATAGACAAACATTTTACATTATTCAAACAGTGGTAAATTCTGTAAACGAAATAATGAAATAAATTCAGAATATCTGTTTATTGTTTACATTATTCTTATTGATATTTTATACATCCAGTAATATTAAATAATTTAACTATCTTTCTTTCATTTAGTTGTGAGACTCGGCAAGAGAGATATTTGGCTATCACTGTTAAACTGTTACTAATATATTACTTTATATATTAAAATGTATTATAATATTACTGGTTAAGAAATTATAAGTTATTGTTGTTGTTGTTGTTGTTATTAGTATGTGTCAAATATTTTAATTTTTATAGATCAAAACGATTATTTCAGTTTTGTAAGCCTATATATATATATACTTTCTCAGCGGGCGCAACACCTATTAAAATATATTGTAATTTCTACTAATGTCGCCGCCTTTACCTAAAGATTTTGGTGTTTTTCATTATTCTTTCACTCTTTTTATTAGCTATTATTCTTACCATGTTAGTGTGCACAGAATATATTCTCGATATTCTTTAGTGCTTTTCACTAATTATTACTCCTACTTTCTGAGCGGGCGCATCACCTATTAAAATATATTATTGTCATTTCTATTAATGTCGCCGACGTTCCCGTGGTACGAGGATTGTTCCTAACGTTATTGGTGTACTCCTTTTCGTTTTTCTTCTCTTTTTTTTCGCTGTTATTCTTATAAAAATATATTATTGTTATATCTATTAATATCGCCGTTATTACCGTCGTTACGGCGTTGTTCTTAATGTTCTCGGTGTATTTCACCTCGTTAAAAATATCATTACTCTTTCTACTAATGAGGCGTTGTTCTTAATGTTCTCGGTGTATTTCACCTCGTTAAAAATATCATTACTCTTTCTACTAATGAGGCCGTCATTACCGTCGTTACAGCATTGTTCTTAACGTCTTGGTGTACACTTCACTCTTCTTTTTCGCTTTTTATTCGCTATTATTCTTATTTTGTAACGTGCACATTCTACATTAAAGTATTTTTTTAATATTTCTATTAATATCGGCGTCATTGCCATCATAAATACTTTAATCTTTGTGCGACACTCGGCTTTTATTTTAGTTGAACAATTTAGAAACTGAGAAATACAGCGAGTTAGATTTGCAGATTCATGTTATTAATAAAGGAATAAAAAAAAGGTTATTTTTTCGTTTTTCATTTTTTCCTCTTCCTTTATACAGTAGAAGAAAAGATCATGTTTATACTTCCAGACAAAGTGTTGTGTATATTTACAAATATACTTTTTCTAAGCAGTAGTCAGTGAGATGGAGAAAGATGAAGGTGATTTTTAATAATTATACCACACACTGTGTTTTAATTACAGCTTTCTGGTAATTAATATTTTATTAACCAGAATATTTTAAGAAATGTGGTACTTGTTCGTCCTATACAACGGCGAGTGTTTTGTGAAGAAATGTTTCTGTGAAACCTATGAAGACAAGTCTGGCTGTGCAGACGTGTAGCTGACTGCCTGGATAACACGTGTTTCAGTAAAAATTCTGCTGTCCAGTTTTGTTCTTTCAAAAATCTTTTGTGTATTTACTAAAACACGAAACTTTGACGTACAGTGAAGTTTTCTAGATATAATTTGTGACACTGGACAGAGTTTATGTTCTATAAACAAATTAGATTTCAGTTTCATGTGAAGAAACTGAGGTTCAACCAAAAATAACAAGTTATATTATAAAGAATACTGCTATTTATACTGTTTATTTTTATTAAATAAATAAATAAATAAATTTAATTTAAATACTGGATGTTATATCAGGCATATCATTATATATGTAGATGAGAAGGCGCCAGTTTAATCTGATATTTTAAAAGCTTGAAGTAAAAGATATGCTTTAACAGGATAAAACTCAGTTTTACAGAAAAATATTATCACAATAAAGTGGCTTCCCCTGTATAACTAGTCATAAAATTATTTATTTCTGAATTTAAAAGTTGAGCGCTGTAAAAACCATTATAAGATGAAAAGGTCAGATCCAGATTAACAACAGAACAGAACACCAAAAAGCTCTGCATGATGCTGAAAACTGAGCTTTTACTTTATATGATTTTATTTGATAAGTTGATAACAAATGATGTTAATACAATATTTATGTTGTCAACATGAGCGCAGTTTTCACATGTAATTTGAAATTGAACGACATTTACTTTATTAACATTATGAAGATTATTGTTGAAAAGCCGATAATATTCCTTTAGCTGTATTCAAGATTATACTGACAATTACATATATATCCAGAACTACAGGGGGGCTGTGAGATTAATATTCTCTTATTTAGAGCTTGTGCCCATCCTGTATTAGAATATGTTAGTAATAGTTCTATTCATTTCGCCTTCGCTGAGATCGCAACAGCTATGTTCCTAGCTTTAGGAAATGGTGAGGTTAATTTGCTATTATCTGTCTAATTATACTGATGATTAATCCTCTAATTATTAATTCTGCTGTATAGCAAATAATTATATTGTCAGTATCTCACTAATTAAAACTGCATAACCCCGTTCAAATAAAGTAAATAAAGAAAACAGTCTCATTATCATTCGTATAAACTTTACCACGTATTATAAAAAATATAATATTATAATGATAATACCTTATTATTATTATTATTATTATTATTATTATTATTATCTCCGTCATTACCATCGGTGTACTTCTCCTTATTCGTTTGCTTTTTATTAACTATTATTCGTACTTTTTTAGTGTTCAAAGGTATTATTACTATTTCTATTAATATCACCATCATAACGGCCTTGTTCCTTGCTTTCTTGGAGTAATTATAATTTTTCTTTAGCGCTTTTTATTAATTATTCCTCATACTTTCTGAGTCGGCGCATCACCTATTAAAATATATTATTGTAATTTCTATTAATGTCGCCGTCGTTGACGTCGTAACGGCTTGTTACTAACGTTATTACAGAACTCCTCATTATTCTTTTTCGTTTTTTATTCTCTGTCATTCTATATTAAAATATATTATTATTGTTTATTAATGTCGTCGTCATTACCGTCGTAACAGTAACGTTTGCTTAAGAATTAAGGTTGCGGAATTGGGCAGGATTAGATTCGGAAGTTGGGCTAGGGTTAGGGTTAGGGTTGGGATTAGGGTTAGGGTTAGGGTTAGGGTTAGGGTTAGCGTTAGGGTTAGGGTTACGGTTCATGTTATTTAAAGTTTATTACGATTCTTGTAATAGGGTTAGTACTAGTGTTGGCATTAGAATTAAGTTTAACGACTTCGTTAGGGTTATATTTAGATTTAGGGGTACTGTCTCGGTTAAGTTTTTTTTTTATTATTATTCTTTCTTTTTTCTTTTTAGGCAATGGTTCAGTTTACAAAACATAAATACAAGGAACAAAAACAGAAAATACTCACGGCACGTATAACACGTATTTACAAAAACACGTGGGTATTTCACAACAGAGCTCCTTTTTTACCTAACTCATATCTGCTTGGTTATATTAAATGTATATTTTTTCCGATACATTTAAAAAAAAAACTACAATTAAAAAAAATAATAATAATAAAACTGAGACAATGGCTTCTAGTGCCGCAACAAAGATGCACTACTTTTTAATATGATCGTCCCCTTGCAAATTTATTTGTGATATTATTTTTTCTATCATATAATAATTTTATACCATGTCGAGAAGACGAGGTAATGTTAGCTTTATATATATATATCGTTATTAAAATTAAATGATTAAGTATTTTTTGTCCTGTTTTTGTCAATCAAATATTATCTTTCTATCGTTTATTTCGCCACAAAAAAGGTCACTTTGGAACATTTTTGGAACTGGTGCCTATATCTCTAACACCTGTCTACCTCTCTACCTTTATCTCTGTCTGTTTCTATGCCTTTATCTCTATCATGTGTCAGTATACCATGATCTCTATCACTTGTCTCTGTTTCTCTATCTCGATTACATGTCTGACTCTCTCTCTCTACTTTTATCACTTGTCTGTCTCACTACCTTATCACTTTTTTCTGTTTCACTATCTATATATTAATAATTTTGCCTGTCTCTCTTTGCTTATATCTCAATCACTTGTCTATCTCTCTAAAACCTGTCTCTATCACTCTACTTATATCTCTATCCAAAGTCCCTGTATTTCTATATCTCTCTCTGCTTATACCTGCCCCAGTCTCAGCTACCAATAATCTCTATCATTAAGGTGTTAGATAAACTAATGCAAAGATAGGATTTATGCTACTGGCTCAAAATTTAACCACACATCTTTTTTTCTTTCTTTTTTTTTGAAAATTACTTGGTTAGAAGTATTTTTGATTATACATATACCTTTTTTATTCCTAAATAATAATTATTTAATACAGTCTGGCCATGGAGGTTTAAACTTGCTAGATGGTTAACACCAGCTTCCTCTTATAATACTAATACTAATAATAATACTGAAAGCAGAATCAGTAACCACCTCTGTTGATGAAGAAATGTTGTCATCATCTGGAATGTTGAGTTTTCCTTTAATGGCAGGTGATGTTTTTTTCTGTCAGTTTTATTTCACTTTTAGTTTCTGGCAAGTTTATATTCTAAGATGAAGCTAAAAATATTTAAAAAAACAAATTTGTGACACTTTTGAACAAAATATGTGCACTTACTGACATGAGAAGTTTCACAGTTTGGATTTGAGATTCAGTTGGGAAATATTTTACCTGGTAAGTCGAGGTACCATTGTATTAGAAAAATATTTTTAGTTGCTTATTTAAAAGGTGTCACTTCACATTGCATAAAAAAACAGGGTTTCTTTTTCAATATCTGTATAGTTAGTTACTATTAAAAACTAGTAAAAAACATACTGTATATGTTCTTAAATAAAATATATCTGTAAACTCGACATCTTTCATCAGCTCAACGAAGCAGAAATCGAGCCTCATCACTAAACCAGACAGTTCTCCATCATAATTGAGGCCAGACTCTGTGCACTAGACACCACTGACATCGTAGTTGACAATGCTGTTGACTCAAAACCACTCTTCTTACAGGCCGTCTGGCTCAAATACCTGCCTCACATTTGCACACTGTCTGAGCCGATATTCTAAGCAGACCTGGTATTGCTGAAGCAGAAGAGGTAGCAGTGGTGGTTCTTTCCCTTAGATGAAGTAACTGTATGTGGTCCTGGGCCCTGTGGTTACACATGGTCTCCCTGATCTGGGACAATCACGTGTTGTTTGGTGTTGCTGGAACTGATACCACAATCTCAAGATGGTGCTTGGGGTTACATGGAACACCCAGGCTATGGCCGAGAAGGATTCGCCAGCTTGTAAACGGCCGATGACGTTGTTTCATTGCTGTTCACTCAGTCGTGGCATTTGTTTGATGTTGGGTCAGAACAAAAATAATGAACAGAAGTATTCAAAAACCTTGCACCTCATATTCAAGTTTCATGTTCCATGTGCAAATGCACTGATAACATGGTTTTTTTTTAATAAACAGAAACAAACACTAACATCTCCTTTTCATTCCTGCAAACACTGGTTGATAACTTCGGTTGCAGTTCTGAGGTAAAACAAATTCCCATGTTGGTGCCCAGTCTTGATGTTCTCCACACTTTGAGAACTGCACCTTTCTTTCACATGGTCTGGTAGGAGATGTCTTTTTTTACTTCTGTTCTAGACAATTCTGTCCAGCAGTGTTTTTAGGAAGATGGACAAAATGTTCTTGTTTCGTGGTATTCAAGTTTGAAGTACTGGGATGGTGATTAGTTTCTCTGAAGAAAAACAAACAGAAAAGTAATTAGCGTCATTTTCCCAGCATCAAGTCATGAATTCTGTATGTAACCAGTGTAACCTGTGAATGAAGAGTCTGAAGTCACACAGTGAACACACAGAGGAAGCAGAAACTGAAAGAGTTAATTAACAATCACAGCTATAACTGATATTAAATCATGATTAGCTAAGAGTTCACACCTAGTTGGTCTGGATCCACAGTCACATCCTCCAATACACTGTATTTTTGTTTTTATTAAAAATCAGGTTTTTGACTTGCTTGAGTAATAACTTGTGTTTTGGTTGTAATTAAATATTGAAGTGATAATACATATTTCATAGATCCTGCAAAGGTTTGTGTTAGTAATTTCTTTTGACTTCTACTTGCAGTTTTTGTCAATCAAACATATGGTTGGTTCTCTGGTACACTGGACTAACATAATGAAAGTGGTGCTGGGGACCAATGAGCCATTATCTGGGGTACGATGAGCCACTATGGGGTCTCACGGGCTGGTGTGGCTCACAGATCCCACTGCATTTCAGAGGAATACATAGCTATAAAATGAACGTTTTTTGTTAGATAATTAATTATTGGCATTAGTTTTCTTCTGGATATGTTTGGTGTAAAAAGAATGCCTAGAAAGAAAGAAAAGAAGACAGAGACCTCTTCTCAACAAAGGTAATGAAGAGCAGTGTTCACTACATCAGTGTAGCAACACAACCAAAAGATGACACCGGAGAAAATCTCCCAGGCACACTATGTGATGTCACATGTGCATTTACTGAGCCTGTCCAGGAAGAAATAAGCTCAGTTGAGGCAGATTTGATTTTGGACGTCCCTGCTAAACCTCTTATTGCAGTCGGAAGGAAATCATACAGTTCAGTGCCAGTTTTCATGGATTTAGTCTCTAATAAGATTCACCATTAGTTAAGGACAGTTGAAACTACACTTAAACCATGAAACTGAGTCAGTGTGTTGAAAATGTAATTCACTCCTTATTTTATTACACTATATGCAGCTCAGATGAAATTTATGAAACGAATTAAAAACAGATTTACATGTGTGTTGTTTTAGTTTCATAGGACCCCAATGGGAGGCTCACTGGTCCCTTACCCTGTAATTCTGTAGTGTAACTGAGAGCAGTGATGCCTCTATAAGCAGCAACAGTTTTTCTATCAACAGCTATCAAGTTTTCAGTGAAATAATCAAATATCTTAAAAATGGCTCATCAGTCCCCAGATCTGCTACTATAACTCTAACCAACAGCAACAGCAGCAACAACAACAACAATAACTAGAACAATAATTATATTAATATCAATAATAATGACCAAGATAACCATAATGATAATATAAATAATAATAATAATGATAATAAGAAAGATAATAATAATAATAATAATCATAATCATAACAAAGATAACAATGATAATGATAGCAAACAATAAACAATATTAATAAAAGTTATCTTTCTTTCACGTGGATACTGAAATAAGTAAATAAATACATTTAAAAAAGTACAAAAACAAATAAATAAATAAATAATATAAAATAAAATAAAGAAATAAACAAGTAAGTAAAGACATTCCTCAGCCTTGCTACATCAAACAGTGAATATATATATAAAATATATAGTTTACAAAGAATAGTAAAATTAAAGGATTATTTTAGAAATATCTATTTAAAAAACCAGCTCCTTTCTGTTCAGATCCCAGTTCCTGGTAGTAGTTGTAGTAATAGCAGTAGTGGTAGTTGTAGTGGTTGTAATAGCAGTAGTGGTAGTTGTAGTGGTTGTAATAGCAGTATTAGTAGTAGTAGCAGTAGTAGTAGTTGTAGTAGTAGTAGTAGTAGTAGTAGTCATAGTAGTAGTAGTAGTAGTAGTAGTAGTAGCAGTAGTAGTAATAATAGTAGCAGTTGTAGTAACATAGTAGTAGCTGTAGTAGTAGTATTAGTAGTAGTATAGTAGACACAGTTAGTAATATTTATATGCTACAATGAACAGTAAGATAAGAGATTATTTAAAAACAAATATTAAGTAAAAAAGCTGAGTTCTGCTGAGGTCAGTTCTTTGCTATTTCCATTTTACACTTGTCCACTGCCAGAAACAGGAACTCTTTAAAATGTGGCATCAGGGACTCCAGCTGTAAATAAATAAATAAATAACAAGAAACAAGTAAGCAAATAAACAAACAAATAAATAAATAAATAAACAAACAAATAAATAAATAAATAAATAAATATGCAGTGATAGAAAACAGGTAGAATTCCATTGCAGAAAAATGGTGGGGTCAGATATAAACCAATCCATTTTTATTTACTGAACTTAGTTCTGTATGATGTTTTAAAACAGTTTTGTTAATACCTGTAATACTAACAGATTCTTACACAGGCACAAGATGTTTTATTTTACTAACAGAATTGACATTAATAAAATACTTCATATAAAGTTATTATTAATATATAGTACATATAAAGTTATTAATAAAATATTGTATATAAAGTTATTAATAAGATATTGTATGTATAAAATTACTAATAAAACTGATATAAAATTACTTACTACAGTAGAAAATTTCACAACGGGGAACTTGAAATGTCTGATGTTTTTATTGAACTCTGAGAGTCCCTTTTTTATTTGAAATGAGTCTAAATATTTTCTGTATACTTCCATGTTTTTTCAGTTGGATTCTTTTTTTTTTTTTTTTTTTTGCTGTTTTTCTATCTTAATTAATATCAGTTGTATAACAGTTGGTATAAATAGAATATCCAAATTACTTTTTATTTGTTTTTTTTTTTTTGCTTTCCAATCTTAATAATAAAGTATAAAAAATAGTCTAGATATATTCTGCTGCTTCCAAGGTTTATTTTATTTGTCTTCTTGCAATCCTGTCTTAATTAATAAGGTAGAAAAATAAT
>CM022677.1:12384033-12420070 GCA_012295275.1 Chrysomallon squamiferum
TCAAGCAAGTCAAAAACCTGATTTTTAATAAAAACAAAAATACAGTGTATTGGAGGATGTGACTGTGGATCCAGACCAACTAGGTGTGAACTCTTAGCTAATCATGACTTAATATCAGTTATAGCTGTGATTGTTAATTAACACTTTCAGTTTCTGCTTCCTCTGTGTGTTCACTGTGTGACTTCAGACTCTTCATTCACAAGTTACACTGGTTACATACAGAATTCATGACTTGATGCTGGGAAAATGACGCTAATTACTTTTCTGTTTGTTTTTCTTCAGAGAAACTAATCACCATCCCAGTACTTCAAACTTGAATACCACGAAACAAGAACATTTTGTCCATCTTCCTAAAAACACTGCTGGACAGAATTGTCTAGAACAGAAGTAAAAAAAGACATCTCCTACCAGACCATGTGAAAGAAAGGTGCAGTTCTCAAAGTGTGGAGAACATCAAGACTGGGCACCAACATGGGAATTTGTTTTACCTCAGAACTGCAACCGAAGTTATCAACCAGTGTTTGCAGGAATGAAAAGGAGATGTTAGTGTTTGTTTCTGTTTATTAAAAAAAAACATGTTATCAGTGCATTTGCACATGGAACATGAAACTTGAATATGAGGTGCAAAGTTTTTGAATACTTCTGTTCATTATTTTTGTTCTGACCCAACATCAAACAAATGTCACGACTAAGTGAACAGCAATGAAACAACGTCATCGGCCGTTTACAAGCTGGCGAATCCTTCTCGGCCGTAGCCCGGGTGTTCCATGTAACCCCAAGCACCATCTTGAGATTGTGGTATCAGTTCCAGCAACACCAAACAACACGTGATTGTCCCAGATCAGGGAGACCATGTGTAACCACAGGGCCCAGGACTGCTACATACAGTTACTTCATCTAAGGGAAAGAACCACCACGGCTACCTCTTCTGCTTCAGCAATACCAGGTCTGCTTAGAATATCGGCTCAGACAGTGTGCAAATGCGAGGCAGGTATTTGAGCCAGACAGCCTGTAAGAAGAGTGGTTTTGAGTCAACAGCATTGTCAACTACGATGTCAGTGGTGTCTAGTGCACAGAGTCTGGCCTCAATTATGATGGAGAACTGTCTGGTTTAGTGATGAGGCTCGATTTCTGCTTCATTGAGATGATGGAAGATGTCGAGTTTACAGATATATTTTATTTAAGAACATATACAGTATGTTTTTTTTTACTAGTTTTTAATATCTTAAAAGTAACTAACTATACAGATACTGAAAAAGAAACCCTGTTTTTTTATGCAATGTGAAGTGACACCTTTTAAATAAGCAACTAAAAATATTTTTCTAATACAATGGTACCTCGACTTACCAGGTAAAATATTTCCCAACTGAATCTCAAATCCAAACTGTGAAACTTCTCATGTCAGTAAGTGCACATATTTTGTTCAAAAGTGTCACAAATTTGTTTTTTTAAATATTTTTTTAGCTTCATCTTAGAATATAAACTTGCCAGAAACTAAAAGTGAAATAAAACTGACAGAAAAAAACATCACCTGCCATTAAAAGAAAACTGAACATTCCAGAACATTCCAGCAGAGGTGGTTACTGATTCTGCTTTCAGTTTTATTATTAGTAGCAGTATTACTATTATTATTATTATTATTATTATTACTACTGTTGATATTGGTAATCTTTAAACTCTTTTTCTTTATTATTGTCTAAATTGTCATTATTATTATTGTTCCTACAGCTGCAGCAGTAGCACTGATGTTTCTAGTGCTAGTATTAACCATAACAGTGGTCTTAGTATTTTAGTAAATAGTATTTTAGTAACATTTATGGTTATATGTGATTATTATAATAGCAGCTGTTATTGTTTTATTTTTGTCATAGTTAGTACTACTGGTGTTGCTGTTGATGTTGTTGTTGTTATTATAATTTCAGAACTGCAAAATGCAAGAAAACTGCTGATAAGAAGTGATGATAATTTTTTTTATTTCTTTTAGGTTCATCTTTGAATATTAATTTAGCAGAGACTAAAAGTGATATAAAACTGACAGAACAAACATCACCTGGACTCAAATGAAAACTCAACATTCCAGATGATGACAACAGTTCTACATCAGCAGAGTTTGTTACTGATTCTGATGTCAGTATTATTATTATTATTATTGTATTTTTATTATTATTATTTTGTTAGTAGTAGTAGTCATAGTAGTAATAATGGCAATATCATTATTAATACTTTTCTCATTGTTGCTTCTTTCTTTTTTTGTTAAATTAACATTATCTTTATTGCAGCAATTGTAGTAGTAGCATTAAAATTAATAATTTTGATATAATTTTAGAACTAGTAATATGAGTAGTAATAGTTAATAGCAGTTATAACACAAACATTTGCATATTATTTTAATATTGTTTTATAGTCATTATTGTAATTATTATTATTCATATTCTTATTCTTATAGTTCTTCTTGTTGTAATTATTTTTCTTCTTATTGTTATTATTATTATTATTATGTCTTATTGTTATTATTATTACTATTACTATTATTTATTAGTAGTAGTAGTAGTAGTAGCAATAGTAGTAGAAGTAGTGTCATTATTTATGCTTTTCTCATATTTTGTTTTATCTTTTGCTTAATTCTTTTTTGTCATTATAATTACTGTTGTTGTTGTTTTCAGGACTGTGGAGGTACATCAAAGTACAGGAAGACTTGTGATGAGAAGAGAACTCCGGTGAAAGTGTGTGAGACCTAGAGATATGCATCACTTGAAAATTGTGGCCTTTTTTTTCATTAGACTTCAATGATTTTAATCGCCTTCTATTTCTATTTGCAAGTCTCTGAATGTAGGTAAATAAATAAATTAAAAATACAAGCATACAAAGATTATCAGTAAATTTATTGTTTTAGGTTCCTACACCACTGATTGAAAATCTGGTTTTCTTTCACAAAAACATCTACAAAGCCAAGCCTAAAAGCTCCAACTTTACTGTTTCTAATGACAGACGTTACCTAAAATGCCAGACTCACATTAACAGTTTTACTTATGAATTATTTTGGTTAAACTTAAAGAATGAAACAAATTATTTAAATTATTTTTAAACTTTTATCATTAACATTAGTTTTTTGTTCTCAATGTTTCAAATTTGTTTTATTTATTTACATCATTATCAGTGTATAAAAATAAGGTAAAATGTTATAAGTTTATTGATATCATTATTGTTCTTTTATATACATGCATATATTATAATTTATTAACTGTGAGTTTCTTTGAATTGCAGCTGTTTTGTCTTAGACTGGCCCAGTGGTTGTTGTGAGGAGGATCACAGGAAGCCATTCACAGTTATGTAGAGTTAGCATTACAGGAAGTAGATCATCTTCCAGACTGGGTCAGAGAAAACCAGTCAGCTGTCAAACAGGCTTGTTACACTTCACTGTCAAATCTGAGCAAAGTTTGCCAGTCATTATCAAATTAACTATGTTAATCTGTGCAACTGAATTTTCCACATTTTAGTGTGTGTGTGTGTGTGTGTGTGTGTGTTTGTGTATGTATCTATATGTTTGTGCATGTTTCTGTATATGTATATGTATGTCTGTATGTGTGTTTTTGTGTGTATGTATGTATATGTCTGTGTGTATATATATACCTAGGTATAAGTTAAAGAAACCATGTTATCTTACTCTTTTGAAGTAAGAAACGGAAGGATAGATAGATAGAATAATGGGGAATAAATGGATGGATGATATGTATCACAGTGTGGATTCAGGGATAAATGTGCAGAGATAGGGTAAAAGAGAAAGATACAAAGATGGTTTGATCAACAGATGGTGATAAAGAGTTTGAGGGACGGATCTATAGGAAGATAACAAGACAGACTGACAGACAGATATTTAGAAAAAGAAAGAGAGGTAGATAGACAGGTGGGTAGATAGACAGGTGGGTAGGTAGACAGGTGGGTAGGTAGACAGGTGGGTAGATAGACAGGTGGGTAGATAGGTGAATAGGTTGATACAAGTCTGTTGAATGGGCAAACCAACAGAGAGACAAACACAGACACACACATATATATATATATATATATAGACTCACACACAGGTATCTGGATAAGTGAATACATTGACACAGATTTGCTGGATGGATTGATAACACACAGCTGTGTAGATAGATAAATCAGTAACGACCATATTATGTAATTGGACCATTTTGAAATAAAATGTTTGATTGTTGTTGCTGTTATTGATGTGAATGCTAAGCTGGGTTATTATTCCAAACTCAAAACATTGGACTGCTAAAAATTATTCAATATATCATTAACAACTGAGCTCAGTTAGTTTCCTGAGGAAGCTGGTGTTAACTATCTATCAACTCAGCAAGTTTAAACCTGCATGGCCAGACTGTATTAAATAATTATTATACAGGAATAAAAAAAAAATGATATGTATAATCAAAAATACTTCTAACCAGGTAATTTAAAAAAAAAAAAAAAAGATGTGTGGTTAAATTTTGAGCCAGTAGCATAAATCCTATCTTTGCATTAGTTTATCTCACACATTAATGATAGAGATTATTGGTAGCTGAGACTGGGGCAGGTATAAGCAGAGAGAGATATAGAAATATAGGGACATTGGCTAGAGCTATAAGTAGAGTGATAGAGACAGGTTTTGGAGAGACAGAAGATTGAGATAGATAAGTTTTAGAGATAAAATTAAAATATAGAGATAGTGAAACAGAAAAATTATAATATATAGGTGAAACAGAAGAAGTGATAAAGGTAGAGAAGAGAGAGAGAATCAGACATGTAATCGCGATAGAGGGACAGAGACAAGTGATAGAGATCATGGTAGACTGACAGACACATGATAGAGATAAAGACATAGAAACAGAGATAAAGGTAGAGAGGTAGACACGTGTTAGAGATACAGACACCAGTGACAGAGATTTAGATAAAGAGAGAAAGCAATAAAGGGACAGAAACATGTATTAGTTATTTAGGACAGAGACAAGTATTGGTGATGTAGGTAAAGAAAAGGAGACATACAGGTAGAAAGACAGACAAATGATAGAGAGGAAGGCAAGTGATAGAGATAATGGCAGAGAGACATACAAGTACTAGACATGCTGGTAGAGAATCATAAACAATCAACAGAGACATATGTAGACACAGAGACAGGTGTTAGTGATTATCTAACAAACTGAGTTTATGGTTATGAGTTAATCCATTGTATTGATTTACAGAAACAAGTTATCTCGAGATATGGTACAGTGTTTATTTTATCAAATTTCTATCAGGAAGAGATGTTATGACATATAATGTTTATTTATTAATTTCTGTTATCACAATACTGTACAGTGTTTATTTACTTATTGCTGCTAATATCACGTTTCAATGCAGTATTTACTTAATTTCTGTTATCTCGTCACTGTACAGTGTTTATTTACTTAATTTCTGTTATATCAAGTCACTGTATAGTGTTTATTTACTTAATTTCTGTTATCACATTACTGTACAGTATTTATTTACTTAATTTCTGTTATCACGTTACTGTACAGTATTTATTTACTTAATTTCTTTATTTTAATCTGTTATTGTTCAGTATTTATTTACTTAATTTCTGTTATCATGTTACTGTACAGTATTTATTTACTTAATTTCTGCTATCACGTTACTTTACAGTATTTATTTACTTAATTTCTGTTATCATGTTACTGTACAGTATTTATTTACTTAATTTCTGTTATCATGTTACTGTACAGTATTTATTTACTTAATACTGCTAATATCACATTACAGTATAGTATTTATGTACTTAATATCACATTACATATCCTGTATTTATTTACTTAATACTAGAGGAGATATTCTTCATATTTCACAGAATATAGTCGTCTACAGAGAGAAAGAATGAAAAATAAAAATAAAAATAGAAATGAAATAAAGAGTAATGATTTTGTATAAAAACATTTTGTATCTATTAAAACTGACATTTATTCATAAAATAAAATTAAAAAATTAAAATATTGTAACACCATAATAAAAAATAGAAATGACATAAAATGTTTTAACATGGCCAGTTTGGATACACGATTGATAAGTAGTGACATCTAACTTGTATGTATTTTGAAGAAGAAACAGAACTGCAGACAATCCTTCTAAATCTTCATCAATTGAGAGGTGCGCCACTTCTAAATGACAGTTGTAATGCACATTTTAAACTGGGTTTCTTTTTCTTTTTCGTGTTTTCTTGAGGAGTGTTTTTTTTTTTTCTGTATGTTACTTTATTCTATAATTTCCATAATATACGTAGACAGACAGTCAGACAAATAGAAAAATAGGTACATACATATAATCAAAGGATAACAGAAACATAACACACCAACAGTTTTCCCCCCTCTCTCTCTCTCTCTCTCTCTCTCTCTCTCTCTCTCTCTCTCTCTCTCTCTCTCAATCTCACGCCTACACACATAAACTCAAAGACAAAAACAAATGTGCAGCAAATATGAAAAAGTAAAAATAATAAAATAAATAAAATAAACAAACAAAATGTAATATAAAATAATGAAACGTGTCGTTTTATCCGCCCCCACCACACTTTGTCTGCGAAATTTAAACTGACATGATTAGAATTAAATCGTCATAACTCTATTTTTATACCAGATATTTAGGTATTCATATCAGTAGTAGATACATTCAAATATGTATAGCAGTACACTATTTTAGTTTTGCTTTTATCAGCTGTGAATTCAAAACTGTATCACATCTGTACAACTCTGTACTAGCAGGAAGAGACTTGGCAACAGCATTAAGAAATTTCAGTCTATGTTTATGAAGAAAGAACTAAAATGGAAAAGTTGAAAACAATTTCAGATCAAATGAAACAGCACTGTTCGATCGCACTAAACGATCCAAATCGTTACAAAGCCAACCCAATTGGTACATTTTTATATATTAAACGTTTCACGTTGGATTGGGAACGAGATGTTCAGCCTATTCCCACGAAAGTATTACGTCCCAGACAGAATTAACCGAACTACAAGAAATTCGTGAACATCTTCCAAGTTACGAAGATTTAGAAGGGGTCGCTGCAGCTGTGTTTCGACTTCAAGACACGTACAAATTAAATGCTACAAGATTAGCAGACGGTTTTATATATGAACGATATATACAGAGATTATCAGCAGAAGACAGTTATCAGTTAGGTCGCCTTGCATACAAAATGAAAAAAATACAAATATGTGCATATCTGAATGGAGACAAGTCTTGAGAAAGTAAGAACACAAAAATTCATGGTAATACACGGTAGAGAATTAGCTCGTGGACAAAAACGTGCTCCCAACAGAAGGAAAAAGTATTTAAGTATATCAAAACTTAGGAAAGAAAAGAGAAAAGAAAATTCCAGAGTTAAAGAAAAAACAACTTTGGATGCTCTCTGTCATGGTGAAGACGTTATTAAAGTACGACAGCGACATCGTTTGAAATGTCGCTACCACTGCAATATCAAAAATCTGCTTCTAATTCTTAAGCCTGCTAAAGAAGAGATTCTGCATTTCTCACCGAAAATTGTTCTCTATAATGGGTTTTTTAGTGATGCTGAAATTGAAGACATTAAAACAATTTCTTTGCCACTTTTAAAAACATCTGAAATCGATAACTATGGAAAACATGTGAAATCTGAGAAAAGAATTAACAAACATACATGTCAAGGAAGAGGTTGCATAGAAGCAGACACGAGAAGTCAGAAAAGAATTGAAGCAATCACAGGTTTTTCAATGAAAGCTTCAGAACCACTATGGAATAGACGGACAGTTCACGGCTCAAACTGACTATTTCAACATAGCAGATTCTTCCGGTGAAAACAGAATTGCCACGTGGTTAAACTATTTGAGTGATGTAGAAGGAGGTGCAACAGTGTTTCTTCATCTTGGTGTAAGAATACATCCTAAAGCAGGTGCAGCTATATTTTTGTATAATTTATATCGGAATGGTTCACCTAACAAAATGACAATTCATGGAGCTTGTCCCGTTCTGATTGGCTCTAAATGGGTGGCCGCGTACTGGTTTCTAAAAAAGGGACAAGAATTCAAGCGGCCATGGTCCACAAATCCAGAAGAATAAATGAAATCAGTGTAACTTTTAATGTGCGCAGGTCCTAGAAAGAGGTTTCTTGCTTATTGATTAATGTTTGGTTTGTAAATATTTTACATAGGCAATTATGTTAAAAAAAAAAAATGATTACTCTCGTTCAAAATATAATGATTACGTCTTGTAGCTTGAGTTTCTTCAACTTCTAAGAATCAGTGCAAATGTTACACTTTGTCTTTATATGACATACTTCTCCAAATTACTTTTAATGATCTATGTAGAATTATTGCATTATAAAGGACAACAGCTTTAAAAGTTTGTAAACATTAATCGGCGTCCGATGCAGCCATATTGGATTTTGATCGGAAGTTTCCGTGAGTTCTCGGAAGTTTTTAAACTTCAAAATTCAATTATTTTACGTCTACTTTCTGAACTTTTTATGATTTACACAGATAAAGAATAAACCGGCGCCTTTCCTAACTACTTTTTCAATTAAAATAAATGAAATAAATAAATAAAATAATTAAATAAAATTAAATGAAAAACAATAAATGAAATAGCATCTTTACTATAATTCATTAAAAAATAATATCATGTTAAATAAACAAAAAATACAGGAAACTGGTTTGTTAAAAGATAAAGAAAACGCAGGGAATGTTAATAAGCTGGTTCTGTCTGCTACAAAACACTAAACAGAATTGGTTATTTTCATCTAAAAGCAACAAATCTAATTTACCGTCACCGCGTATATGCGAGGAGTAATCTATTTCATAAGTTCGTGGTCTAAGAGAAACAACTCTATTTAACACGCACGTTGGTAAATATACAAAAAAGACTGAGTGTTGAGTAAAATTTAAAAAAATAAAAGAAAAAGAGAATTCAAGTCGCTTGAATATAGATCATTTACTGAATTTACTAAACTCACTAAAATTATTTTATTAAAAACTAGTAGAATAAGTTGGGGTGATTCTGGCCCCCGAGGTATATTATGACTTGCAGCCGCTATACTCCATTATGAGATTTCAAAACATAAGGTTAGTGATAAGTTATAACAGATAAACAGATAATCAGTTATTAAGTTCAGCAGAAGAAACTTGATTAATATGTGATAATTAGGCAAGAAATATGCGTTTTATTTTACTCCACCACTTGGGGCAATACTGGCCCCTATGGATGGGGTAAATTTGGCCCCCATATTTGGTGGTGAAATCAATAGTTTTGGCATTGAAAAATATCTTAAATTTAGTAGAGACAAGTTATCGAGAAATAAGTAGAGACAAGTTATCGAGAAATAAGTAGAGACAGACAAATATAGAAAGGCTGATACATGGGATAGACAGATCTAGTTAGACAAGAGACACTATAAGAGATACAGGAAGAGAGACAGATAGAAAGGTAGAGGGACAGATGTGATCTAGGTAGTAGAGAGAGGTAGAGCCAAATGATAGAGAAGATAACAGGTAGGAAAGCTGAGACATGGGACAGACATAGAGAGACAGAAACACATAATCAAGATATAACTAAAGAGATAGAGAAAGTCATGGGATAGAGATATAGGTGTAGAGAGTGATGTAGACAAGTGGCAGAGATATAGGTGGAGAGACAGAAAAAAGTGAAGATATATAGAGAGTGATATAGACAAGTGATAGAGATATAGCGAAAGGGGAAAGTGACGGAGATAGGTGGAGAGACACAGACAGGTAATTGACATGTAGGAAAGCTGAGACATGGGACAGACATAGAGAGACAGAAACACATAATCAAGATATAACTAAAGAGATAGAGAAAGTCATGGGATAGAGATATAGCGAAAGGGGAAAGTGACAGAGATAGGTGGAGAGACACAGACAGGTAATTGACATTTAGGCAGAGATTGATTTGGGATACAGGTATGTGTAGAGAGACATAGAAATGATACATTTATCAGTAGAGAGATAGAGAAGTGATAAAGGCAGAGAGAGAAACAAGTGATAGATATTCACTATATAGATGAACTGATGATGAATGATAAAGAGACAGGTTGATAGATAGACAGACAGGTTGACAGATAGATAGTGAAAAGCATGGTTACATGGATTGTAGATGTTATAATAAGGTCGACTGGTTAGACTAACATACAGAAACACAGAGTGAACAGGCAGACAAACACGCAGATAGCGAGAGAAAGATTAATGGACAGAATAACGGATTCGGACAGTTAGAGACACATATTAGAGTGACAAATATGTCCAAATACTGAACAGTCTAAAGAGAGTTTCAGAGAGAGAAAGAGAGATGGATAGAAACAAACACATAGATAGCTAGATAGATTATATGGACAGATAGCTGGACAAACAGGCAGAAGGTTTTAATATTTATAAGTTTAACAGAGAGACTGATGAACAGACCCACAGTGTTGACACATTTACATATTTACAGAACGAGAAGAATAGATGAATAGACGAACAGACAGACAGAGAGTCAGAAAAACGATTAGAATGCTGGATGAATACAGAGATTGAAAGACAGAAAAATAGAAAAAATAGATATGGAAATTTATAGAAACCGGTATGGCAAGGAAATCATATGCTGCTGCATCAAAGTATCAGCCAGATGTTTTAAAATTGATTTAATGTTGCGATAATGAAACAAAAATTATCACACAGATATTTAAAATGCAACAAATGCTGAATAAAAGCAAAATGAAACTATTGTAAAACACTTTAATCATACCTAAATTCAAATGTGTTAATTTTTACGTTTTATTACCTTCCTTTTCTTTCTTTTTTTTCTAATTTTTTTTTTGTAAATATTTTCTGTTGACTATTTACACCTTACAATAGGTAAATATTTGTTATTTTGTTTTAAAGAGTAATTACTGATATTATCGAGCAAAAATTAAAATAGAGGGAGTCAGGAATGCTGACTTGTTTCTATAGATTTATAACAGCCCATACTCTGATGCACATATTATACTAGCAGAAATGTCGTTCCTATATAGCGCATACACTCATCATGAAGAAATAATAAATAATAATAATAAAATTCAGTTTTACAAAGCAAATAATGTCATTTATTAATAACTTCTTCTTTTTGTTTATTTATTTATGCAAGCGAGGAAAAGATATAACAATAACAACAACAACAACAACAAATAATAATAAGAAGAAGAAGAAGAAGAATAGTACGAAGAAGAAGAATTCGCGATATTTTTTCGAGCGAACTGACTCATTTTTAAGAAGATAGTTCTGTAAACGTTGGAGTTTACTCTGGTTCTAAAAACATTACGTTCTCTTGTTTGAGTATTAGGGCCATCGCAAATAAAGTAATAGTAATAATACATACAAATCACCATAGCGCTTTACAAAGCATTTCATAATATTCTGACATTTAAAAATACGTCTATACTGCTCAGCTTTTGGTGGAATAACTTCCTGTGAATCATTAATGAATACACCCAGTAAGTAGTAGTACAACATTTTTTCTTACTTCTAAAATAAATGTTTTCACTTAAGGTCTATTTTGTTAACAGATGCTTTACTCGAAACGATTTATCTTTTGAATATTAAAAAAGTTTTGTACATTTTTGTTATTTGTTTTATAATTTTGTTTTTGAGCTAATACTGCGGAATGTATCTAGGTAGCCAGTGACTGGTTGACCTAGAGACTAACAACGTCAGACTAGATTTATTTGTTCATTGAGGAATGTCTCACCCTCTCTTTTACTGAGCTTTTTATTAAAAAACTCTTCTATATCGCTTACCTAAACACCTCAGTGGACTTTTCTCTTTATTTACGTTTGATTGCCACTGTTTATTTGTAATAGTTTGTAAAGTTTCTGTCTTGTTTATTAAACTGTTTACTGTGTTGGTAGATCGGAATATAAATTGTTTGTTTCAGTCAATGTTTACTTACTCGAGCTGTTTTTATTTTTATTTTTATGTTTTGTTGTTGTTTAATAGTTTTATGAGTATTGTATTAATGTCTGCTAATATCACGTTACTGTACAGTATTTATTTACTTAATGTCTGCTAATATCACGTTACTGTACCCTATTTATTTACTTAATGCTGCTAATATCAGAGTTTGCAAGATTAATAACTTAAAACTGACATTTAATTAGATTCCATATCGAGATTCTTCCTGATTTTTTTCTGTTCTTTGTTTCTGAAGGCTCATCCACATCCAAAATCTGTATATTTTTCATTTTGTCTGCAAGGCGACCTAACTAATAGCAGTGATCTGCATATACATTATTCATTTATAAAACCCGTTTGCTAATCTTGTTGCTAATTTGTTTGTATTTTTTGAGAAGAAACAGAGCTGCAAACAACCCTTCTAAATCTTCATCACTTGAGAAGTGCGCCACTTCTAAATGACAGCTGTAATGCACATTTTAATGTTTCTTTTTCTTCTTGAGGAGTGTTTTTTCTTCTGTATCTTACTTTATTCTGACATAAATTATTAATGTAATTTCCATCATATAGATAGAAAGACAGACAGACAAATAGAAAAATAGGTAGTTACATATAATCAAAGGATAACAGAAACATAACGCACCGAAAGTGTTTCACACACAGACACATAAACACGTACACACACACACACACACACACACACACACAAAAACTCGGAGATAAAAACAAATGTACAACAAATAAGAAAAAGTAAAAATAATAAAATAAATAAAATAAACAAATAAAATGAAACAGAAATGAAACATAAAATAATGAAACGTGTCATTTTATCCCTCCCCCATCAGTTTAATAACCTGCATATTATAAACTGATATATATTTAGAATTATATTCATCATAACTCTATTTTTATACCAGATATTAAGGTATTCATATCAGTAGTAGGATACCTTCAAATATGTATCAGCAGTACACTATTTTGGTTTTGCTTTTATCAGCTGTGAATTCAGAACTGTTTACGTCCGTATCACATCTGCACAACTCTGTACTAGCAGGAAGAGACTTGGCAATAGCATTAAGAAATTTCAGTCATGTTTGTAAAGAAGGAACTAAAATGGAAAAGTTGAAAACAATTTGAGATCAAATAGAACAGCACTGGTAAATTTTTATATATTAAACGTTTCACGTTGGACTGGGGACGAGATGTGCAGCCTATTCTTCACGAAAGTATTACGTCCCAGACAGAGCTGACTGAACTACAAGAAATTCGTGAACATCTTCCAAGTTACGAAGATTTAGAAGGGATCGCTGCAGCTCTGTTTCGACTTCAAGACACGTACAAATTAAATACAAGATTAGCAGATGGTTTTATATATGAACGATATATACAGAGATTATCAGCAGAAGACTGTTATCACTTAGGTAGCCTCGCATACAAAATGAAAAAATACAACTATGTACATATTTGGATGGACATCATTCTCGAGAAACAAAGAACGGAAACAATTCAGAGAGTATTTCATGACTATGAAATTAACGGTAGAGAATTAGCGGGACAGATAGAACACGTTTTAAATCTGACAAATGAACAGTTACTTTTAGCTCCTAGATTAGAACGTGCTCCGAATAGAAGGAAAAAGTATTCAAGGACAGAAAAGAGAAAAAGAAAATGCCAGAGTTAAAGAAAAAACAACTTTCGATGCTCTCTGTCGTGGTGAAGACGTTATTAAAGTACGACAGCGACATCGTCTGAAATGTCGCTACCATTACAACAACAAAAATCCGCTTCTAATTCTTAAGCCTGCCAAAGAAAAGATTCTGCATTTCTCACCGAAAATTGTTCTCTATCATGATTTTATCAGTGAGGCTGCAATTGAAGACATTAAAACAGTTTCTTTTGCCACTTTTAAAAACATCTAAAATTAGTCACTATGGAAACATTTTCAAATCTGAGATAAGAATTAGCAAAAATACATTTCTAGGAAGAGCTTTCACAGAAGCAGACAAGAGAATTCAGAGAAGAATTGAAGCAATCACAGGTCTTTCAATGAAAGCTACAGAACCACTTCAGGTGGCAAACTATGGAATAGGCGGACAGTTCACGGCTCACACTGACTATTTCAACATAGCATATTCTTCCAGTGAAAACAGAATTGCCACGTAGTTAAACTATTTGAGTGATGTAGAAGGAGGTGCAACAGTGTTTCTTCATCTTGGTGTAAGAATACAACCTAAAGCAGGTGCAGCTATATTTTGGTATAATTTATATCGGAATGGTTCACCTAACAAAATGACACTTCATGGAGCTTGTCCAGTTCTGATTGGCTCTAAATGGGTATCAACTTACTGGATTCTAAAAAAAGGACAAGTATTCAAGCGACCATGTTCCACAAATCCAAAAGAATAAATGAAATACGATGCAGCTTTTAATGTGCGCAGATGCTAGAAAGAGATTTCTTTGTTGTTTGTAAATTTTTTCCATAGGTGTTTATGTTAAAAAAAGAAAAATAAATAAAAATATATTTAAAGTATTTCTTATTGCATGTTATTGATTTTTTTTTTTTTTATCGTGCTTTTTTTTTTTTTTTTTTTTTCATTTCTTCTTTCTTTCTTGCTTAATTCCGCAGTATTTTTCAAAGATGCCTGTTTGTGTAAATGATTAGTCTCGTTCAAAAAACAATGATTACGTCTTCTTGTCGCTTGAAAATGTAAATGCTACACTGTCTTAGGTAAAAGATACAACGACAAACCGATATAAATATGCTTGCTGCATTGTAATAGCTGTTATAATAGCTTGTTCTTGAGATGAAAATTAAAGATCGTTTTAACTGTAAATGTTTATCTTTAAATATTTTTAAGGGTGTTTAATTAATTAATTAATTAATTTATCAGAAAATGAAACGCCAAAATAATCAAAGATGATGTATGTGAATATTTATAATATTATTATTTTTTTAAATTGTTCTTTTTTCATAGGTCTGTAATTTAACCTCAAGTAGTTCAAGTTTTTAGTTTTAGTGAAACATTTCACCATTATTTCAACAAAGAGGGAAACGTCAAACCAGTATACACGTGTTTGATCAAAGTATTAACACTGGCTACTTATTTCAGCCAAACGTCGACAAGTCTGTTTTGATATGTACACCAAATTCTTATTATCACTAGTAAGTAATGGTTTACACTGCTTGTAATAACTTAAGTCATACATATATATATATTAGCAGTCCATTGTAGATGTAAATTGTCATCAAGTATCTGTTGTGATAAAAATGAGGTCAACAAACAAGTATATTAGAAACTGGCAATCTCTCTCTCTCTCTCTCTCTCTCTCACTCACACACACACACACACACACACACACACACACACATGCACATACACACACACACACACACATAAAACCGCTTATTACTTGTTATTTCATTGAGGTAAAATAAAAATACATTCGTATAAAATAAACTTCTTAAGTAATATTTTGTATAGTTTTACTTGATTAAATTGTATAATGAAAATGTATAAAATTCACCACATTGATGCGATTCAGTATATTACTATTTCATTTTTATTTTACAGAATTATCATAAATGTCAGTACTCGCTGTACATTGCATAAATTGTCCTCGAACATTTCAGATGGCCGGTTTGTTGTAAGAATATAAAACTGTATTTATTACGTGATGAATAAATGAAATTATTATAATTATTATTATTATTATTATTATTATTATTATTATTATTAATATTTTAACTGTACACAATGGACTCTATCGGGAATCTATTATTAACATAAACTAATCTAATCCGGATAAATCCTGGTGCAGATTTCAGAACAACAGAAAAGTTTATATAGTAATTACATTGTTAACAACGGAACGCAGTTTTCTAAGTATTCTCATTTGTTAAAGAATAGTTTATATAGTAATTACATTGTTAACAACGGCTCGCAGTTTTCTAAATATTCTCATTTGTTAAAGAATGACGGCAATTTGAACACAATCAGACTGAACTGATCGCGCTTTTGAAGGGTTAACAATGACACTAAACTTCTTGTAATTACTACGTGCATCTAGATGAACAATATTATTGTTAGTTTTTCACGTTTTTCTATTGTGTAAACAGAAAGATTTAGCTACGTAGTGACTATTATATGAAATTGTAGAAAACCAGAGAGAAAACGAAATAAAAAATCTGAATGGACTGACGATACAAGCAAACCTTCGTACCACTGGTTATCTTAAAATGAGAAAAAAATTAAGTCTTTTGCTGCTGTTATCGAAATCAGCTTTTGCTGCTGTTATCGAAATCAGCTTTTGCAATTAATGTTAAACTTGGAGGCCACGACAGAGAAATTTGGAGAGAAATATGAAAAAAAAAAGAAAAAAAAAAAGAAGAAAAAAACATTCATCAGTGACAGACTATTTTTTCACTGACAGTTAACCTTTAACATTTGTTAATATTCTAGTTTTATATTATTTTAATCTTTATAAATCTGTATTTATTTTTTATTATTTATATTTTAGTTATTTATCACATATTAATAGACACGGCATATTGTTTATATTATGTAAATTGATATATGCTATTCCTGGAACGTACCTACACATTCACATTTATTACTCTTTATACAGCTTTATACGTTGTTTCGTTTTCAGCGATTTGCTGTGGTGTGCAGTGACTTACACCGAGAACCCCATAAACAGAAGAAAGAAAGAAACTATAGCTGAAGGGAGATTACTCTCATATGATAATAATTTTGTTTTGTGTGGTGCGGGATTCCTGCCGTTATTTGCGGTATTTGTTATTTATGAATTTTGCAGATAAATATAGATCCTAAAAATCACGAAGAGTTGATTTCTTTATATATATATACAGGTAATAGTAGAATATTTCTTTCTTGAAATGATTGTTGTTGTTGTTTTTTGTTTTTTTCTAATTTAGCTTGTCAAATGTTTTATCAGACAGTGTGTAAGTGCATGTGTGCATGTGTATGTATTGTATGCACGGATAGATAGATAGATCAGATAGATCCTGAAGTCACTATCAGTAATTGCAATATATGATCACTAGATAAGTTTCTATATTTTCAGTCAGTAAACAAAAACAATGTTACTTTTTTTAATATTTAATTACCAGTTTAATCGTAAAAGCCCCTAGTGCCTGTACAAACTTCAGCAGCTCCATCCATATGCAGGACAGACAGTCGGTGTGTGGGTGACTAGGGCAGGGAGGTGGATAGGATAAAAACGGGTGAGCTTAGGGTCCCGGACAGAAAAGTTGAGTTGAACACATGCCCTCCCGCTCTACCCCAGAAGCACGGGCTGTCTGCCAGGGGAAAGTGTTCTCACCTATTTTTATCTATCCGCCCCCTGCCCTAGTCCCCGGCATTTTTCGAGATTCCATTTATCCCATATGGATAATTAGCGTACGTAAGCTTAGTGAGTACATCTCACGTAAGGCTAAAGTTGCCAGCACATATCACTAAAGGGAGATAACTCTAATCGATATAATTTTTACTTTATTTAGTGAGTACATATGACGTAAGGGAGATAACTGTAATCGATACAATTTTCACTTTGCTTAGTGAGTACATCTCACATAAGGGACATAACTCTAATCTATGTTTGTGAACACATATCACTAAAGGGAGATACGTCTAATCGATATAATTTTTAATTTGTTTACTGAGTACATCTCATGTAATGGACCTAACTCTATTCTATGTTTGTGAGCACATATCACTAAACTGTAATCAATATAGCCTTTACTTCGCCGAGTAAACTCCTCCCACCTCTGGTGACACATCACGGGGTATGACCCATGTTATATATAAAGAAAGTGATGTTTCCACAATATTTCGTAGATGAATCTGGAATCGGAAAGTACTGCTGATGTCTCCAAAAACGCCGAGATTCAATCCCACGATCTCACACATATGAACATGCTTACAAGAAACATTAAAGTTTCAACTTGGTTCAGTACTTTCACAATGGGTGAGGGTGGGGTACTAGGGCAGGGGGGTAGGGGCCATGCGTTTTTATTTCTTAAACTATTTTTTTTTTTATTATTGTTCTGCTGTTACAATCTTCTATATTGAATAAACAATGTCTTAATAATAGTTACCAGCGAATATATTCACAAATAGTTATTTCCCTTTAATATGAAAACGAATACTTTCTTGGATGACGTTATCTCCCCTTTCTTATATTATAAAAGGGTTAATCAGATAACTCTATATAAGAATATGTTCGTTTTAACCTGAATAATCAAGAGAAAAATGTAACAAAAGAGAGATAAATCTATATAGGAATATATTCGTTTTAACCTGACTAATGAAGAGAAAAATGTAACGAAGGGGAGATAACTCTATATAGGAATATGTTCGTTTTAACCTGAATAATGAAGAGAAAAATGTAACAAAGGGGAGATAACTCTATCCGAGAGGTTATTCGTTTTCATGTTAAAGGAAGATAAATCTATATAGGAATATGTTCGTTTTAATCTGAATAATCAAGAGAAAAATGTAACGAAGGGGAGATAACTCTATATAGGAATATGTTCGTTTTAACCTGAATAATCAAGGAGAAAAATCTAACAAAGGGGACATAACTGTATACAGGAATATGTTCGTTTTAATCTGAATAATCAAGAAGAAAAATGTAACAAAGGGGAGATACCTATATCCGAGAGGTTATTCGATTTCATGTTAAAGGGAGGTAAATCTATATAGGAATTTGTTCGTTTTAACCTGAATAATCAAGGAGAAAAATGTAACAAAGGGGAGATACCTCCATCCGAGAGGTTATTCGTTTTCATGTTAAAGGGAGATAAATCTATATAGGAATATGTTCGTTTTAACTGAATAATCAAGGAGAAAAATGTAACAAAGGGGAGATACCTATATCCGAGAGGTTATTCGATTTCATGTTAAAGGGAGGTAAATCTATATAGGAATTTGTTCGTTTTAACCTGAATAATAAAGGAGAAAAATGTAACAAAGGGGAGATACCTCCATCCGAGAGGTTATTCGTTTTCATGTTAAAGGGAGATAAATCTATATAGGAATATGTTCATTTTAACCTGAATAATCAAGGAGAAAAATCTAACAAAGGGGACATAACTCTATGTAGGAATATGTTCGTTTTAATCTGAATAATCAAGGAGAAAAATCTAACAAAGGGGACATAACTCTATGTAGGAATATGTTCGTTTTAACCTGAATAATCAAGGAGAAAAATGTAACAAAGGGGAGATACCTCTATTCTAGAGGTTATTCGTTTTCATGTTAAAGGGAGATAAATCTATATAGGAATGTTTATTTTAACCTGAATAATCAAGGAGAAAAAATGTAACAACGGGGACATAACTCTATCCGAGAGGTTATTCTTTTTCATGTTAAAGGGAGAGAATATCAATATATTCGCTTGTGATTAATGTTCAGGTATATTTTCAACCAATGGAATCCAGTAATTTTATTGAATTTAATTAGTGGACATTGCTTAATCATTTGATAAGCATTTTAAATAATGAATGCTTTTTACAATTATAAATCAGATGGAAATATTTATAGGATATTCTTTTTTTGTTATATTAATATATCAATATCTAAAAGGTAAATAACATCTTTTTTATATTAATAATAATTTCAATGTTGAAAATATCTAATTTGTTGAAATCTAAAATTTACAAAACGAAAATTTATATTTTGATATAACTCTGAACTTGAAATATGATAAGGATAGTGAGAACTTAAAAATACAAGAATTATGGTCTACATTATACTTTTGTCCGATGGTAAAATGAGAAAAAAATGAATATTAAATATAATAAACAATAAAATATTTCTTAATAATAGTTACCAGCGAATATATTCACAAATACAGTTATTTTCCTTTAATATGAAAACGAATACTTTCTCGGATGGAGTTATCTCCCCTTTCTTACATTAAAAAAGGGTTTATCATAATTACTTGATATGAAATCATTTTGTGGAAATATGTGAATAGAAGATTCATCAAAGTTTGTGAAAATATTTAATGTAATAAAACATTTCTTATTGATTCATTATGCCACTATTTGTTATTTTTCGTTTAAAATTATTATCAAAATTATCAAACAATCATTAATTTAATATATATTCTTAAAATTTAATTTCATATCATTTCTTTAGCACTTAACTAAATGAATTAAATGAAACAGAAATCTAAATTACAAAATACATCATTATTTTTTTTTTTCCTTTTTCAAAATTTGTTTTGTTGTTGTTAATGTTGTCAACCATTATCATTGTTATATTCATTCCTATTAATGGACAACAGAGTTATTTCCCTTAGACTACTTTGTCTATGAAACTGACTAATTATTATTATTATTAGTAGTAGTAGTAGTAGTATCTCTGTGCATTCTTAGTTTATTTCATACATTTAAGATGTTTCTTTACTAAAAACTTAATATTTATTCATTCATACTATTCAGAATAAAAATAAGAATTTAAATTTATTACGACATTCCGTTTTGATACGTGAAAATTTGTATATATTATTTATTATAATTAGAGAAAGAGAGATTTGGGTTTCACTACGACTAAGATTGTACGTTTTCCTGAAAATTTCATTTCACTGTAAAAATGTAGCATAAAAATTTCAATTACATATAATTACTGTTTTTCTGCCATTTCATACTGACACATTTAAGTTTCACAGATATAATGATTTCTAGAGCGCAGAATGTAACATCAATTCAGGTGTTTAAAAGTGTAATTAAGTGTGTTTGTGTGTGTGTGTGTGTGTGTGTCATCTTTCTTTCATTTTTGTTGTTGATATTATTGCTAACACTGTTATTTTTTTTACTGTGGTACATAATTATTACTAATTTTATTATTGTTATTATTGCTAATATTGGTGTTATAGCTGTTGCTTTTGCTGTTGGTTAATTTTGCTTTAGGCAGAATTGATAAGTTTGTGTGGAGAGAAGAAAGCGAGTTACAGAGAGAGTTAGAGAGAAAAAGACAGAGACAGAGAAAAACACATGGAGAGAGTTACAGAGAGAGACAGACAGACAGACAGACAGAGAGAGACAGAGACACAGATAGTGTCAGAAAGCCAGAGAGAAAAAGTGAGTCAGAGACACATAGTCAGAGACAAAGAGAGAAAGACAGTGAGAGAGACAGTGAGATAAAGAGAGACAGATAGGGATTGAGACAGAGGGAGAAAGAGACAGAGAAAAAGAGGCAGGGACATAGGGAGATAGAGAGAGATGGAGAGAAAAAGAGAGACTCAGAACAGATAGAGACAGAGAGAGAAAGAGAGATTCTGAGAGAGACAGAGACAGAGGGAGAAAGAGAGATTCAGAGAGAGACAGAGAGATATAGAGAGAGACCGAGAAAGAAAGACTGAGAGAGACAGAGTCAGAGAGCGGAAGAGAGAGACAGATAGACAGAGAGAGAAAGAGAGAAAAGAGAGAGACAGTGATAGAGGGAAAGAGAGACAGAGAGAGCAAGTCAGACAGAGAGAGATAGACACAGAGACAGAGAGAGTCGCACAGACAGAGATAGACAGAGAGAGAAAGAGAGAAAAGAGAAATTGATAGAGAGTAAGAGAAAGAGAGAGACACAGAGAAAGAGACAAACCATTAAGAAAATACTAATCATTAACCAAATACTAACCATTACTAACATCCACTACGTGTACTAAACCACACCATGGTTTATTGTGGCAACATTTCCAAAGGGAATGGCTAATTAGTACATTAATATAGTAACATTATTTTGGTTAGATAGATAGACAGATAGATAGATTATGATAGATAAATAGAAATACCTACATACAGATATACTTACTGAAGATAGATGAACAGATGGATACATACGGTATTGCTACTTTTTCTTATTTTGAATATATTGTCATTACTTTGAAAGCTCTTTCTATATACGGATAGACAGACAGGCCAACATATATATATATATGGAAAAATAATTATTATTTCTTTTACATTTTATTATTGTATCTACAGGAAAGACAAGATTATGGAATCAGCTTCAGTTACAAGAATAGGGAGAAAAATTTAAGCAGATGAGGTGTCTACTGATATGGAACAATTATTATTCACAAAAGATGGATTTTTCTTTCCAAAGCAGTTTCCTAACCTATCAATCTATTTTTCAAGCAATCAATACGTCTAACTATCTCTACATCAAGCTATCGTACCCTCTTGGTTACAAATAGCACAGTCTATTTTGCACACACACACAAACACACACAAACACACACACTCACACTCACACACATTTACGTATAAACTCTCTCTATTTATATCATATTTAATTATTTAAATACATTCTTTTTATCTATTTATCTATCTATAAATATATTTATTTATCCCATGTACATAAGCAACAGACTCAGTCTTTCTTACAGCTGGGAGAGTATATACTCATACCTGCTTGCATCTATCTAGCTTTCTTCTGTCTATCAATTTACCTCTCTATCCACCCTTTTTTACACACGCACACACACACACACATATACATACTAATCATCTTTAAACACACAAATAAATTATCATTACTATACACGTTATGTATGTGTGTGTATACATCTATATATATATATATATATATATACACACACACACAAACCCATTTCTTAACACACATGTCTGTATGTCTGTCAGTCTGTCTACAAATCAATCTACCAAACTAGTAACATACCTACATATCAGTTTATCTCTCTAGCTTATACGTCTATTTTTCAATAACCATCTATCAATAATATATAATAATAATAACATATGTGAAAATATTTCTTTATGAAAGATTTTCTAATACTAAACAAGAAGAATGCAAAGCTGAAATCCATAAAATTGTGAATTCTCCTCTGAATCTTCAGCACTGACTTGCCTTGTACTGTAAGGGAGAGAGTGAGATCTGAAAACTCTGTCTTTGACCAAGTGTTTAAAAGAAATACACAATCTGACATGGACTTGACAGTTTCCACCTGTAAATTGAAAAGAATTCATTGTCATCAGCCTATAAAAATAACAGGCATTTTAGTTAAATAACTAATTGATAAGTTATGTCATTTATTAGTTTACTGCAACAGTAACACTGAAACTAATAAACTGTTTCATATATGAGTCACTTGTTTCTTACTATTTGGTCACAATCGGGCAATTTTGTGGATTTTGTGCATTCCCCTTTTTTTAGACAGATTCATCTAAATAAACAAATATAGAAAGAAAAATTAATAAAATTAAAATAAAATAACAATAAATAAAAATAAGCATAAAGTTTATCATTCTAATCTTAACGTACATTATTTAAATGACTATTTTTTTTACCTATATCAGGCTAGGAGCATTTGATTAATTTGCACAATAAAATCTTTGGGAAGAAAAATTTCAGTCATGGAAACATTATTATGAATTATACTTTAACAATGTTTTCATACTGACTTTATTTATCTGGATATAGGTGTGAATTACTGAGAACAAAATAAAGAGAATTCTATCATTTTAACCAAGTCTGTGTGAAATAAATATTTCCCATAAAATAATTATTAGTGGCTCTTGTAAAAAAAACATACGGAAGGAAAGAAACGGTTGCCCAAATAATTTTATTATTAGTTATTATTATAAAAGATATCGAGACCTCTTACTTCAGAACAGTTCTCTGTTTTATTGAATTCCTCTGACTGGCTAGTAACAGTATCAGAAGAATTTGTCATCTTCAGGTTTTTTTTCTCAAAATCACCTGCAAAACCAGAAAGAGATTTCACTTTAATGTTTTTCTTTGCCTGGTTTTAGCACCTTCAAGTTTTTCTCCTGATATTTGACAGTTGAGATTGGTGACTGTTGTAAGACCAACTTAAGAATTGTTGTAGTCTGACGTGGTCGGCTATAATGTCCAGGCCACCAAAATTGAGCTCTTCATCAGCAGAACTGAACAACTCTGAGTCAGAGTCACATTGGTGGGTGCACTGCCTAGTTTGAGTAAATAAATAAAAACATAAATAAAATACTGCTACTATTACATTTACTGCAACACAACATGCTACTTTTATTACCATCATTACTATAACTAATATTTACTATTATTCCTTATTCAACTAGGGTTACTGCTATTAAAATAATACTCCTATTACTAAAATTACTATCCATTAATAATAAAAGTGATATGTTTGTTCTCTTCATTATTAGTCCTAAGCCTTTATTTCTTTATACTAATATTATTATAATTACTACAACAACAACTATGACTACTATTACTACTACTATCACTGCTGTTACACAACTCTTCTTGTTACATTTATCATAACAATTTCTCTGAAAACAACTACTATTAGTACTGCTACTACTACCATTACAACCAGTAATTTGACTACAAACAGTTTTTTTAATCACCATGAGTCTCACAAGATACATTACTATTACACAGCTATGGACATCAGCTAAAACATCACCAAAATTTTACAACATTACTACAACAAGTAGTTTATTATTAATACTACTACAAGAATTAATGCTGTAACAACTACATTACTACAACAATGGCAATGACTAATACTGCTACTATAACAACAACCTCTATAGATCCTCCTGTTCTGCCATATTCTTTGATGACATTTCTCCCCTGTGGTGACTCACACAATTAGCTCTTCTTGTGTACAGAGCAGTTTCTGAAAAACAACAGTAATTTATTTATTTATCTTTATAGTTATATATGTATCTGGTATCTATCAGATACAGATACAGAGAGAGAGAGAGAGAGACAGAGAGAGAGAGAGAGAGAGAGAGAGAGAGAGAGAGAGAGAGAGAGAGAGAGAGAGAGAGAGAGAGAGAGAGAGAGAGAGAGAGAGAGAGAGAGAGATAGAGAGAGAGAGAGAGAGAAATTTAGAATAATTCCAGTGGCAGAAAACTTTATCCTCAGTGCTGGACAGCACCTTCTACTGAAACAACTTCACTAGCAAACATCAGCACATCAATTAGAGCTGTATGTGTATTCTGAAAATAAAAATATACAAATAAAATAATAAAAATAATAAACTGTTAAAAATAAATAACTAATGTTTCTGTTATTATTTAAATTTTACTGTTATCAGTTGCTGGATTATTCAGACACAAAGGGGTGTGGGATATTTTTGATATATTTTGTATAATAATTATAATGATAATGATAATAATGATAATAATGATAATAATTTAAATAATCAACAAAACAATAGCAAACAAATGATTATTATTATGCTATTTTACAATCAGTAAAGAGTTGTTACTATAAAACTTATTTTATTTGCTAAGAAATAAAAATAAGATAAAAAACTTACAACTTGGAATTGTGTTGTCTGAATCAGGTACAGGACTAGCTCGGTCCTTCGAACTATCAATATGGCGAGACATCACTCTCATGAATGTTGCTTTCCTGAGTCTCACCTTGTTCTGCTGCAGCTACAGCCTTTGTTTTCTTCTCTCTCTTTTCTTTATCTTCTCATCCAGCTTCATTATCAGAGCAGCAAGCTCAAATATCACCTGCTGCTCAACTTCCTGGTTGTTTTCTTTGCCACAGTCACGCACACGTCATCAGGCAGCATAGCAGATGAAGTGTTTTTACCAGCATCAGCTTGTTTTCACAAAACTGCAGAATTCAGTGGTGATCTGCTCTTTCCTTCTTGTTCCTGTCCATGCTGAATGTAAACCATTGATATATCCATATTATAGTATTCCAGCATCACTTGCACTCTACAGTGTAGTTCTGGTCAGTGACTGTGTAGCTGGATGAGAAATTTATAAAATGTTTCACTCGCATCTGATTTTTCATAGAAACATTCTTTAAATTCATTTGGAACATTTTCTCCTTATACATTCTGCAATATCCATGCCACTGATGATTTTAATTTGTTCTGGAAAACATCAAAAATAAATAAATATTAGTAATGATATGAAAAAGCAAATGAATAATAATAATAAATACCTTATACATTCATAGGTTTATACTGTATGAGTTGAACATTTTGTAATACATATAGGTGTGTTGAAGCAATTATTGTCAACCAGGTACATTATCCGTAGATACAGATGTAAATAGTTTTGGATGGCCGTAGTATTAGTCATATTATCTGCATAAAATTTGCAGTGATTGGTAAAACAAAATTAAGACTAAACAATTCTTCTTTATGCTGTTCACATTTGAAAAAAATCTTAAAATAAAAAATAAAAATTGATAAAAAAAATCTTAAAATAAATAAAATAAATAATAAATAAATAAATATCCGAGTAAGATGGCTACCATCAGGTGGCTGTGACGTTTAAATTATACTTAAATAAAATCCAAAAAATCCAAACTCATTAACAACTATAATAATAAATAGTACTACCTGTCTGCTTCACAAAATGAAATACTTTAAGCAACTTTTTTGTTGCATGATAATGCGATTACACCAATTCTGTAGAAGATTCTTCTAATGTCAAATAAAAAATTAAATCCGTCAAGTCTCGACAATCATCCCGCATTTTTCCGAAAATACAATCCTAAAAAAAAGAAATAAAAAGAGTTCAAAATAAATAAATAAAATAAAGGAACATAACAACTTTTATTAAAATATACTCGATGTGGTTCTTTTTTATTATTATTATTATTTGTTGCTTTTTTTTTTTAGCCAATCATTGACGTAAACTTCAAAATAAACGGTGTTGTTCTTTTTTTCCCCTACTTTTTCTTTCTTCTTCTTTTTTATTTATTTATATTTATGCACCAAATAAAATCACAAAGCTTACAGTTCACGCTAAATAAAATAAAATGGTACAACATTTATTTATCTTAAAACAAATGTGTGTGTGTGTGTGTGTGTGTGTGTGTGTGTGTGTGTGCGCGCGATCAATGTTTGAACCTGTTCTATCAGTTCTATTATCAGTATCAAAGTGGAAACTAATCAAATGAAGGGTATATTTCACCTTTTCGGACGACTTCTCCTGGTGTACTGAAATGTTAAATAAAAACATGTGAAACTAAATACAACAAACAGGAAAGTAAAAAAGATAGGTACTTAAGAGAAAAAAGAGTGTGGCTGACTAGACTGATTTCGATGCCTATATTAATGTTCATAAATTGATAGATTTGATTAGTTTTGATTAGATTTGATTAGTTAAATAGAAAAAAAGTAGAAACATCTAGCAAAAAAAAAAAAAAAAAAAAAAAAAAAGAAAAAAAGAAAGAAGTAAACCAAAAATAAATAAATCACACTTCACGTTCACAAGCAGGTACCTGCATTGTCTCTTGTATTGTTTTAAGTATTTCCTAATTTTCGTTGCTTGTAAAGCAATGAAATTATTTTGATAAAAAAACTATTAAAATAAGCTATAGTTTTCTTCAAAACGATTGCGTTTTTCATCCATTGACTTCAGTGTAAAAATGACAAAACAATTTTCAACAAAAGATTTCCAGAAGATTTCCAGACGTAGAAGATCGGCGGGAAATATAAATATGTCGACTAGACATATCTCATAATCTATCTTGAAAAAAGACCAAACCCACCTTAGGCCTATAATTCCCACATTTCTAACTACCGCCAATGTTTTGCACGCACATGCACAGTCTTATACAAAGACTGTTTTAAGAAAGATTTATGTATATATACACAGATCATGATCATAATATCTGTATGTCAAATCAGTTTAATGTGAAAACGTAGTACAATAATTCTTCTAGTACTTCAAATAGTATATTATTTGTTTTGAGATACTACTGCAGCTGTTATTTAAGAAGCTTTACAAGACAACTTAGAAATTTAATAGATCCGTAATTATCCGCATCATTTTTAATCAGCCTTAGAAAAAGAATGGGAATTAGTGAATGCAAAATGGGCTATAGATACAGAGATTTCAGCAGTTGTTATCTACATCAAAATATCCACACACACACATTATTTATATATGTGATTGTTTTTTTTTATGTGTTTATGCATATACTTAGAATTAGAAATCGCATTGGCTTAAGAATTTTATTGTCAAAAATAATCATTTTCTAATTTCATTCGAATTTAAGTCCAATTCGCTAGTTTTCCACTGTTTTTCACTAAACATTTATTCATCTGCATAAAACTTTTTAAAATTGAAAACAGAAGCATTCGGGATTGTACAGAAATAAACTAGAACTATGCATTTATAGATGTTTTTGAAACATTTCAAAAACTGTTTACATAGTATCCTTTTTTCTTTTCTTTTCATTTTTTTATCTGTAAATAAAAGTGTAACCTCTCAAAACATTATTTTACAAAAACGCTACCGCACTGGCTGCTACACCATCATATTTTGTATAAACAAGAATGTATGTCGCCAAATATAACAATATCGTTATTAAACCTGCTTTTTTTCTATCAAAAAGTTCGCATCATTGAATGATGGTGTATCGAAAGTTCTGTTACAGTTGTCGCCCTTCGCAAAAGTGCAATTTTTTTATTTTTTTATATATATATATATATATATATACACACTAGTGGTAATATAGATGAACATTATTAATTAATTAATGTATTCATTTATCATCATCATCATTATTATTAGTAGTGTTATTATATTAATTATTAAAATAAATCATGTAGACTGTCTAAAACATTTTTATGAGGATGTTAATGATCTACCTTTTAGTTTTTATTTTGCCTTGGAAGTGAACACCTTTCATTATTTCTTATGTTTAATTTATTTTATTTTTAATGCAGGAAAATTTGTAATTCACATGCTATAACATGAACAGAAGTTTAAATGTTCAACAACAAATGTAAAGAAAGCTAACAAAGAGTCTAGAAATGAAAAATGATCAGTTAATTTTAACTGAATTCTTTCAGTGGCTGTTTTCATTTGTCACCAGTAATCTATGTTTAGTTACAACGGGAAGGTCTACGTTGTTCAAGGCCACCGAGAGACGTCCTGTCCGTCTCTTTACAATAATCTCTTACGTCTACAAATCGTGCTGGGGATGGGTTGAAATTACTTCTTAATTGTATTACACTGTACAAAAGAAGGTGCTGAAAGGTAAGATTGATGTTCATCAAACACAGAGTCACACACAGGTACACAGACCAGGATGAATTACATTTAGCTGTAAACTGACGGATATGTCGGGTGAATGGAAAGGAATCAGAGATGATTTGATGCATTTTTGTTCAACTGATAGATAGACAAAACAAGAGATTATAGATTAATAGGAAGATAGATATGTATGTAGATAGATACAAAGATAGATAGATAGGTATAAAATGAAAAAGGTTGATATGACCGTGTCATAGTTTGTATTCAGTTAATAAAACAATTTATCAGTCTAATCTCGCGCCCACTCAACTTTTTCTTTACAGTTTTAGAAAAGATTATTAATCTGTGTGTTTCTCTATATACTTACCTACTGCTAAAAGCCGAAAACGTTATCAGGTGCAACATTAACGTCATAAATTATATTACACTACAGATTAAAATGATAATTTCGAGTAAGAACTTAGATCATAGAGAATACCTGTATTTTGAGCGTACTTTCATTAAAAGGTGTACTTGAGCGCAAGTTGTATAGTGTAGTATAATTTACATTTCTTATTATACCTGAAGTTCTCTTACTTCATTAGATATTAAAATAACCACTCCACCAGTAATTATCAATGAGTCAGTGAAGCAGACACCATATTTGTCAACAGCTAAATAACAACAACAACAACAATAATAACACCGTAATATCTTCTCTTTTTTCCTGTAAAAACGCAAGCTTCCTACATGTCTGACGCTATTCTCTTAGTTTCATTAGAACTGTTCTGAGTGCGGATATAAAAAATACTTCGAATTTTTTATTAGGCCTCGTAAAGTTATCAGAGAAATCAGATTTATTCTTAGTTTATTGTTTCTGTCGAGAAAAAAACTAAATACTTCTTTTTCAAAAAAAAAAATATAATAATGATAATAATAATAATAAATTGATTTATTTATAATATAAATTACATGAGAAATCGTGAACTTTTACAAAACCAGAGTTAACTAAAGAATATCGCTGTTTTCACTGATAATGTTACCCATCGATAACAAAATAAAACGCAAGTTTTATAACGTTTGTATTATTTATATGAGAAATTAAAATTGCATTAATTAGAGATTATCAGTTATATTATTGAATAAACATGGAATTTCATTCTAGATTAACTTGCTTCTCTCAGTGTTTAAAAAGAAATAATCTGATATATTCTTAATTACATAATTTGATACATTTGAATTTTAGATTAATCGTTTTCTTTCATGAAGGGAGAGATATAAATTGTGTCGCGTAATGTCAAGTTACTGCTGTCATAAAACAAAGTATCACAGTGTGACACTGAAAGGTGCACAGTTAATTTTCAGTAAATTCAATACAGTAATAAATACAGTATTCATCTAGCACTTCACGCGTTTCTGTATAGTCTTATTATTATTAATAAAATAACTTAATATTAAAGACCATAATTGTTAAAAAAAACTAAAACAAAAAAAAAACTAAAGAGAGATGTGTTTTTCAATCTACCGTGTTAATATTACAGCTTCACTTTTACTAACAGTATATTTACTTGTGTACCTAATAACATTACCGAAAAAATATTTATTTATTTATTTATTTTTGGTAACTGTACACTAATTGTACAATAATAAAAAATAAAATTTTAACAACATCAGCATAATTTTAATATTAATATAAATGTCTCAAGAGGATATTCATATTTAGATGTCAAGCGGAGATATTAAGCTTCTATCTTACGTTAACTTTACAAAATTATTCAAAATATGAAATTATCAAAATACAACGTTAATGTCGTTTATAATAAAATATTTCCTTTTTCTGAGGCCTAGAATTGTTTTTGATCAGAAGACTGGTAAATTCATAACAAACGTTAAACAATTTCTCTCAGTCTCAGTTTCGTCGTAAAAACGGCCGTAATGTTAGCTGAAGGTGTTTTTCAGGTTTCTGAATAAAAAAAAAAACATTAAGTCTAAAAGCAAGGGTTCTTTTTAATGTTATCACCGAAAAATATAGGAGGAAAATGTATATGCGCAATCTGTGTGTGTTTGTGTGTAGCTGTATGTGTGTGTGTGTGTCCATATGTATCTGTCTTTATAAAAACGTTAAATGATGCTATTTAAATTTATTTTGTGAACATTAAACTGTAAGAAAAATGCCTTTTGTAAACTGCGAATGTGAAAGGATTCAATATGTTTATTGAAATGTACGCAAACTAATAAAAACATGTTCCTTATATCAATTCAGAGATTTTGTTTTATGATTTACAGTCAGCGATCAAGTGGGTTAAGAGAATTTACATTATCCTCACTTGAAGAAATCACAGTTGTTTTCACACGAATGTTTACAATAATCATGTTCTATGAAAAAGGATACATTTTCTAATAGGTTTGATGCTGAAGTGTGCACTTGTTCAACCAACACAGCATGTTTTTCTGAGACTACCGAGTTCAAGATTAATAAAGTGTAATGAAATTTATAAACAACATTCACAAATTTCTTCACTGGAATATTTTTATTACTGTTACGGAAATGTGTTCAAAGTTTTTAGAAGAGATGTTTATTGTAACAGTTCATTCAAATTTATCGTAAAACTGCATTAATAATGAAAAAACGAGGCAAGAACAGAAACGGAAAAAATTATATTTATTTTAAAAAATAACTAATAGTAATAAAAGTTAATAATAACAATAATTAAAAACAATAAGAATAATATAAAAAAACAACAACAACAACAACAACAACAATAATAATAATAACAATAATAATCCAAGTAAAAAGAAACTGACGCCAAAAAAACACACAAAAAAACACAACAAAAAAACCCACAAATGGAGTGAGGAAGATGATCAAAGAGAAAAAAACATGCATAAGTGAAACAGAAACATGAGGACAAAAAGAAAAAGTAGAAAAAACCAACAACATTCTGGCTTTTGCCTGAGACTACAAATACTGACACATTTCCTCACAATCAGTCATTAATCATTCTGCAATAGTAACACAAAACAAATATTTTAACAGTGAGTGCTGTCATCCAAATATTGAACTAACAGGCTTCGAGATCAAATCCCAGCCACAGCTTCTATTCAGAATTAATTATAGAGATGTAAAATTACTACTCTCTCTGTTTAACTCGACTTCTAACATTCTAAAACTATTGTGAGAAAATACCTAAAATGCGCTTAAACTATATTTTTACAATAGAATAATATCAGCTCAAAATATTTATTGTTTGCAAAGATAATAACATAGACAAAAAAATAAAAAATAAATAATAATAATACAGTATCTCTTCTGCATCAGCTGTCAGATTCATATCCTGCTCTGTCTCAATAAAAGGACCGCAAGTAAATGGAAGGGTAGAATAGATCACTGGTCAACATTCTCACTTATGGTTAATACAACTGATTATCATATCGGGGAGATATTTTGGAGAATTTAATGCTGGGTTACGGCTATGACAGAGGGGTCTGTGTCCTATGTCGTCTGGAAGATCATCAGACTGGGTATCTGAAAATGTTACAGTATATGTTACATGAGGTAGCTCAGTAGTCACTAATCTTTTGAATCCAATTGCTGTGGACATTTTTCAGAAAGGCAATTAGTCACATCTTCTGACTGAAATATTTAAATAGTATTAAAATAACAGTTTACATTACAAACAGATTTCTTAATATGAGAGATAATTATGCAGGGACGAAATGGCAAGTCGCCAGGTCCCAAATGCGACCAAAGTTCCATTTAGTTGACTTGGATGTAAGAAATATTATGGTTAGTCCCCCCAGAAATATTATTTTAAGATAATAATTTTATAATAATTTTATCGAAATATTTATTTCACACAAAACGTCTTACCAGCTGATTTGTATAACTAGGATTCAATTTTTGTGGCGATTTTGATTAATAAAGAATTTTCGTATTTAATTTTAGATGTTGACAAATTAAGGTATGCCGATACTTTTAAATTATCGAACTACGAACACATCTTTTATGTTTGCTACAAAATTATTAATAGTGGCTCTTGTGTTATAACTTATAGAAAAAAAATGATGATCCAAAAAAATATTTTTTAGGCGACTAAACTATAATGTGTTTTTAATTTCGAGCCTTGTGCTTACTGACATAACGTGCATAATCATCAGCTTCAAAAGTATGACATTTGTCTCAAGTTGAAAATTTCAGTAATAGATAATCATAAGAAGAAGAAGAAAAAAGTAATTCTTCTAAAATAATATTATTTATTCAAGTTAGTGACTGTGATAGAATTAACTATGGCAATAAGAACATTTTAAGTGTCAAATGAGTTGTAATATATTTTATCTGGATAAACAAGACTCATTAAAATGATTTTTATAAATAAAACATTTTTGTAATCTGAATTAGGACAATTATTTCAAATAATTTACCACTGTATAAGTATTATAAGAATTCAGATTTTTTTTTTTTTTTTTTGCTGCTGAAAAAGATATGATATTTCTGGGAGTTCTTCAAAGCACTCCAATGAAGAAAGCAGAGAGAATTTGTAATGGTTTTTTTCATTAGTATTTTTCCTATTTAAGCAGCAGTTAATTTGTAATTTCTCCTTCATTTGTATAGAGGACATTTGGATGTGTGTGTTTGGGGGGGGGGCTACTGGTGTCTGCTTATATCTTTTATTGTTTGTTTACAGCATTAGTCAGAACAAACTCAGAGCTTTATTGAAGCATTGCAGACTGAGTGGGGTAACTCTGGGAGAGAAAAGAAATCTGGCAGAAGAAAATTAATTCACACACTTTTACATGTGACGACAGAAAGGATAGTTCAATTTCTGTAGCATTTTCCTCAAGCTTATGACTAATTTTGTCTGAGTCAGTTGCAGCATTCAAAGGGAGTAATTTGAAAATACAGTCTACATGTGAGACTAAATCTTCACTTTGGAGGGAGAATCAACAGACTGCTATTGCACAGGGTAAGAATTCATTTGAATAATGTGTACTTTTTCTAACACATTAAGTGATATTTACTGGAATCAGTTCTGAAACATATTTAAAGGAGTAAATATAATATTAAGGATATTGTATTAATTCTTAGATTAATTGATTTTATATTGGAGTATGTTTTTGTTTATTATTTTAAATTTTGTTTTCATTTTTATTTTTATGAAAAAGCTAATTATCTTCTTCAGTTTCACTTGTCAGTACAGAAAGTTCACATTCCAAACAGCCCAAACCAGCCAGAACCAGTTTACTTCCTTGTGTCAAGAAAATGTTGAACTTTTAAAATATGTTCTGAAACTGTGTGTCAGCAAATCTATCAGCTGGTAAGTCAGTAAATCTATTAATTAAATAATTTATATAATTATTTTCTTTTGGAGTATTTGCTTTTTGTTTAACCTATATCTGTGCTATTTTATGTTATGTTTTTGAATTTATTTATTCAAACATTTGTGTCTATTTATTTGTTTGAATTAAAGTTTGGGTCTCAGTTTTTCACTGTTGCTATCAAGATGTTTTTAAATGTAAATTCAATGTTTAATTCATTGCATGTGTCATGTAGCATTAGGTGTTCATTGGAAAAATGTGGACAGAGAAATAAGTAATATTTCATGGTTTCAGAAATTCCACAGCTACAGTTTAGTGTTGTGTTTATTTTGTGTTTGATTTTGATTGTGTTTAGATTGGTGGAGTAGTTGATTCTGAGTTTGGTAAGGTTGTTATGTAGTTTGTTACTAAAATGATTTTGGGTTTTGATGATGAAAAGTGTAACTAATGTTGATTTTATTTCTTTACTATTTGCTGATTGCAACATTCACCCACACCAGTCTCCATTTCAATGTGGCTGACTGTTGTTTAAAAATTATGTGAAAGGTGAGTTTTAAAGGGTTGATCAGGGCCTAACTCTTTCATGAGATGTTTATTACTGAGAGTGGATTTTAACACAGTATTTTAGTATGTGTAGGTTTTTGTCTGTATTTCAAGTGTTTGTATGTTTTATTCTAACACGAGACTATCAGGCAGTTTGATGCTTGGTAAAAGTTTTTACAAGATGTGATTATCTTCTGTATGTGGCGTCTGAAGTTGGCTGTTGAATGTGAGTACCAAAAATTTGAATGATTTTCTTTGTTATTAAATGGTTATCTATTTTTAGTTTTATTTTGCTGTTATCTTCTTTTTTTTTTGTTCTTATGCAGTGGATATTTTGTTAGTGCAGTTTTTGGTTTTAGTTTTGTGTTTAGTGGCAGCTGAGTCTAGCATGTTGATAAGTGAGGTGCAGTTTTGATTGTGTTTCATGTAGTTGCTGAAAATGTGCATATTTTGTGAGGTTGTGAGAACTGGCTGGAGTTTCTATGGTGATGGACACTGCAGTAGCTGCATGCTAATGACTTGAGTTTTATCACTGTGTACATTTTGTTGTGTGTCTGCAGGTCTGTCAGAGACCTCACTTGGGTAACTGTGACCTCATTTCTGTGTGTTGGTAGTTGTAGCTGTCAGGTGTAATTTTGTCATGGCAGATTTGTTGTTAAAGGTAAGTATGGTCCAGTAGATTGATTCCCCCCCCTCCCTGTTTATGTCTGTGTTTGTGTGTATGCAATACTGAGACAAAATTACATAATAACTGCAGATTAATGTCATCAGGACAATGGTTTTAGTCAGATGTGAAATAATATATAATATGAGTTTGCTGTTCTTGACTGTTTTTAATGCAATTTAAACATGTCATGAAACAGTACAGTGTAGCTGGAAACATAATGAAACAGTACAGTGTAGCTTGAAACATAAAGAAATATTACAAGTTTGTCTTTATTCAGTTTACAGTGTGTTTGCTGTTCTTCGCTGTTTTTTTAATGCAATTCAGTCACATAAATGAAACAGTACAGGTTTGTTATTTTTCAATTGTAAAATATCATGAGTTTACTGTTCTTCATTGATTTTAATACAATTTAAACTTATAATGAAACATTACTCATTTACTTACTGTCAGAATGAATTAAAAAAAAGTACAAAATAACTGTATGTACCCAAATTATAATTGAGAATAATTATACATTAGTTTAAAAATATATATATTTTTTTTTTTTTTTAGAAATAG
>CM022677.1:12420270-12461276 GCA_012295275.1 Chrysomallon squamiferum
TGACTCAGACAAAATTAGTCATAAATCTTGATGAAAATGCTGCAGAAATTGAACTATCCTTTCTCTGTCTTCACATGTAAAAGTGTGTGAATTAATTTTCTTCTGCCAATTTCTTTTCTCTCTCAGAGTTACCCCACTCAGTCTGCAGTGCTTCAATAAAGCTGTGAGTTTGTTCTGACTAATGCTGTAAACAAACAATAAAAGATATAAGCAGACACCAGTAGCCCCCTCCCCAACACACACACACATCCAAATGTCCTCTATACAAATGAAAGAGAAATTACAAATTAACTGCTGCTTAAATTGGAAAAATACTAATGAAAAACCCATACCAGTTCTCTCTGCTTTGTTCACTGGACTGCTTTGAAGAACTCCCAGAAATATTATATCTTTTTCAGCAGCAAAAAAAAAAAAAAAAAAATCTGAATTCATATAATACTTATACAGTGGTAAATTATTTGAAATAACTGTCCTAATTCAGATGTCAAAAATTTCTTATTTATAAAAATCATTTTAATGAGTTGTTTATCCAGGTAAAATATATTACAACTGATTTGACACTTAAAATGTTCTTATTTCCATAGTTAATTCTATCACAGTCACTAACATGAATAAATAATATTATTTTAGAAGAATTACTTTTTTCTTCTTCTTCTTATGATTATCTATTACTGACATTTTCAACTTGAGACAAATGTCATACTAATGTCTTTTGTAGCTGATGATTATGCACGTTATGTCAGTAAGCACAAGGCTCGAAATTAAAAAAAGCAACATTATAGTTTAGTCGCCTAAAAAGTATTTTTTGGATCATCATTTTTTTTCTGTAAGTTATAACACAAGAGCCACTATTAATAATTTTGTAGCAAATATGTATGTCACATAAAAGATTTGTTCGTAGTTCGATAATTTAAAAGTATCGGCAAACCTTAATTTGTCAACATCTAAAATGAAATACGAAAATTCTTTATTAATTAAAATCGCCACAAAAATTTTGTCCTAGTTAATAGTTATACAAATCAGCTGGTAAGACATTTTCAAACAAACCTTGACAAAAATGGAATTATATAATAATAATAATAATAATAATAATAATAATTTATAATATTAAGCGCTTGGATTTTTCAAAAGAAATAAAAATTAAAGGAAAGCAACGTGAAATGACAGTGAGTAAACGAAAAACAATAGCAAATACAAGTTATCTTCCATGATAACTTGTTCCGTTAACTAACCGATAATTATTAACGTAACGCTCTAAAAGTTCACTAAATTTGCTCGTTGGTTTCACTTTAGCCAATTAAAGGTGGAATTGAAAAGGAAAAACAATTAGTTTCAGAGTTATCTCCTGTGTTAACCTGTTCCGTTAACCAACCGATAATCCTTTAACGTTCTGTTTATAAATAGATGTTAGCAAATTATGTAAGCCGATACGTCCAACTTATGGAACTATGGGCACTCAGTTTATGTGAAATAAATATTTCGATAAAATTATGATAAAATTATTATCTTGTGTTGTAACTTTTAGCAAAAAACAGGTCACCCAAATAATATTTTTTGGGGCGACTAACCATAATATTTCTTACATCCAAGTCAACTAAACGGAACTTTGGTCGCATTTGGTGACCTGGCGACTGGCCATTTCGAGCCCTGCATAATTATCTCTCATATTAAGAAATCTGTTTGTAATATAAACTGTTATTTTAATACTGTTTAAATATTTCAGTCAGAAGATGTGACTAATTGCATCTCAGAAAAATGTCCGCAGTTATTGGATTCAAAAGATATAGTGAATACTGAGTACTGTAACATCTACTGTAACATTTTCAGATACCCAGTCTGATGATCTTCCAGACGACATAGGACATAGACTCCACTGTCATAGCTGTAACCCAGCATTACATTCACCTAAATATCTCCCCGATGTGATAATCAGTTTTGTTAACCATAAATGAGAATGTTCATCCAGTGATCAGTTCTACCCTTCCATTTACTTGTGGTCCTTTTATTGATACAGAGCAGGATGTGAATATGACAGCTGATGAAGAAGAGATACTATATTATTATTATTATTATTATTATTATTATTATTATTATTATTATTATTTTATTATTTGTGTGTGTGTGTGTGTGTGTGTGTGTTATTGTCTCTGCAAACAATAAATATTTTGAGCTGATATTATTCTATTGTAAAAATATAGTTTAAGCGCATTGTAGGTATTTTCTCAGAACAGAATGTTAGAAGTCGAGTTAGACAGACAGAGAAGTAATTTTACATCTCTATAATTAATTCTGAATAGAAGGTATGGCTGGGATTTGATCTCGAAGCCTGTTAGTTCAATATTTGGATGATAGCACTCACTTTAAAAAAAAATGTTGCGTTACTATTGCAAAATGATTAATGACTGACTGTGAGGAAATGTGTCAGTTTATGTAGTGTCTCAGGCAAAAGCCAGAATGTTGTTGGTTTTTTCTACTTTTTCTTTTTGTCCTCGTGTTTCTGTTTCACTTATACATGTTTTTTTCTCTTTGATCATTTTCCTCACTCCATTTGTGTTTTTTTGTTGTTGTTGTTGTTTTTTTTTCTGTGTGTTTTGCCGTCAGTTTCTTTTTACTTGGATTATTATTATTATTATTGTTGTTGTTGTTGTTTTTATATTATTCTTATTGTTTTTAATTATTGTTATTGCTATTATTATTATTTACTTTTATTACTATTAGTTATTTTTTAAAATAAATATCATTTTTTCCGTTTCTGTTGTTGCCTCGTTTTTTCATTATTAATGCAGTTTTAAGATAAACTACGACTACAATAAACATCTCTTCTAAAAACTTTGAACACATTTCCGTAACAGTAATAAAAATATTTCAGTGAAGAAATTTGTGAATGTTGTTTATAATTTTCATTACACTTTATTAATCTTTAACTCGGTAGTCTCCGAAAATCAGTGCTGTGTTGGGTAAACAAGTGCACACTTCAGCATCAAACCTATTAGAAAATATCTCCTTTTTCATAGAATATAATTATTGTAAACACTCGTGTGAAAACAATTGTGATTTCTTCAAGTGTAAATTCTCTTAACCCACTTGATCGCTGACTGTAAATCATAACACAAATACCTGAATTGATATAAGGAACATTCGCAGTTTACAAAAGGCATTTTTCTTACAGTTTAACGTTCACAAAATAAATTTAAATAGGATCATTTAACATTTTTATACAGACAGATACATATGGACACACACACACACACATACAGCTACACACAAACACACACAGATTGCGCATATACATTTTCTTCCTATATTTTTCGGTGATAACATTAAAATGAACCCTTGCTTTTAGAATTAATGTTTGGTCTTTCTTCAGAAACCTGAAAAACGCCTTCAGCTAAACTCACGGCTGTTTTTACGACGAAACTGAGATTGAGAGAAATTGTTTAACGTTTGTTATGAATTCACCAGTCTTCTGATCAAAAACTATTCTGGGCCTCAGAAAAAGGAAATATTTTATTATAACCTATATTAACGTTGTTTTTTGATAATTTCATATTTTGAATAATTTTGTAAAGTTAACGTAAGATAGAAGCTTAATATCTCCGCTTCACATCTAAATATGAATATCCTCTTGAGACATTTATATTAATATTAAAATTATGCTGATGTTGTTAAAATTTTATTTTTTATTATTGTACAATTAGTGTACAGTTATCAAAAAATAAATAAATAAATAAATAAATATTTTTTCGGTAATGTTATTAGGTACACAAGTCAATATACTGAAAGTAAAAGTGAAGCTGTAATATTAACGCAGTACATTTTTTTTCAAGATCAATGTCCTTATCGTATACTGAACAATTATGGTCTTTAATATTAAGTCATTTTATTAATACTATATTTATTATTGTATTGATATTATTGAAAATTAACTGTGCACCTTTCAGTGTCACAATGTGATACTTTGTTTTATGACAGCAGTAACATGGCATTCCGCGACACAATTTACATTTCTCCCTACATGAAATTATATAATTAATCTAAAATTCAAATTTATCAAATTATGTAATTAAGAATATATCAGATTATTTTTTTTTAAACACTGAGAGAAGTAAGTTAATCTAGAATGAAATTCCATGTTTATTCAATAATATAACTGATAATCTCTAATTAAAGTAATTGTAATTTCTCATAAATAATACAGACGTTATAAAACTTGCGTCTTATTTTGTTATCGATGGGTAACATTATCAGTGAAAACAGCGATATTCTTTAGTTAACTCTGGTTTTGTAAAAGTTCACGATTTCTCATGTAATTTATATTATAAATAAATCAATTTATTATTATTATTATTATTATTATCATTATTATATATATATTTTAAAAGAAGTATTTAGTTTTTATCTCGACAGAAACAATAAACTAAGAATAAATCTGATTTCTCTGATAACTTTACGAGGCCTAATAAAAAATTCGAAATATTTTTTAAATCCACTCTCACAACAGTTCTAATGAAACTAAGCGAATAGCGTCAGACATATGTAGGAAGCTTGCGTTTTTACAGGAAAAAAAAGAGAAGATATTACGGTGTTATTATTGTTGTTGTTGTTGTTATTAAGCTGTTGACAAAGAGAGAACTGTGAAAAATATGGTGTCTGCTTCACTGACTCATTGATAATTACTGGTGGTGTGGTTATTTTAATATCTAATGAAGTTAGAGAACTTCAGCTATAATAAGAAATGTAAAGTATATTACACTATACAACTTGCGCTCAAGTACACCTTTTAATGAATGTAATGAACAAATTAAATTTCACATAATAACCTGTTAACCTCGTTTGTTCTCAGCTAATCAGTACACACTATCGTGATTCCAGGGAATTAACTCTGATATTTTTCAATATAACCTGATATAAAATACGATAATTAATTAAATATGAGATTAACATTTCTCAACGTACTTAACCTTCAAACTGTAAATATCACTGCTCATAATTAATTTTCATCTTTTATCTGTTTGTAAGTAATTAAACCGCTTATTTTCATAACGCCATGTAGAATTATCATTTATAACTGTCAGTAATGTCTAATACATTAACTGTGAAATAAAGAGGCCTTCCAAATTCCTATGATCTGTTACTAACAAAATCAGGGTTAGTTTTTAGTTGCACCTCAAATGATAATTAAATATTGATCTTCTTTTAGTAGACAGTTGTGTATTGACAAGCTGAGGTTTCTCTGTTAAATATTAGCAAATAATTAATTATATATGAAGTGATATTCATCTTGATATTTCCAGTTGAGAAGTACAGTGAATATTCAGGAATAAAATATCGCAACCAGACAAATATGTTAATTCATTAGCAACTGTGATATTAATGTGATATTTCTCAACGTAATTTATGTTGTGTTTACTATATCATGTCAGAATAATTTGTTACTCAGCAAAAGTAACGTAGTGTTTTTGTTAAGACATATCTAAAATCGAAAAAACTCTCTCAGTTGAAGTATATAAAATTTGCTTTATAAAAGTTAATATCAAATTTAAATGGAAGTTTTATTTGATTAATCTTAAATTCATCAACATTTTGAGGTTTATTAGACTACTTTTATTAGGATATATTTGTTTCACAGGCATTATTAAAATTAGAACATTTTTTTATTACCATCGATTTATATAGGTTTCATCGGTAATTAAATATATATATATACTTTTTTTTATTATAGCACAAAACATACTGATAATTAGACATGTAGTGCAGACACTTAACTTTTTTTCTAAACTGAGAAAAAATGGTAGCTAGTCTGGAAGGATATTCATAGTTATTCAAGATATCGGCGGAGTTCTCTTACAATTTACACGGTTGGTGTCACCGCTGCTCTCTAACTATGAATGTTCTGTGTAACACAATGTAACTAAAATCTCATGTAAACTACTACACAAACAGTGCACACGTTTTTAAAATTTATTTTTATAACTCAGTGGTAAAATGAACAGTGTAAATAGCGTTATCCTTAAGTAATACTGACACCTTATTTTTACTTGTTTATAATTATGTAATGTATGTATAATTGTGTCATGTAAATAGCTATATCCTTAATTAAAAATATCAAATTTTTACTTTTTTTAAATTATATGATTTATAGTGTAAACTGCGCTCGTTTTACAAAATAAACGTGTTAGCTTTGTATTCATAATGGAATATCATTTAAGTTTTCTTCTATTTTCTTATAAATAATAATAATAATAATAATAATAATAATAATAATAATAATAATAATAAAATTAAAATAAACTGAAAGTTTGCTCAAAATACAGGTATCCTCTATAATCTATGTTCTTACTTGAAATTATCATTTTAATATGTAGTGTAATATAATTTATGACGTTAATGTTGCACCCGATAACGTTTTCGGCTTTTAGCAGAAGGTAAGTATATAGAGAAAGCTACAGATTAATAATCTTTTCTAAAACTGTAAAGAAAAAGTTGAATTAGAGATTAGACTGATAAATTGTTTTATTAACTATGACACGGTAATATCAACCTTTTTCATTTTATACCTATCTATCTACATCTTCCTATTAATCTATAATCTCTTGTTTGGTCTAGCTATCCGTTGAACAAAAATCCATCAAATCATCTCTGATTCCTTTCCTGCATTCAAAATGTCCGTCAGTGTATCCTGGTCTGTGTATCTGTGTGTGTCTCTGTGTATTTGTTGAATATCAGTCTTACCTTTCAGCACCTTCTTTTGTACAGTATAAAAAAATTAAAAATTAATTTCAATACCCATACCCAGCACGATTTGTAGACGTAAGAGATTATTGTAAAGAGACGGACAGGACGTCTCTCGGTGGCCTTGAACAACGTAGACCTTCCCGTTGTAAATAAACATAGATTACTGGTGACAAATGAAAACAGCCACTGAAAGAATTCAAGTAAAATTAACTCATCATTTTTCATTTCTAGACTCTTTGTTAGCTGTCTTTACATTTGTCAAACATTTAAACTTCTGTTCATGTTATAGCATGTGAATTACAAATTTTCCTGCATTAAAAATAAAAAAAATTAAACATAAGAAAGATTGGAAGGTGTTCACTTCCAAGACAAAATAAAAACTAAAAGGTAGATCATTAACATCCTCATAAAAATGTTTTAGACAGTTTACATGATTTATTTTAATAACTAATATAATAATAATAGTAATAATAATAATATAATAATACTACTACTAATAATAATGATGATGATGATGATGATCAATGAATACATTAATTAATTAATAATGTTCATCTATATTGCCTATATTACCACTAGTATATATATAAAATAAAATAAAACAAATTGCACTTTTGCGAAGGGCGACAACTGTAACAGAACTTTCAATACAACCTCATTCAATGATGCGAACTTTTTGATAGAAAAAAAGCAGATTTAATAACGATATTGTTATATTTGGCGATATACATTCTTGTTTTTACAAAATATGATGGTGTAGCAGCCAGAGCGGTAGTGTTTTTGTAAAGAAAATGTTTTGAGAGGTTACAGATAGATATTTATAGATAAAAAAAGAAAAAAAAGAAAGGATACTATGTAAAACAGTTTTTGAAATGTTTCAAAAACATTTATAAATGCAGTGTTCTAGAAGTTTATTTCTGTACAATCCCGAATGCTTCTGTATTCAATTTTAAAAAGTTTTATGAGATGAATAAATGTTTAGTAAAAAACAATTGAAAACTAGCGAATTGGACTTAAAGTTCAACCGAAGCAGATTAAATAAATTCGAATGGAATTAGAAAATGATTATTTTTGACAATAAAATAAAATTCCTAAGCCAACGCGTTTTCTAATTCAAAGTATATGCATAAACACATAAAAACAATCACATATATAAATAATGTGTGTGTGTGTGTGTGTGTGTGTGTGTGTGTGTGTGGATATTTTGATGTAGATAACAACTGCTGAAATATTTACGTCTATAGCCCATTTTGCATTCACTATTTCCCATTCTTTTTCTAAGGCTGATTACTTTTTTAGTTGACGTTTGAAGAATCTTATACAGAATTGATGTAATTGCAACAAAAAAGTTGCTTAAAGTATTTCATTTTGTGAAGCAGACAGGTAGTACTATTTATTATTATAGTTGTTAATGAGTTTGGATTTTTTAAATTTTATTTAGTATAATTTAAACATCACAGCCACCTGATGGCAGCCATCTTATTCGGGAATAATATTTATTTATTTATTATTTATTTTATTATTAATTTTATTTTTTTTTCCTTAAATAACGACACTCGATTAATAACAAAATTCGCCAGTGTGTGTACTAATGTGAACAGCATAAACAAGAAATGTTTTACCAATCACTGTGTGGCCAGTAATTAAATTTGTTTTAAAAGAAATTGACTTGTGTAGCACACACCGAAGTAAACACCATACAACAACTATGTGTCAACTCACAAACAATTTTTATTTATTTATTTTTTATTATTATTATTATTATTATTATTATTATTATTATTATTATTATTATTATTATTATTATTATTATTATTTTATTTATTTATTTATTTATTTTATTATTATTATTTTTTAATATCTAATAAAACTATTTTAACTATATTAAAGTATATAATGGATAGGGCCCTAAATTCTTTCATATTATTTAAGCTAAATACCTGTATAGCTCTATGTTAACTCTAAAAAACCTATAAAGATGAATACAAATTTAAGAAAAATATGGCCAGGTTATTTCATATGTAGACACTGTAAAATATTAATACAATTATTTGTTATAATAATATTTAACACACACACACACAAACGCACACACACATATAATTTGTAATCATAATCACAAAAGATATTAATACACTGTACAGTCTCATGCACAAAACATTACTAAAATGATTCTTTTTTGAAGTAGGTGTCTTATTGTTTGACTGATGTATATGATACAATGAGATGATATTCATTTAGTTATATGACACATTTTACGGAAAATTACAGGTATGATTTCACTGTAAACATTCAGAAATATAGATGGAACTTCCGTGTTATAATGTTTTTATAAATATCAGTAGCTTTATATATGTCGTGAAACATATATCGAGAAATAAAGAGAGCGCATCTAGTGTGACATTTTATAAACACCAGAAACATGTTTCACTGAAAAACACACACAGCAGAACTTTGTGCAACTAACTTCAGATACCGCTTCGAAGTGTCCGTTTTATTAACGTAACGTGATATTTTACTTTGCTAATTCTAAATCGTATAATAGAAAGGTGTAAATTTACTGTACGTGGAACTTTAGTAGTATATACACTACAGGAAATATTGATAACCACAGTTAATCTATTTGTTATTACGACAGTTATAAATGGTAATTCTACATGGCGTTATGAAAATAAGCGGTTTAATTACCTGTAAAAAGAAAAAAAAAGAGAATTAATTATGAGCAGTGATATTTATAGTTAAGTGTATTGAGAACTGTTAATCTCATATTTATATCAGGTTATATTGAAAAATATCAGAGTTAATTCCCTGAAATCACGATAGCTGAGAACAAGCAAGGTTAAATTTAATTTTTTCATTACATTCATTCAAGGTGTACATCAGCGCAAGTTGTATAGTGTAATATTTTTTTACATTTCTTATTATACCTGAAGTTCTCTTATTACATTAGATATTAATATAACCGCTTCACTAGTAATAATCTATATAACAATGAAGCAGACACCATAGTTGTCAAAGTCCTCTCTTTGGCAATAGCTAAATAACAACAACAACAACAACAGTAATAACACCTTAATATATTTATTTTTTTATTTTGTTTTAATTTTTCTGTACAAAATATGTTCGACGCTATTCTCTTAGTTTCATTAGAACTGTTCTGAGTGCGGATATAAAAATTACTTCGAATTTTTTACTAGGCCGCTTAAAATTGTCAGAGAAATCAGATTTATTCTTAGTGTATTGTTTCTGTCGAGATCAAAACTAAATACTTCTTTTGTAAAACAGTATAATAATAATAATAATAATAATAATAATAATAATAAATTGATTTATTTATAATATAATTACATAAGAAATCGTGAACTTTTATAAAACCACAGTTAACTAAAGAATATCGGCAGTTTACACTGATAATGTTACCCATCGATAACAAAAAAAAAATTCAAGTTTTATAACGTCTGTATTATTTATATGGCATTCTAAAATTATATTAATTAGAGATTATAGGTTATATTATTGAATAAACATGGAATTTCATTCTAGATTAACTTACTTTTCTCAGTGTTAAAAAAGAAATCTGATATATTCTTAATTACATAATTTGATACATTTGAATTTTAGTTTAATCATGTACTTTCATGTAGGGAGAGATGTAAATTGTGTCGCGGAATGTCATGTTACTGCTGTCATAAAACAAAGTATCACATTGTGACACTGAAAGGTGCACAGTTAATTTTCAGTAATATCAATACAATAATAAATACAATATTCATCTAGCACTTCACGCGTTTCTGTATAGTCTTATTATTAATGTTAACACACCACAATTTTTTAGTATATAAGAAGGACATTAATTTTTTTGGTGGGGGAAATCATATTAATATTAATGTTGAAAGAAGATATTTATATTTCGATGCGAAGCGGAGATATTAAGTTTCTATCTTACGTTAACTTTACAAAATTATTCAACATATGAAATATTCAAAATACAACGTTAATGTCGTTTATAATAAAATATTTCCTTTTTCTGAGACCTAGAATTGTTTTTGATCAGAGGACTGGTGAATTCATACCAAACGTTAAACAATTTCGCACAGTTTTGTCGTAAAAACGGCCGTAATGTTAGCTGAAGGCGTTTTTCAGGTTTCTGAATAAAGACCAAACATTAATTCTAAAAGTAAGGGTTCATTTTAATATTATCACCGAAAAATATAGGAGGAAAATGTATATACGCAATCTGTGTGTGTGTGTGTGTGTGTGTGTGTCCATAAGTATCTGTCTGTATAAAAATGTAAACTTATCCCATTTAAATTTATTTTGTGAATTAGAAAGTGTAAGAAAAATGCCTTTTGTAAACTGCGAATGTAAAAAAAGGACTCAATATTTTTATTGAAATGTACGCAAACTAATAAAAACATGTTCCTTACATCAATTCAGGTCTTTTGTTTTATGATTTACAGTCAACGATCAAGTGGGTTAAGAGAATTTACATTATCCTCACTTGAAGAATTCACAGTTGTTTTCACACGAGTCTTTACAATAATCATGTTCTATGAAAAAGGATATATTTTCAGAGACAGGTTTGATGCTGAAGTGTGCACTTGTTTAACCAACACAGCATGTTTTTCTGGGACTACCGAGTTCAAGATTAATAAACTGTAATGAAAATTATAAACAACATTCACAAATTTCTTCATTGGAACATTTAGATTACTGTTACAGAAATGTGTTCAAAGTTTTTGGTAGAGATGTTTACTGCATTCGTAACAGTTCATTCAAATTTATCTTAAAATGCATTAATAATGAAAAACAAGGCAACAACAGAAAATGAAAACAATTATATTTATTTTAATAAATATCAACATTATTAATTACAACATCTAAACAACAAATGTAAGTTAAATAGATATTTCTCTGTACAGAAGACAGCAGGTACAGATCTAGGGTGTGGTGTTTTAACATATTTGTGTGATGAGAAAATATCACAAATGTTCTCTTGCTCCTCTACCATATAAAACTTTCCATTTTTTCTTTTTTCTCTCACACACTGCCTGAAATAAAAAATAAACAGTTACCAAGTAAAATTTCTCAAAAAGAGAGAAACAACGATGAAGACAGCGAGAAAGATACAATGAGACAGAGAAAAAAAAATAAGGAAGATGATCAAAGAGAAAGAAATAAAAAAGTTTAGTCAACAAAAGATCGTAAAGGGGGCTCGCATTATTCAAATCTTTTTTCTTTTTATTTAATCTTTTTTTAATCAGTTTTCTGAGTAAAGACCAAACTTTAATTTTAAAAGCAAGGGTTCATCTTAATATTATCCCCGAAAAAATACAGGAGGAAAATGTCCCAAAATAAATAGATGAGTACTTTAAAGATGTTCTTCGATTCAAATGGAAATTTTTATATTTAATCATATCAATATTGAAGACAGCGAGAAAGATATAATGAGAGAGAGAGAAACAAAAAATAAGGAAGATGATCAAAGAGAAATAAATAAAAGTGAAACCGAAAAGGTACAAAAAACCAACAACATTCTGTCTTTTTCCTGAGACTGTGTACAAACTGATAAAGTTCCTCACCTATTACAATCAATCACTAATCATTCTGCTGTGGTTATACAAAAAAACAGTCTCTTATAATATATTTTTAAAGAAAGGCTCAACTTTCGTTGTTGTTTTTTTGACCTGCCACATCCAAAATATTACTTCGTTTCCTGTCAGAGTATGAAGACGTTCATTAAAAAATAAAAATGATAAAAATTAATATTATGAAATTAAAATAAAATGAAATCCGAGTGAAATATTCGATAAAAGAACACACACACAAACACACATGCACTTGCACACATTTTGTGTTATGGTTAATCTTTAAACTGACAGGCCTCAGCTTATATTCAGAATTAATTATGAATTACTACTGTTTAAGCAATATTTTAACTAGCACTATTTCCAGAAAATATATAAAATGTGCTTAGACTATATTTTATTTTACTGAATATCAGCTAAACACAATTGTTAGCAAAGCTAATAGTAATAAAATACACTTTAATATCATAAAAGTATCACTATTTTATGTTATTTTTTTTTTTTTTTTTTTTTTTTTTTTTTTTTTTTTTTTTTTTCTCTCTCTTTTTTGGCTTGGGTTTTGTGACGTCAATTATGGGCTGTGAAGACAGAGTTATTGACGTTCCTACACAAAATAGCTGAAAATTTCGTAAACGAACGTTCGTAAAGGAAACTCGTATTCTTATAATCTTTTAAAGTCACTTCATCTGCTGAAACTGATAATTTAATAAGGTAAGAGTTTCTTCACCATGTAAGAAATATCAGATTCTTGTAGCCCTATTCTTGGAGTATCAAGCGTTCATGCAACAGTGCTAGAACAGTTTTGGAAAATTCACTAATCGTAACAAGTCAGCCATTTTTTTCTTTTTTCTGTTCCGTATAATTACAATATCAATCCAAGGTTGACTGAGTAGAGATCGGATACATAACTGATCAATCCTTATTTCTTACTAGCTACAAATCTTCTAATTGTTTGCAACACAATAGTAATTAATTGACCAAGGAAAAAATATTGTCAGTGCTTGATTAGACAATAAATAATAATTTTGTTCAGTTCGAGATGAATGTTATTCACTTTGTTAGTAACTACACATTCTTGTCATCTTTAATTTTACTTTCAGACAAATAATAATAATAATAATAATAATAATAATAATAATAATAATAATAATAATAATAATAATGGAAAATAAACTAGGCAGTTGCTGTTTTAGTTATTATCAGCTGCATTTTACAGTATTTTATTTTCTCCAGAACCTTCATCTATCAACTTCTTTTTTTCAGCTGTTCTGTCTTGGTGTCAGTAGCAGTGATGTGAGTACTTTTCTTAATTTGTCTTTTGAATGAGAAAGATTTGGGGCAGTTAATTATTTTAATTATAATCTTTCTTTGTTTTTCAGTATTTTTTATTGAAATTCTCTTAACTCCAGGTTAACATTTGAACTTTTGTATAAAATCGGGACACAAAAAACAGAATATTAAAAATAGTTTTTACACATGCTAGAATTAATACACATTTCTAATTGTAACTGAAAAATAAATCAGAATTACATGACAAATAATGTTTTTAAAAATGGAAAAGAAACAATCTTTTAATTGGTAATTATAACAAATGTGTGTAATTAAGTAAGTTTAATTAATGTGTTTCACATACAAGTGTTTCAGAGTACTACTGGTGATGTAGATGAGAACATTCTTCATGAAGCCTGTCTCCATTACCAGATTGGCAGCCATGTTCCATTTTGATTCAGAAAAAAGGTAGGTGATAAAAATATATTTAAAAAATAATAATAATAATAATAATATTAATAATAATAATAATAATAATGACTGTTAAGCAATCACTAACTGAAACAAAACAAAAAATAATGAAACGAAAGAAATAGAAAACTATAGAACTTGAATAAAGAAAAATAACAAAGAAAAAAATAAAACATTTTCAAAAATACGTTATAAAATATGCACAAGATGAACATGTGGTTGCAATGATGGCTTGGATTTCATGTGATGTCTTTCTCTACTTCCATTTGAAAAAAGAAAATTAAGTGATGCATAAAACATTCTTATAGCATTGTTGTCTTTCTTATTTTCTTTGTATAGTTATTAAATGTAGCAGTTGTTTAAAAATTAAATTACATTCATTTTTACTGAGGGGAATGAGAGAGAACTACATTTGGATGTTTAGTGTAATTTTGTATATTGAAACTGTAATATGGATATTTAATATCATACACTGCCTTTTTTTCTTTCAGAGCCAGTTCTGGATGACAAGAAAAACATCTCTTTGATGACAGGTGCCAACAAAAGGGAACAAAGTCTGTACTAGTAGTAACAGGTTGTTGTTGTTGATGATGATGCTGTTTTGTTCTGGTTATGGAAATATTTGAAACTGTCAGTGACTATGCTTTATATAACTTTATATTTTCATGATTTGTGTTTTGTACAGTAGGTGCAAAGAGAATATGCAAGGCTGAATATGTAACTGTTGTGTTGCAGGTACCAAAATTAAAATATCAAAACACTTACAGACATCTTAATCTCTTTCTCTTTATTTTCTGCGAAAGTTAAGTATTTTCAAAATGTTCACACTAGCTAATTCATCTCTGAAAGTAGTGTTTTATATAAGTGTTCCTTTTTATATTTCTAAATCTTCAGCCAGTTAGTACTGACAATCAGTTAGTAAATTAGTTCAAAAAAAATCCACAATTTGAAAAGCTTACAGCATTGTTAAATATGACATTCTAATTTCATTTTTATTTTTAAAATTCTTCATAAAATGTTTCTAACGCATTCTATAAACCGTTCAATGTCACTTCATCTGCTGAAGTGGTAATTTAATAAGGTAAGAGTTTCATCATGTATATTGGATAGAGGATCCTTGTCTCATTAATCTTCGAGTATCTGCAATTTCAAATATTTTTATTAAATGGTCAAATGATAAAATTACAAAAGTATGAAATGTAATCATTTATAATGATTATTGAATCCACTGGACATTTTTCATTGCTTGCACCCATTGTCTGCCCAGTTCTGATATTTTTGAATCACATAAGGGCAGGAAGTGTGCAACCTGTGAATATCTATTGTTGATGGTTGTTAGATGAAAAGACAATATTTTTATAGCCAAATACTATCATAAGTGCCATACAGTTTTCAGGTTCATGGTTGTTGGTATTAAAATTATGATTACCATTGTCTGATGAATAATGTAATCCAGTATAAGAATAGGTGAACAGTTTCCAGAACCCAAGTGCTCTTTGAGAATTCTGAAACTTTTGTTGTAGAATAAGGTTGCTGAATTTGTATGCTTGATGGTAGATGTCTGGAATGGTTGTCATGATAACTGTTGTTCTTGGCAAGGCTGTGTAATTTAACTTTCTTGTCTGTGCTGTTCTGCTTGGTTTTGTTTTCTAGTAGTATCCAAAGAAATGTGCCGATTTTTTGGTTCCTGGTGTTGCTTGTTCACCACTGAACAGTGGCTTCTACTTCAGTCAGAGGCTTTTGACTTAAAGTATGAGTTTAGGCGTAATGTAAATATTATAATTAACTTTCAGTTTGCATTGTATAACTTTAAACAAATATGATTTTATTGAACTGAAAGCAACAAAAATACAGGATAATTATTTAATACGCCTTAAAAGAAAAGATTAGAAACAAGGTAGACCTTTAATAAAACAATTTATTTATGTCAACTTAAATCTAACATTGAAATATGACTCTTCTGAAAAACTGTACAATTCTAATCAATGATCCCAGAATCATTTCCAGAAGATTCATAAATGCACATTTTGTAAATATCCATTCTTTATTTAATCACTGATCAGATGGTTCTGCAAACTTCGACATCTCTTAATACAATTACATCATGAACTGGAGAACGTTTTGAGTCTTCTATCAGTATGTTGCTTCTCTCTGTCTCATATATCTGATAATTTTAACATGCACTTCTGTATGTAATTCATTATTATTTATTTTTATTTTATTTTGTTACTGTCCACAAACATAGTATTGGTATTTTATTACTATTTGAGGATGTTATTTTCTCTTTGATGAAATGAGAGCCAGAAAAATCTTGTTTGTCAAAATCGTTAATTGATGTAAATCATTTTTATGTTGTCTTTCATAACATTCTTCTCCTTCCACTGATAACTCTAAAGATGTGGTGTTCTATTTTATCCCGGTCATTTCATAAAGTGGACACTGAAATATTTGATAATTATTTTAACAATAATTTTAGTCATTTGTTTTTTTCTATGTGATCATATTGAAACCGGTGATATACATATTTATATATCATTAACACATTTTTTTATACTTTTTTATTTTATCTCTTACCTGATGTAGTGGCTTTCCTAGGTGAATTTCAGTGCTAGAATTGTTTTCAGTAATTTCTTGTGTGAAGTAGCCCTGTGAAAACATATTTAGTGGAAAAGGTAATATGATAATAAACAAGGGAATGGGAAAATGTTCATGCAGTTTTTTGTGATGAACACTTTCCCTATATGCACTACCTCATAGAAAATTAAAGACTGGCATTCAAAGCAATCATAGCGAAATTTCATATATTTGTTAAAATTGAGACTATAAAACAATACACATTCATTCATCTTTTTTTTAAAGTAATTTTATTACTGATTGGCATCTGAAACAGTGAAAAAGAATAAAATCTCGTTTCTCATATATTTTCCAGTTTATAGCATAACATCTCAAATTCAATCTTTTCGAAATTTCAGCACATCAATGTTCCCAGTTAATAAAAAAAAACTGAATTAAGACTGTTCCAAGTTTCAGTTTGTAAGTTCCCTATTAATAAGAAAATTGAATTTCAACCATTCAGAATTTCAGTTCTTCAATATTCCCTATTAATAAGAAAACAGAATTTGAACCAATTTATCAGTCTTTTTTTATTAGTAAGAAATGTGAATTACTACTGTTCCACTCACTCTTCCTCATTTTAATCAAGAAGTTTAGCTAATCCAAAATCGGTAATCTTCACCTGATTCGGGATTTGTGCTGTACAAAGATAAAAACATAAAATAAAAATATTATTATTATTATTATTATTATTATTATTATTATTATTATTATTATTATTGTTATTGGTGTTACTTGTCCAAGGGGTAGATATCCAAGGGTTTGGTTGTCTAGGGCAGATATTACCAACTCCATATAAATATTTTACAAATAAATATCTGCATTCTATTACTATCATCACCGTCATCATCATTGCCTCTTTTACATCATCATCACTGCTGTCTTCTACATTATCATCATCATCATCATCATGGCATCTTTTACATCATGATCATCATCACTGCCATTTTCTACATCAACATCGTCATCATCATCACCTTTATTATTATTACTATGAACATAAGAATAAGAACCTTTTGAAACAGTTAAGTCAAGCCATAGCAGCAGAATAAAATATATAATAGAATAGTAAAATATATAGTAGAATATATAGATGAATAAATATTTCTATTTTTGATCAGTAGAATAAAACAGATGGATACCAGCTGAAGGAAAACTAATACACTTAGAGTGATGTTGTAAGGCTTCAAATATTGCTCATATCCTAGTAGAAGACAAAATTCTATTAGCAAAGAAGTTTTTCCAAAATAGAGAAGTAAATATACGACTGATAACAGACTGACTGTTAATGTGTGCAGCTGGAAAATTTCGCCCGACTTTCCTGACTCTGGGACGTGGCAATTTCCATTTCTTGTATGCACGAAGATGGTGAATCGTTCAGAGCAAACTGGACAATTTATTCTGCTTCTAGACCACTTCAACAAATAGCTGAAAAAAACCCTCATGTAAACACGAGTCTTCGTGACATTTATCTAAAAGGTCTTCTGAAATTCTTCTGACTTATCTAATTCAGGCTTTGTGTTGATTCAGCAGTGGTGGTTGATGCTCATGTTGATTACCCTGGTATTTCTCCACGTGATGTTTCTCCAGAGAAACATTTTGAAGTTTCAGACTGTTGTGTTGCTTCAGCTGTGTGGGTGATGCTGATGTTGATGTTCTTGGTCTTTCTCCACGTGATGTTTCTCCAGAGTCACTTTCGGAAGACTTTCGAACTTTTGGAGTCTTCTCCGGGCATCCATCATCCTCTGCTTTCCGTTTCCTAGATGTTGATATCTCTGGTCCTCCACATGATGTTTCTCCAGAGTAACTTTCTGAAATTATAGTTTTTGTTGTTTGAACTATTTCTATTTTTATTTTATTTTTTATTGCAGTAAACTTGGTTCAACAGTGGTGAGTGATGCTGATGTTGATGTCCATGGTATTTCTCCTTGTGATGTTTCTCCAGAGTCACTTTCGGAAGACTTTCGAACTTTTGGAGGATTCTCCGAGCATTCATCATCCTCTGCTTTCCGTTTCCTAAATGTTGATGACCATGGTCTTTCTCCACGCGATGTTTCTCCAGAGAAACATGTTGTAGTTTCAGACTGTTGTATTGATTCAGCAGTGGTGGTTGATGCTGATGTTGATGTTCTTGGTCTTTCTCCACGTGATGTTTCTCCAGAGTCACATGTTGTAGTTTCAGACTGTTGTATTGATTCAGCAGTGGTGGTTGATGCTGATGTTGATGTCCTTGGTCTTTCCCCACGTGATGTTTCTCCAGAGTCACTTTTGGAAGACTTTCGAACTTGGAGTCTTCTCCGGGCATCCATCATCCTCTGCTTTCCGTTTCCTAGATGTTGATGTCCGTGGTTCTCCACACGATGTTTCTCCAGAGTAACTTTCTGAAATTATAGTTTTTGTTGTTAGAACTATTTCTATTTTTATTTTATTTTTTATTATAGTAAACTTTCCTTCTTTATTTTTTATTCTTTTTTTCACATATACATTCTATCTGTAGTTTCTTATTAAAATATATCACACGTTACTTTTTACTCTACTGCTAGTAACAAAAGGATAAGTACTCCTGCGTTATTCGAGTTATCGGCAGAAAATTAGGTTATGCATATTCGTTTATTTTTTTATCCATCTGAAGACACTGTTTGTTCCAGTAAGTCTATTTTACACGTGTACACTAGTGTGAAATTTATAAATTTATTAAAATGTTATAAAGAAGATTCCCATTGAGCTATTGAGAGTTAGTTCTAGTTCAGAAATTTGATTTACGGTGAAACTAGAAAATCGGGGAGCGTCGTGGGTACGACCTCCATTTCCATATTTCTTGTGTTTTATGCATCTTCAGCATCACTTAATGAAGAATAAATACATAAAATGAAAACTAATTTAACTTGTTTCATATTTTATTATCATTTAGTGGATTTTTAGAAATGCATTTTGTAGTAATTCTTGTAGATATATAACATTTGTAGTTTAATTCCCTTTAATATTAATAGCATTAATAAAAAAATGTATTATTAATTAGTTATTTCTGTCATTGTCATTATTGTAATTTTATAATTACTTTTTTATTCATTTATTTATAAATTTATTATTAATTTATTGTCATTATTGTAATTTATATATCATTTTTAATATTATTTTATTATTTATTAAACTTTAAAAAAAATAAAGCATCCAATTTTTATTCAAATAGATATAAACTGATAATTTACACAATTATTATTACTTTTTAATTTACATTAATATTGCTTGATTTGTTTGTAATAGTTTAATAGAATTTTCTAATTAATTGATATACAAGACATTAGATGTTATATACTAATAAATATACATTATAAACTATGTAGAAATTAATATGTTTTTGTTTGTGTGTTTTTGTGTATATTAGTGTAAGTTTGTGCTTGTTTAGTCAGAAACACAAATGCACATACACACATACACAAATGTGCACAAATATGCACATGCACACAAACACACACACAGACACACAAGTTTTAAATTTTTAATTCTGTACATATTTAAATAGATTATTACTGTTATAATTTTTTAGTCTTCCACGAAATAAATATTTGATAACAACACTTTTTATTCCATTTAAAATTTATTTTAATTTGAAAAATTCAATAATATTTCATTCACTATTATTCCTTATCATTTCGCTAACTTGAAAATATGTATTTACTTCTATATATATATTCCTTTGTTTCCTTTTGAGTAATATTTAAGAATAAGTATAACTTTTCCAGCAACTATTATTTATATGTTGAGAATTGAGTTAAAATTCAAAATATTCTTAGACCCAATTTTATACAATTATTGCCTTCACAAAGTATACAAATCATTTCATTTTATTTTGTAATTTGTCCTGTTTTGTGTGAATGAATACCCCAATTATTTATTTATTCATTTGTTAGTTTATTATTATTATTATTATTATTATTATTATTATGATATTATAAGTAACTGACCATGGATAATAATTTTCATAACATAAGGGAAATAACTCTCTTTGATAAAACCTGAGTTATATTGTTAAACCATATGAAATAAATAAAGAAAGCAAATACAATTTCCCACCCAAATTAAAAACAAAATCAATAATAATAAACACCCTGAAAACAATTTTATATCTCTTTTTTATTTACCAAGAAACAGTAACAGTGAATTAAAAAATCAAATTCAACAGCAAAATTGTAACAAATATAAAAATGTATTAATTAAAAATAACAAAAATATTGTAAAAAGAAAATATAATTGAATTACAGCTGTTACTAATTTATGACCTGTTTTAAATTAGTACATCGAATAATTAATTACTTTATTTAACAGGTGCTAGTATTAAACATTGATCTAGACATCTGTTTTTTTATTAAAGTTTACTAAATAAATTGATTTAATGCTTTATCTTCTGAGTTTATATTCTATTTTGTGCATACATAAAACAAGTAAAAGACACTAAAGAAACTAACACATATACGAACATTACAATACTCACACAACAGAAAATACACAGTTCACACACACACACACACACACACACACACACACACACACACACACACACACAAATACAGGCACACATATCTGCAGAGACATACTGACATACATACTGGCACATACTCACACATACAGTGCAGAACATAAATTTAATACATAATAACTGACATTATCAAAAACACTTCTTATAATAATTGGCCTATGAAAACAACAAACATAAAGATAAAACACTGAAAAAAAAAATCTAATAAAAATATGATTTCCTTTATAAACTTTGATCTGTGTATTTTATCAGCACATACATATCAGTATGATTGTGAGTGAATTAACAGCATATTTTATAATGTTTGTTTTGTGTTTTTTACAAATAACAAAAATATGATAAAAAGAAAATATAATTTAACTACAGCTGTTACTAATTTATGACCTGTTTTAAATTAGTACATCAAATAATTAATTACTTTATTTAACAGGAGCTAATATTAAAAATTGATCTAGCAATTATACTATTCCTGTGTATCAGCAAATGTGGAATAAAGCATTAACAAATTAACAGTACAACTACTGTTCCTACTGCACCTCTATTAAAACTACATAGCTGCTATTATTATTATTACTACTACCTACTACAACTACAGTTATGATAACTCCTTTACCATACTACTACATTAGCTTTTATTATCACTATCCTACAAGGTTAGCTGTTATTATTATTATTATTATTATTACTGTTTCTAGTTGGGGTTTTTTGATACAGTAGTAGCTGTTATAATTACTACTGCTGATGCTGTTGCTACTATTACTGCTATTGATGTTGATGTTTTTGGTGCTAATTACATCTCTGTCACAAATAATAACAGAACTGTTTACTACTATAAAATACAATAAGTTATTAACAAGTGTTATTTTCCTCCTGTATATGTGTATTGTAACACAAATAAACATAATAAATCTCAAATATTTGCAAGCTTCTATTTTAATATTCTGTATTAAAAAATAACTTTTTACTGAAAAATACAAAAATAATTTATTACCTAATGAGTTTCCACTCAAGCTCTTTAACTTAGACAAGTCTCCCTTTGTGGAATAAGCAAAGACTAAACCATTTAAACATATAAATTGATAACCAAATATTTCTGAACCCATTGCTGACACACACACATACACACTATTATCAGACTAGCAGTTATACTATTGTTGACACACACACACAATTATCAGAGTAGCAAATATCATTATTGCTGATACACACACACAGACACATATACTGTTATCAGTCAGGCAGTTATCAGTATTGCTGATACACGCACAATATTATCAGAGTAGCAGTTATGACAATATACACATACTTACTGAAACACATATACTATTATCACTATTACTGATACATTCACGCACACAGACACTATTATCAGAGTAGCAATTATCACTATTGCTGATACACTCACTCACATACACACACTTATACCATTATTAGTAGTAGTTCTGTATTGTTGATATACACACATACTATTGTCAGACCAGCAATTGTGACTATTTCTGACACACAAACTATTATCAGAGTAGGAATTGTCACTATTGCTAATATATATACACACACACACACACACACACACACACTATTACCAGAGTAGGAATTGTCACTATTGCTAATACACACACACACACACATACACTATTACCAGAGTAGGAATTATCACTATTGCTGATACTCACACATACACACACTTAAACTATTATTAGTAGTTATCTGTATTGCTGATATACACACATACTATTGTCAGAGTAGCAAATATCATTATTGCTTATACACTCACACAGATTATTATCAGAGTAGCAATAGTCACTATTGCTGATACACACACAGACACACACACTTGCTATTATCAGAGTAGTAGTTATCAGTATTGCTGATACACACACACACACACATACCATTATCAGAGTAGCAATTATCACTATGTCTGATACACACAGACTCAAACATACACACATACCATTATCAGAGTAGTAGTTAACACAATTGCTAATACACTCACCTACACAGTATTATCAGAGTAGCAATCATCACTATTACTGATACACTCACAAACAAACATACACATACTATTATGAGAGTAGCAATTATGACAACTGATGATACAGACACACTATTATCAGAGTAGAAATAATCACTATTGCTGATACAGTTACACACAAATATACTATTATCAGAGTAGCAATTGTCATATATACACACATACACAGAACCACACACAGACACACTTACTAATATCAGTTATCACTAGTGCTGATGCACTCACACACTGTTATCAGAGTAACAATTAACACTATTGGAGATACACTCAAAGACACATACACAAACAGTTATATAACATACAAACACTATTATCAGAGTAGCAGTTATCTCTATTGCTGATACTCACATACTAAAATCAGAGCAGCAGTTATCACTACTGCTGATTCACTCACACAGACGCATATACTACTGCCAATAAATAAACATATGCACAAACACACACACATATTATTATCAGTAGCAGTTATCAGTACTGCTGACACACACACACACACACTTATCATTATCAGAGTAGCAATTATCACTAGGACTGATACATACACAATTATCAGAGTTGTAGTTATCTCTATTGCTGACACACACACACACTATTATCAGAGTAGCAATTGTCACTATTGCTGATACACAGACTCAAACATACACACACTATTATCAGATTAGTAGATAACACTAGTGCTGATACACTCACACACACAGTATTATCAGAGTAGCAATTATCACTATTATTGATACACTCACAAACTCACCTCACCCACATACTATTATGAGTAGCAATTATCACAATTGATGAAACACTGACACACACACTTATCAGAGTATTGGTGAAATACTCATACAGTCACACACCCACACATGAACACACTATTATCAGAGTAGCAGTTATCACTATTGGTGAAATACTCACAGTCACACACCCACACACACTATTATCAGAGTAGCAATTATCACTATTCTGATACATTTTATGAGAGTAGAAATAAACTCGCACACAGACACACACTACTATCAGAGTAGCAATTATCACTGTTACTGATACACACAAGCATACTACTATCACTAGTGCTGATACACACACACACTTTTATCACAGTAGAAATGATCACTATTGCTGATACACTGACACACACAAACTATTATCAGAGCACCAGTTATCACTATTGCTGATATACACACATACATACTATTATCAGAGTAGCAATATCACTATTGCTGATATACACATATACATACTATTATCAGAGTAGCAAAATCACTATTGGTGATACACCCACACATACTATCTCTGTCAATCATCTTTCCATTTCTTCAAATGGTAGCTCTCAAGTTAACTTCCAGTATTCTTTATGAAAACAACTTTAAGCTGGAACCTGCCTGTTGTCTATCTGTAAATATCATTGTTCCACATTTTTTCATTTTTTCTGCACTAATTTGTAATGTAGAACTGCACAGAGCTTTTGCAGTGTCATTAGTCATTACAGTGGAAGTTGTTTTGCTGCCTTCCTGATAAAACCAAGAATCATCCACTGTTAACTATTTGAGAAAAATCAATCAACACTGACGTATATTGTCAACAACTTCTCTGTCTGGAAACTTGGTCTATATCAGTAGATATCTCAACTGTTTGAAGCAACCCTTATAGTCTTCTCCATATTCTTGTAACTGAAGTTGATTCCAGAATAATGTCTTTCCTGTAGATACAATAATACAATTTAAGAGAATAATAAGTATTTTTCCATTGAGTTTCATTGTGTGTAATGCCAGAAAGAAATTATTATAAATAAACATCATCAGTCTTATTATAATAGGGTTTAATAATAAATAACAAGTAATTTAAATATAAATTTAAATCTCTAAAAAAACAGGATCTCCATTCCTCTTTCAGCAATAAAAATTAGAATAACTATGCATAGATCAAAGATAAAAATAGTGCAAGCTGCTATGAAGTACAATGTGTACACTGGATGTTCTGAGCACATTGACAATGTAGTCTCTTGGAGATCACTGAGTTACAAATTACATTTCAAACAGATTTTCTCTTGAAAGTGTTGAGCTTTCTCTGGACAGGGAAGACTGCGATGTAATAGCATGCTTGTGCTCTAGTGAACCTTTTCTGAAAATGGGTCTTACAACATTTTCAACTGAAGTGCTGGCTGAGGCAGCTTGAATCTGTTGTCTAGGATCCTCCAACAAAATATGATATTCATTAATAAACTAATCATAAAATAAAGTGCAAGCAGTATTTTTGTTGTCGGCTCTAACTGCATTTCACTTTCTTAGCAAGAAGAATTGTAGTCCACATTTTTATTTTTTCCATCCAATTTTAATAATAAAAAAATATATTAAATGATTTTCTATTCTTAATTTCAATCAGTTTAATTTTATTTTTAAAATTTGATATAAAAGGATTAAAAGAGCAATACTTCACTAAAATATGTTTTAATATAATTGAATAATTCTATTAATTTGTTAAAATTTGATATTTACACTGTTTTAGTATTTTAGTCCAGTTTAAGATGCCAGGAATATTAAGTAAATAAACATTTTACACCTATATAGTATTACATTAGACAGTAAGAAAATGGTCTTCTAATACTGATTTCACTTGAAATACTAACATACTAGCATGATGGAAATACATCTGAGATTATTCTTACGATCTTTAATTAACCTTTAACAACCATTATAGTTACATCATTTATAATAAATTATTTGATTAATTAAAATATTTAATTGTAACATTCTTTCCTGCCACTTTAATATAATTTAATTTTGCCACTAATGAATAAATAACCACAATTATCCTGTGCATTCAGCTAATAGTTACAATAATGAATCCTGTGTGTATTTAAAACAAAGACAATGTTGTAAGACACATGTGCTCTGTGTGTGTATATACTAACAAAAATAAATAATATAAATCTCAAACAATATGCAAACTTCTATTGTATCATTTTTTATTAAGAACTAACTTTTTACAATTTATTACCTAATGAGTTTCCACTAATATTCAAACTCTTTAACTCAGAGCTGTATCCCTTGTTAGTTTAAACAAAGACTAAGGGCAGATTCAATCTTAAATTTAAATAAAACAGGCCTGAGTATTTTGTACAAAGCATATAAACTGATAACCAAATATTTCTGAACAAACACACACACACACACACACACACACTATTGTCTGAGTAGTAGCAATTATCACTATTGCTGATAAACATACACCCACAAAAAAACAGACACACACACAAACACAAGAACTCACACTATCATCAGAATAGTAGTAATCACTATTGCTGATACACTCACGCTCACACACACACACATGCACACACTGTTATCTGATTAGTAGCAATTATCACTATTGCTGATAAACTCACACACACACACAGACACACACTATTATCTTAGTATCTGCAATTATCACTGGCTGAGATCTGATTGCAGCCGATATTAAGTTCATTGAGAGAAGAATTTTCTGTGACTGCCGTACACAAATCTTTAGACCGTCACTCATATTATACTGACTGACACACACCCTGGCTTCTGTTAATAAAAATAAATAATATTAATGAAATTAAACTAATATTAAAATTTTATATACACACTTAGAGAAAGACACACATATATTGTTAAAGATTATACAGATATCCATGTAGGAACACACGTATCTGCACAACACACAATTTCACATATACATTAACACACAACACAACACAACACACACACACACACAAACACAGAAAAACACATGTATACAATTATAGAGAGATAGATGGATTATGCAGATACTGTTGATGTTGTTGTTATAACAACTAATGTAATTGTTTATCATCAACTACTACTACAATTTTAACCATTATTTACTATTACACTTTTCATGTGAACACAGCAAACTGTTTAAGTTGTGAAACTTCCTCTCACCCTTAAAGCAGCAGCCAGTCCTTTAGTGAGAGCAGTTTTATCAGATAATCCATTACTAGACAGATCTAGTTCTGTGAGTCCAGTGTTTAGTGAGAGCAGTTTTATCAGATAATCCATTACTGAGAGTTCAGTGTTGTGTTTTCTTTAAGAGCTGCACTGACACAATGAGAGAAATAATCATTTCCTAGAGAATTACTCAACACATCCAAATATTCCCGTTTACCAACAACATATTTATTTGTTATTAATAAAATGTAGTTAGTAGATGTTTTAACAGTAGTAATAGTATCAACAGCAGTGGTAGTAGTTGTAGTAATAACAGCAACAGAACTAGTAGTAACAGTGGAAGTGTTGGTTGTAATAGTTATGGTAATTTTATTATTAGTAAAATAGTAATAGCAGCAGTACCAGCAGCAGCAGAAATTGTAGGTGCTAGTAGCAGTAACAGCAGCAGTTGTAGTAGTAGTAGTAGTAGTAGTAACAGCAGCAGCAGACTTCCTAGTTGTAGTATGTGTGGTAATAGTATCAGGAGTAGTAATAGTTGTATTAATAATAATAATATTAATAATAGTGGAATAGTTGTAGTTTTAGTAGTAACTAATAGTAGTAGTAATAGTGGTAATAGTTGTAGTATTAGCAGTAACAGTACACGTACTAGTAACAGTGGTAATAGATGTAGTATAAGTAACTACTAGTTGTAGTAATAATGGTAATAGTAATAACAGTACTAGTAGTAGTAATAGTGGTAATCACAGCAGATAACTGAGGTAGAATTAGACACAGTAAGTAGAGGTATTAAATAACTGCATAGTAGTAGTAGTAGTAGTAGATGTAGCAGATGTAATAATAAAAGTAAAAATAATATAATTATCCTTTGTAGTATAAGCATCAACAGTAGAAACAGCAGTAACAGACATAGAGGTAAATAGATATATAATATTGGTAATAGCTTTAGTGTGTTGAAAGTCACTGTTAGTAACTATTTTTTCAGCAGTAGAATAATAGTAGTAACAGTGGTAGTAGCAAAAGTAGCAATATTAGTAGCTAACTGATAATACTGGATAATTACATACACTAATTACTAATAACAAGAACAATAATAATGTCAATAATAATAATAAGAAGAAGAAGAAGAAGAAGAGGAAGAAGAAGAAGAAGATGGCAAAGAAAAAGAGGAAGACCAAGAAGAGAAAATAACAATTTTTTTTTCACAATTATATATATATCTATAAACTTAAAAATAATGTCTTGTTATTGGTATAAGCATTATGTAATAAATATGGAATTCTTTAAACTGGTTTTATTATTATTACTACTACTACTACTACTACTACAACTACTTCAACTACTACTACTACTACTACTGTTATTATTATTATTATCAATAGTTATTACTATTGTTATTACTACTATTATTATTATTACTTTTATTACTATTATTATTTTTAATACTTTTATCATTAGATAAGTTTCTATATTTTCAGTCAGTAAACAAAAACAATATTACTTTTTTAAATATTTAATTACCAGTTTAATCTTAAAAGCCCCTAGTGCTTGTACAAACTTCAGCCTGTGTTTATCAGTAGCTCCATCCATATGCAGGACAGACAGTCGGTGTGTGGGTGACTAGGGCAGGGGGGTGAATAGGATAAAAATGGGTGAGCTTAGGGTCCCGGACAGAAAAGGTGAGTTGAACACATGCCCTCCCACCCTACCCCGGAAGTACGGGCTGTCTGCCAGGGGAAAGTGTTCTCACCCATTTTTATCTCTCCACCCCCTGCCCTAGTCCCCTGCATACCAGCTGTCTGTGCCCCCCTCAGACAGGTTGTGAAGTACCAGAACCAAGTTGAAACTTTAAAACGATCGAATCTCGGCATTTTTCGACATTCCATTTATCCCATATGGATAATTAGCGTACATAAGCTTAGTGAGTACATTTCATGTAAGGCTAAAGATGTGAGCACATAGCACTAAAAGGAGATAACTCTAATCAGTATAATTTTTACTTTATTTAGTGAGTACCTCTCACATAAGGGAGATAACTGTAATCATATAACTTTTACTTTGCTTAGTGAGTATATCTCACGTAAGGGACACAATTCTAATCTAAGTTTGTGAACACATATAACTAAAGGGAGATAATGCTAATCGATATAATTTTTACTATGCTTAGTGAATACATCTCAAGTAAAGGATTTAACTCTAATCTATGTTTGTGAACACATATCACTAAAGCTAAAGGGAGATAACTCTAATCGATATAATTGTTCCTTTATTTAGTGAGTACATCTCACATAAGGGATTTAATTAATCTATGTTTGTGAACACATATCACTAAAGGGAGATAACACTAATCGATATAATTTTTACTTGGCAGAGTAAACTCCTCCCACTTCTGGTGACACATCACGGGGTATGTCATATTATATATAAAGAAAGTGATTTTTACACAATCTTTCATAGAAGAATTTGATAAATAAAGTACTGCTGTGGAACCTCCAAAAACGCCGAGATTCAATCCCACGATTCAATTCTCATACATGAACTTTAAAGTTTCAGCTTGGTTCTGTACTTCACAAGCTGTGAGAGTGCAGGGCAGACAGCCAGCGTGTGGGGGACTAGGGCAGGGGGGGGCGTTTTTATTTCTTAAACTATTATTTTTATTATTCTGCTATTACAATCTTCTATTGTGTGAATCATTTTTTTATTATAATTATTTTTTCTTAACTTTGCTGAATAATTAAACAGCATTTCTTTAGCACTTAACTAAACGAATTAAATGAAACAGAAATCTAAATTAGAAAATATTTTATTATTTTCTTTTTTCAAAATTTGTTTTGTTTTTGTTAATGCTGTTAGCCATTATCATCCTTATGTTCATTCCTGTTAATGGACAACAAAGTTATTTCCCTTAGACTACTTTGTCTATGAAATTGACTAATTATTATTATTATTATTATTAATAGTAGTAGTAGTAGTAGTAGTAGTAGTATCTCTATTTGTGTGTTCTTAGTTTATTTCATATATTTAAAATGTTTCTTTACTAAAAATTAATGTCATTCAGAATAAAAATAAGAATTTAAATTTATTAATTTATAGATTCCGTTTTGATACATGGAAATTTGTATATTTTATTTATTATGATTAGAGAAAGAGAGATTTGGCTTTCACTACAACTGTAAGATTGTATGTTTTCATAAAAATTTCATTTCACTGCAAAAATGTATAAAAATTTCAAATACATGTAAATACTGTTTTTCAGCCTTTTCATACTGATACATTATTTAAATTTCACAAATATAATGATTTCTAGAGCATAACATCAATTCAGGTGTTCAAAAGTTTAATTAAGTTTCTGTGTGTGTGCGTGCGTATGTGCGTTTCATCTATCTTTCAATTTTGTTTGTTTTTATTTTTGTTGTTGATATTATTGCTAACATTGTTATTATTGTTATTGTAGTACATAATTATACTATTTTTATTATTGTTGTTATTGCTAATAGTGGTGTTATAGCTGTTGCTTTTGCTGTTGGTTAATTTTGCTTTAGGCAGAATTGATAAGTATGTGTGGAGAGAAGAAAGCGAGTTACAGAGAGAGTTAGAGAGAAAAAGACAGAGACAGAGAAACACACACAGAGAGAGATACAGACAGAGACAGACAGATAGAGAGAGAAAGAGAGACAGAGACACAGATAGACAGAGAGAGAAAGAGAGACAGAGAGAAAGAATGAGTCAGAGAGACATAGAGAGACAAAGAGAGAGATACACAGAGAGAGATACAGAGACAGACAGACAGAGAGACAGAGAGAAAGAGAGACAGAGACAGAGAGAGGAAGAGGGACAGAGAGACAGAGACACAGATAGAGTGTCAGACAGACAGAGAGAAAGAGTGAGACAGAGAGAGAGTCAGAGAGACAGAGAGAGGAAGAGGGACAGAGATACAGAGGGAGAAAGAGACAGAGAAAAAAAGAGACAGGGACATAGCAATACAGAGAGATAGAGACAGGGAGAGAGTCAGACAGACAGACAGAGAGACAGAAATACTGAGAGAGTCAGAGAAAGAAAGAGATACAGCAGAGAGAAAAAGAGAGATTTAGAGAGAGACAGAGACAGAGGGAGAAAGACAGAAACAAATATACATAGACAGAGAGATATATAGAGAGAGACCAAGAAAGAAAGAGAGAGACAGAAACAGAGACAAAGAGAGAAAAGAGAGAGACAGAGATAGAGAAAGAGAGAAAAGAGAGAGACAGTGATAGAGAGAGAGTCACAGAGAGAGAGAGAGAGATAGACAGACAGAAAGAGATTAACCATTAACAAAAAAAGAGACAGGGACATAGCAATACAGAGAGATAGAGACAGGGAGAGAGTCAGACAGACAGACAGAGAGACAGAAATACTGAGAGAGTCAGAGAAAGAAAGAGATACAGCAGAGAGAAAAAGAGAGATTTAGAGAGAGACAGAGACAGAGGGAGAAAGACAGAAACAAATATACATAGACAGAGAGATATATAGAGAGAGACAGAGATAGAGAAAGAGAGAAAAGAGAGACAGTGATAGAGAGAGAGTCACAGAGAGAGAGAGAGAGAGATAGACAGACAGAAAGAGACTAACCATTAAAAAAAAAAAGAGACAGGGACATAGCAATACAGAGAGATAGAGACAGGGAGAGAGTCAGACAGACAGACAGAGAGACAGAAATACTGAGAGAGTCAGAGAAAGAAAGAGATACAGCAGAGAGAAAAAGAGAGATTTAGAGAGAGACAGAGACAGAGGGAGAAAGACAGAAACAAATATACATAGAGAGATATATAGAGAGAGACCAAGAAAGAAAGAGAGAGACAGAAACAGAGACAAAGAGAGAAAAGAGAGAGACAGAGATAGAGAAAGAGAGAAAAGAGAGACAGAGATAGAGAAAGAGAGAAAAGAGAGACAGTGATAGAGAGAGAGTCACAGAGAGAGAGAGAGATAGACAGACAGAAAGAGACTAACCATTAACAAAAAACTAACCATTAACCAAACACTAGCATTTAACAAATACTAACCATTAACCAAATACTAACATTTAACAAATACTAACCATTACTAACATCCCCTATGTGTACTAAACCACACCGGGGTGTAGGGGTGGCAACGTTTCCAAAGGGAATGGCTAATTAGTACATTAATATAATAACATTTAATTGGTTAGATAGATAGACAGATAGATAGATTATGATAGATAAATAGAAGTACCTACATACAGAGATAGTTATTGAAGATAGATGAATAAATGGATACATAGGGTATTGCTACTTTTCCTAATTTCAAATTCATTTGAAAGCCCTTTCTATATAGAGAGAGACAGAGAGGCCAACAGGGTATAGACAGACGTGTATGTACTTAAGAATAAGTTATGACATATAAATATCTCCCTCTTGCTTTCTTACTCTCTCTCTCTCACTCTCCAAATCACTCATCCTTACTTACCTGCATGTTTCTATCTATCTATCTGTCTATCTATATATTTGTTTTATTTCATCATCAGTTTCTCTGGCTATTTGTCTATCTATCTGTCTGTTTGTTGATCAACCTGTGGTGTAGCTTAATGTTATTACCTGTCTAGCTAACCATTTATTCATTGCTATATCCATTTACCTATCTATCCTCTGTCTGTCTGTTTATAACTATATCTATCTATCTATCTATCTATCTATCTATCTATCTATCTATCTATCTATATATATATATATATTTATTTATTTATTTATTTATTTATATAATTATCTCTCATTCTCTGAAAAATCATACACAGGGCATACTTCACACTTCATACACACAGGGCAGAGTTACCTCAAAAGTCTTCCAAGCTGGTCAAGAAAATCCTTGGAAATGCTGGAGCCAAAGTTTGTGCTGGTGGTATGATAGCTATATTTATACAACTATCTTGTTTCATGTATGAGTCTCTGTTTATTATTTCACGATCAGGCAATTTTGTGGATTTTGTACATTCCCCTTTTTTTAGCCAGATTTATCTAAATAAAGAAATATAGAAATAAAAATTAATAAAATAAAAATAACAATAACAATAAATAAATAAAATAAGCATCAAGCTTATCATTCTAAATCTTAAATAACTAATGTTTACCTATTCCAGGCTAGAAGCATATTATTAATTTCACAATAAAATCTTTGGGATGAAATATCTCAGCCATGGAAAATTATTATAAATTATCAATGAATTACACTTTAACAATGTTGTAATGCTGACTTTATTTATCTGGATAAGCAGCAAAAGTAACTTTAAAAACGACTAAATCCTTTGCCTGAGCAAACCTTATAATTAATGAGTTAAGCCATTACAAGCCCTGCATTCATATGTAATGTACATGTGTACTTAAACACATTACTATTATTTATTATTATAAAACATACTGATACCACTAACTTCAGAACAGTTTTCTGTTTTACTGACTTCCTCTGTCTGTCTAGTATCAGTATCAGATGAATTTGTCATCTTCAGGTTTTTTTTCTCACAATCACCTGCAAAACCAGAAAGAGATTTATTTTCAGCTTGCACAATTAAATTTGCAAAACAAGATTACATTTTAGCAATTTTGGAAGTAAAGCTGGATTAGCCACAATTAACTAACTCAAAATTGTTTCCAGCTTACAGTTTGTTTTATCTGTATTCATTTTTATTTTATCTTTCATCTTCAACTTCTATAATGATCTAACAGACTGTTTTGGCAGGTATCCCAGCTATTATTATAATATATGATCCTAAAATTGGGATAGAATTATATCTCATAGGAAAAAACAAATTTATAAATAAAAGTTAAAGAAAGGCGTTAATCCCAAATCTGCACTAATTACTTCTGCTAGTTAGATTCTTCAATGGAATGAACGTCAGATCTATATCTGATGGATGCTATTAATTTAAATGTTATGATATACATGCAGAGAAGTTTTGAATGCCTGTATTTAAAAAAATATATATATAAATAAATTAAATATTAAAAATAAAATTAAAAACTAAATATAAATAAAATTTGTCTGAAAGCTTGCATTTTAAACTTTTATTCGCAGTTGTAAAATTACTTAAAGTAAAAAAACAAACAAATAAAGCATTTTCTAATAACCTAACAAACTGAAGAGGCAAATTTTAACATAAATACTATAACCAAACTGATTAAAACAAAAAACAGATGAATACAGAAATGTGACTGTACAAATTATTTATATTTTAATTACAATGAAAATAAATTTCAACTTTACAAACAAACAAACAACAAAACACAAAATGTATTATATGGCCTGAAAAATAATATTAATTTATTGGTATCTAAGTATCATTCTATGAATTCTATGAAAAAAAAAAATATATATATTCAAAATAGCTAACCTGAAATATATTTTCAATGATATATTTATCTAATTATATAAATATAAAACAACTTCCAGTAAGATATAACATGGAATTAAACAAACAAACGATTACATTTTTTTTGATATATTATTATAAAATTATTACCAGTATGAAAAAGGAATATTTATTTCCTAATTAAATTTTAATTATTAATTTCTTAATAAAAAAATTAAGGCAAACAACTGTCCTTGAGCTTATACTTTGAAGTTATATCCTTGATATTATTAAAATTCTATATTCTGCTGGAATTTTTAAAAACATTTCATATTTTATTATACCGTAATAAAATTGATGTGATGATGACATCTGTTTTAAAAAGATTATTAAGTTTTGCTATGTTTGTGCAAGTCATAACTTTACTTAAAAACTGTTAAGGTTTATTATGACAAAAAGTGCAAGAATTGGTAACATTTTTTATAAAAACATTATAGATTTCCTTAATTGTTAGGATCAACATTGAGTATTAATAAACTATATGATATAAAAATACAGTTTTGTCTTAACACAAAAATTTGTCTTAATAATAATAATAATAATAATAATAATAATAATAATAATAATAATAATAATAATATTATTATTATTATTATTATTATTATTATTATTATTATTATTATTATTATATTAGCATTAGCATAATCACCACCACTATTATCATAATAATTACTGTTACTATGTTTTCTTAGATGCTCATTACTAAGAACTGACAGGTAATAATATGAAAAGATAGCTCACCTTCTGTGTATTGCCTTGACATCTCCAGAACTTTTCCAAATGATGCAGCTGTTGCATAACCCTTTAGCCTTTAGGAAAGAAAGAAAATAAAACAAAATATGAAATTACATTCCTGTATAAAATTATGTGATCAACCAAGCTTTTAAAATATAATTCTAATTTTGTTACTGATGTTGATATATAAAATAAATATATAGTTTTCTCTCTGTTTTACTAATTTCCTGTAGTACATTACATATTTAAAATGATTATACACAAATCAAAGCTGAACATAACCTTAAGAAAAGATATTTGTTTTTTAAACATTTTCTCTATTAATCCTTAAATTCACCATCTTTAAATATAATTGTCAAACTGCTGTAGTGTTGATAAGAAAATATATGTTTTGCTAGTTAATATTGTCAGTAATAGCAATGTGTGAACACAGAAAGTGAAGGTATGTTTGTTATACTTGATAAATCTAAAAAGTGTTTTATTTAACTGATTAAAAAGCTCATTTTGATTTTTATTAAGACCAATAGTAAATAAATAAATGAAATGTACAACAATTAATGTTTTTACTTTAGTAAAAATAAAGAAGGAAAAATGCCTATTGTTAACCAAACTTACAAAAACATACTTCTTAACAATTACTGGCTAATGATCATGTACTTAAAATAAATAATCATCATTCTTATCTATACATTTTATTTTACTGTGATCAAGTGTGAAAACTTGATAGCAAAACATAATTAAATCTTTACTTACCTTTTCACTGCTACCATTTTCTGCATATTCAGCAGGCTTATTGTCATCCATTCTGAAACAAAAATAAAAGGATAATAAATCCAATAAGTCAGTAGGCAATTTAAATATTTTGGAAAAACACAAAGAATTACTAAGAAATGTATTTAAAATAATTTAAAAAAAGGTTATTCATTGCAAATGCAGCTGGACGTTTTACGGAGTTCACTGACAGGTTTCACACAGCAATGTGGTCACAAGAAGGGAAGGACCTCTGCCTGTTACACATACTGTGGAACAATGAAATATAAATTCACTACCTAAATCTTATCCTTTAAGTTCAAGCAGCTGCATATCACCATGACGAAAATGACAAATGAGTTGAGAAAACAAAACAAAGAGAGAAAAGAAAACAAAGAAATAAAATAATAATTAGCTACCTTGTCAAAGTATTTGTCATTGTAATGTTTATTATGGGTGAAACACTGCTATTATCACCTTGACCATCACGGTGATCAGTGTCTTCCTCGATCAAGGTTGATAATTTTATTGAGTGTCTGAAAATGTAAGCTGTATATTATTTAAGAGTTTGCATTGAAAAATAAATGATTTAGGAAAACAAAAAATGGACAGACACAGAAAAAGAATATCAATTTTAAGGATTACATTCTGTAACAACCATAAAATAAAAAAGACCACAACATTTAGTGCAAAACTACTTAAAATTCTATAAATAAATATAATAAATACAAAAATGTTAATAAGTATTTCTGTGTAACCTTTTCATAAACAGTGTAACTTTTAGTCACCACAGAAAATATATTAATATTTTTGTTTTCTCTGTTTCATCAATCAGCTTATATGTTTTTACTGCAAAATATTTTTAAATGCAGACCTTTCAAACAAAAATGAAATTTTATTCTTCTTATTCAAATATTTTCATTGACCATTTCTGATAAATGATTTAATTAGACTTTCTAATAATTACTGACACATATACAAGTATTGAACCTAAGCAGGTTTTTCATTCTTAAATAACATTCATATAAGTATTATTATCAAATATTAACAGCTGTACATCAACCAGCTAATTTTTGAAATATACTTTTTTTCTATTAATTAAAATAAGAAAAAATGTACTTATCTAACAATACAATAAGCGGAGTTTTAAAGACAAGACTATTCCTAGGAAAAACATACTATATGTCTATCACTGTGGGTTGAATGTAAAAATAAAACTAATATTTTCTTACCCATTTCTGTATTTTAAATTGATACATCAAATCAGTTCATGACAATTTGTCTTCAATGTGTCCAATTATAACATTTGCTGTCTTAATCCAGCCCTATTTTAATTCTTTTTCAAAAGATCTGAACCCCAGTAATCAGTCTAATAATATAAAAATATTCAATTAATAAATCTTTAAAAATATAATCAATAACTGGCTTTGTGCATTACTCTTATTAGGATCTGTTGTTGTTGTTTTTATTAAAAAGAAATATCTCAATATTGATACAATGACTTATTTTTATATTAAAAGTTTTATTTCTCGTTTTATTATTGTTGTTATTGCATGATAGTTTCAGAATAAAATAATAATTAAAATAGCTTTATCTTTTTATTGTTGTTGTTATTGTACATATTTTTAGAATTATACTAAATATTATTAAAATAATTTTATTTAACTTTTATTGTTTTTGTAGTTATTAATGGATCATATTTTAGGATTATGTTAAATATTATTAAAATAGTTTTATTTTCATTTTTTATTGTTTTTTTTCTTGTCATACTTTGGTCTATGTGGATCAAAAAAGGGATGGAATCAAGAATCCACTGTTGACATGAATTCATGTAAGTAAAATGAAATAGACTGTAAATGTTTCTTCTATCTTACTGTCTGTTTTTCAATGAATCCATTGGTATGTATATTTGTCTATTTATCTGCCCATCAAACTCTAAGTAAATAAATGAATCACTCACACTATGTGGATCCAAATATTCCTCTAAATTATTTTCCATGCATCCATACTCTCTCTCTCTCTCTCTCTCTCTCTCTCTCTCTCTCTCTCTCTAAATATATATATATGTATGTATATATAGATATATACAGACACACACACGCATACATACAAACATGCATATGAAGATATATACATTAACTCCTCCTTTCAATAACCATCAGTAAATCATCTGTCCATATCTGTGCTACCTCCAAGCATAACTACCTTACAACCTGTTTCTGTATGTCTGTCCATTTATAACACAAGCACACTCTCATTCACATATGTTCTAGCACATGTACCTGCACTTCCATATACATGTAGTTACCCATCTTCCTATCCATCAATCTCTATCTCTCTTTGGATCTATCCATCAACCTGCTGAGTTATCTATATATACACAAACCTATCTATCTACCTACCTATCTGCTTCTTCTATCTTATCTAGTTTTCTTTTATCTTGTCTGTTCATGCATGTAGCAACACATAACCATCCACCAATCATCTACCCAACTCCCTGCCTACCTACACATCTAACTATGTCTACGTACCTACATTACAACCTGTCTTTCTGTTTGTCCATCTACAAACAAACTGTATCTACGTAACTTTATATATTTTCTTTCACACTTTCAAAATCTGATTATTCCATTTTTACCATCTAACTGTTTCTCATGCAGTCTGTATAATCTACATCTATATATTAATCCATCATCCACCTTTCCATCTATCTGTTCATCTGTCAGTGTTTATAGACATTTTTTAAACTTTTTATTGAAGTTAAAATAAACAATGTTTATCACTTAACCTGTTCTATAATTCTAAATATACATTGAGCTTCTCTTTAAAGTAAATATTTTCAAATTATCTCTCAGATTCAGTTATCTGATATACCTTTACCTTCACCCTATTTTCTCTAATAAATTTATTTAAAAAGGGCACTTACCTGGAAACCCATCCATCTTTCTTCATATCTACTGAGCTTCTTGTTTACAATAAAAGTTGATTTAAACTTTACACCTCTTCTTTTCAATATCAGTGTCATGTAGATAATGACACATTTCCTTAATTTCAGGTGTTCTCACTTCTTCCTTTTTAACAGAAAACCACCCCCCAAAAATAACATTTTACTTCACTTTTCACTATGGACGTTGCTTTTTATAAAGTTAAAATTGAGATTTCCAAAAACTTAAATAAGGAGAAAGTAATAACGCATTAAAAATATTTTTTCTCTTAGTAAGTGTCCCATTAATTATGGACTGTGAAGAATGTACATTTTACTCAATTTACTTTTTCACTGTTGATATAAAATTATTATACTCTTATTACACCATACATTTTTTTAAATAAGTTTTTATTTTTTATTGTGAATGAAACTGGTTTGGAAAATCAATATTTAAATATTTTCCATTGTTAATAATGAAAAATGCATAGATTGTTCAGTATTACTTTCCATATTGCATTCTTATTTATTTATTTATTTATTTATTTTAAATTTTCTGGAATAATAATAATAATAATAATTAATTAATTAATTAATTAATAAAATAAAATTTAAAAAAGGTTTGTTGACTTTAAATTTCTGTTGTTTTAGAAAATGAGATCTGATAAAAACACTATAATCTTAGAGGTCCTTAGTTCCGAATCGTGAGCATTCACAATCGTTTTTCTTTTTTCTTTTGTTTCTGTTTATGAAGCCTACCCTTGATGTCATTAACATTATTAATAAGTGAATATTTCTTATCAGCGAATTCAATTGTAAACGAAGATTAAAATGTTTTCTAGCAGACGCGAAGTGACGTGCGAGTCGGAAATGAGTCTCGATTACGATATTAGTTTCAAGTCATCTAAAAGAAAAAAGACTAATTTCGGAGGCGAAGACAAAATAAAAACGTTTTTCTTTTTATACTCTTTAATACTGTTAAATCTCGTTAAAACATTAACCTCTTATTTCTTGATATCACTGTAAGATTGTCGTTTAACTAACAGAAAACTACATTAATTTCTCCTGTATTTCTAACATATTTATTTTTAAAAAGTGTTCTGCTACCATTACAGCCGTTTATAAGATAAAACTGATATTCGGATAAAGAAAAAAATATTAGCTTACTTTATCACATTCTGACCAAATTTTCAGCCATAACTTGAGATAACGGCAGTTATCTTTGTGTTACAAGCAGCTGAGCCAAAAAGTACGTGATATTTTTATTAAGAATTCCCGTCTTTTGCAATCATAATATTAAAATAGATAGTGTTCGTGGGAAGTGATGTTATATTTTATAAGGCAATAAACATATAATCATTAAAAGAGAAGGATTATTTTAAGAAATATCTAGAAATACAGATTAATGTGCAGTGGCATGCAGAGGTCTGGTGATATTTGACTGTAGTTCTCTACAAATTACTGTTAGTAGCTGATTTTAATGTAATAACGAATATTCTGTTAGGAATACTATTACAGTGATGATTTTTACACGGCGTAATGAAAAAAGAGTTTTGTAGTTTACATGATATTTTAGATATTTTAGATATTTAGATATTTAGGATTTCTTCGATAAAATTCCTTTTCACAGTTATGCAGATCTAATACTACACTCTAAATTACAAAAAAAGGTGAAGCAGTAATATTAACCGAATATTTAAAAAAAAAAAAAAAAAAACCAGCTTATTCCAGACTAACGTCTTTTGTCTTATTAACATAACTAGATTATAGAAGTGATATAAAAAGAGAAATTATATTGATAATTATAGATTATGCTGATAACGTTTATTTTATTCGGTCACTGATATTATAATTACTCCTCATACTTTCACCACCTATTAAAATATATTAATTTATATTAATGTCGCCGTCGTTGCCATCGTACCGGTGTTGTTCCTAACGTTATTGGTTTACTCCTTTTCGTCTTTTATTCGCTGTTATTCTTATTTTCTGACCGCGCCCATCATATGTTAAAATATATTATTATTA
>CM022677.1:12461476-12533462 GCA_012295275.1 Chrysomallon squamiferum
TAAAATTGTTGCACAGTTATCTATTATTATTTTGTTGTTGTTCCCATTCGTTAACGGTGTTGTTAGGTACTGAAATAAAGGTTGACTACAGTTAACTATAAACTGTAAGATCTTTTTATCTGATTTCAGAAACCTTCAATATTATTATTGTTTTTTCCGGATATATATTATTTCATTGTGAATAAAATTCATTACCGACAGTAGAATCGATCAAATTAATTTGTAATTAGTGAGATTTAAAAAGAAAAAACCCCAGAAAGGATGTCAATACATATTGTCGATTGGTGGTCATAGTGAACATGGCTTGCATCTTATGTGCATGTAACAGGCCATTGATATTCAGATGATGTATCGTTATCCATGTTACAGACTGGCTTTTGTAACAACAAGAAGTTGGAAGAGATCTCGTTCGAAAACAGTGACAAAGAAATGAAACAACTAAATTATTGCTCGATCGACTGGAGAACGTTATCTCTTGTTGACGGAATGATTATACTGGAATTAATGATGGAAGTGAAATGAGTAACGATGAATTCATTGACAGATCTGGCTGGAGAACATATTTTTATATAAACAATGGGCCGTAACTCTTAAAAGCTTATAATTATGTTGACTAAAAATAGTTGAGATTCAGTGTTAATTAATGGAAACTTCAGTTCCTGACACAAATGAAGTCCAGTTTTAATTTTTTTACAGCTTATAAAAAATAGATACATTATAAAACATGTTGAAAGTTAAATATTACGGAAAAAAAAAAAAGGAAGTAATTTTAGTAAATCTTTCACTGTGGGTTAAAGTTAGCTGATTTAAATATACATTTATCAAAATATTTTTTCTTTAGTTTATTTGGAAACATTGTTACGTGATAGGAAATGAATTGGTTAAATTTATTTCAAAACATCCTTAATTTTATCACACTGTTTCGAGTAAGGTTTATGCCCAGGGTTAACTTTAATATGAAAAGCTGCAAGACCTGGAAAAAAAGCATGAGGAGTTTCAAGTATGGTTAGCATTTTGGTTAGGTTTTGGTTAGGTTTAGGTTAGTCCAACTTTTGTGCAGAGTTAAATGTCAGTTAACCTGAAGCGTGTCTTCATTCAGCACAAACTGACAATTTATAGATTTTTGGTAAAAGTAAATCAGTTCTGAAAGAGAACGTCGTTTTAACGAAAACCTTCGAAACTTTTTTTTTTTTTTTTTTTTAAATGTTTTTATTTTATATGTAAAATATATATTTGATAAATTGGCTTTAAAAAAAAAACAAACAAAAAAACAAATAAATAAACAAATAATAAATAAAAAATAAATAAATAAATTAAAAGAAAAACAGACAATACGTGTGTTGTAATATGATTTGTTAAGCTGTATCAGGTGAAATAATATCGCGTTCTGAAACTAATATCTTTCTACCTGCTAATAAAAGTCAACTATAAATACTACTGCTACGTACAAACAACAAAACATAGTAACTGATATCTCAAAAATGTGAATAGATACTAAACTGCATCCTCACTGGGGATCTGTAAACTCGTCTTTTAAATCCCGGTGTTACAAAGCATATTTCGTCTTTTCTTCTCTATGCACGCTCGAGTTAGTTTTGGACAAAAGGGACTGATTCACAATAATCACAGAGGAGGGACACAGGGCCGGTACTGAGGCTTCAGTGTTTATAGGATGTGGAATAAAACCATATATTATTGTTTCATTTTGATTTGTTTTGTTTATTTATTTATTTATTTTTATTTTTATTATTATTATTTTTTTTTAATTTTTAATTTCAGTTTTCTATCAGTTCGTAACCTATAAGTAGAGAAATATGATGCTAAAAATAAATATTGTGACGTCCGGTTTCTCAAATAGATTACAATACAAATCACTTTAAGACACACACACCACAGACGCATACAAACGTACATACAACTTGGATATATATATATATATATGCTGTCTCACAGATACGTGCAAACAACGAAAAATATGTAAAGGAGACATAGTAGTGAATAAATAAATACAAACATAAATAAATAAATAATGAATACAGAAGTTACTACTATTACTACTACTTCCACTGCTACTATACTACTACTACTACTACTACTAATAATAATAATAATAATAGTGGTAGCAGTAGAATTAGTAGTACTAGTATAATTGATATTACTTTTGTTTGCACTACTACTATTATTAATATTACTAGTGTTACTAATTATACTATTACTGTTACTATTACTGCCACTACTACTACTAATAAAACTCAGCTATAACTACTACTGCTAATATTTGTATAAGTTATTACTACTACTTCAACGACAACTACTTCTATTACTAGCTACGACAATTACTACTACTACTAAGAATAATTGTAATTAATCAGTGTGAACAGTATGCCAGTAATATATTTCATAAGGAACAGTACATATAAATAATCAAAATCAAATAAAATGTGAATGCAGTTAAATAAAATAACAAAATAACGATTTTCAGTGTGTATATATATATATATATATATATATATATATATTAAGGAAAATACCAACGTAATAAATATAATAAAAAGTAAATTCATATTAACTAGAACATCTAGTAAATTTACGACGATATTAAATGCCAGGATATAAACGATGGAATCAGTTACAACTACAACTAATAATCAGTTCAGTTTTTGTGGAACTGTCATAAAAGCTATACATTTCATAAATAAACCAAATTAAATAAAAATGAGCAAACGAACGAACAAAATGACGACTGAACTAATGAGGGAACCAGAGAAAGAGAAAAACTAAAATAAAAAATACTGAAAATAAACATAAAAAAGGGAAACAAAATTAACACTGTCACAACACAACTGAAGGCGTTATTATCATTGATGTTGTTTTTGTGTCATTGCAGTTACCGTTATTATTTCTTTATTGTTGTTATTACTATTACTATTACTTTTATTATTATTATTATTATTGTTGTTGTTGTGGTTGTTGTTATTAATCCTATTTGTGTTGTTGTTGTTATTATTATTATTATTATTATTACTCTATGACGCACTGTTTAAAATGTTCTATTCACAGATTATGAAGGATGATCTTTAACCCTCTCTCTCATTACTACGTACAAACAACAAAATTTAGTAACTGATATTTGAAAAACGTGACTAGATACTAAACTGCATCCTCACTGGGGATCTGTAAACTCGTCTTTTAAAGCCCAGTGTTACAAATCATATTTCATCTTTTCTTCTCTATTCACGCTCGAGTTGGTTGGAGCAAGGGACTGATTCACAATAATCACAGAGGAGGGGAACAGGGCCGGTACTGAGAGTTCAGTATGTTTAAGATGAGGTTCAAAACCATATATTTGTGTTTTATTTTATTGAGAAAAACAGTTGCACACACAGACAGATAGACAGAGATCCAACAGCAACACTGAAAACATTATAATGTTAAATGGTTTGTTACTTGTTACTTGTTATTCAATGGTATTTATTTAAATAATATTGTTTTGTTTTTTTGTTTGTTTAATTAGAATAAAAATATATTCAGAGAGAGCAGTGGAGAGAGAGAGAGAGAGAGAGAGAGAGAGAGAGAGAGAGAGAGAGAGAGAGAGAGAGAGAGAGAGAGAGAGAGAGAGAGAGAGAGAGAGTTCCTGCATCAACTAAGTTCCTGTGTTTGCTGTTTAAAAAGTAATTATGAATAATGGATGACTGACTAACACTACTTATTTTTGTGACAAATGTTCTGTAATGATTAGAATGTAGCTTACAGGCGCCCTGCACGTTACACACGTATCAGTAACAGTAAGAATGTCTTCATGTTTTCCACTGTGTGGATAAAAAGAAACACAATAACAGTTATCTGATTCACATGTCGTAATACAGTGACTGGAACTTATCGACACTCAGGTTAAATAAGATGACTAAAATTCAGCAATTTTTTGTTTACAGTTTTGTGGAGTAGAATTTGTTGTTCTGAATAGGTGAGATAAAATACGAGTAAATCTCCAACCCAAACATTTTAGATTTTTTTATTATTAGTAGTAGTAGTAGCAGTAGTAGTACTAGTATAACTACTACTACTACAATTGCTGCTATTATTATTACTATTATAAGTATTATTAAAGTATTATTATTATTGATATTTGAAACAATGACATTGGAAAAAGTTTGACTTTGTACTGTATCGTTTAAAAACATCACTATATGAACGAGCTTACTGAAAGGCTATGAAAACCAGCGAAGCGATAACTTGTATTATTCATACTGGACGTTTTTGTGCTCATGTTTTCTAAATAATCTGGTTCAACAAAACATTCATTCACAATATCAACAAGATGTCAAAATTGTGACGGTTTTATTCAGACACACTATTCTCACACACACACACACACACGTAAGGTAAACTGCAAATTAAAACACTTAGTAACACGTAAGCTAAACGCAAATATTCAATCCCTGTTCAATTCCCTATTTCCAAACATTTGAGAATTGCTCTCTGATTCAAACAGAAATATACTTGCTTGGTTTAGCTAAATAATAAAATATACAACATTATAATTTCATGAATTTAATTGCTTCTTTCTTTCTTTCTGTCTTTATTTATTTATCTTAAATAGAACGAAATAAAATATATATAATAAAGGAATATATATTACTATTATTTTATTACCATTGTGTATACCTGACTAAAATCATATATTCACCTTCTATCATGTTTTCGTTATTATAGTTTATTTATATATCTTACGAAAAACCTGATACTATTCAAATTTAAAGAAGAAGTAATTTTGGCGGCTAAATGTATTATCTTTCTCCGACCTTCTACAAACCAGTTGCTGTGTCTATTATTACCGCACGTGTGATAGACTGTAACACGCATTTTAAAAATTAATGAACTGCACTCCTTATGTTAAGGTGTTGTTACTTTCACTGCTGTTTACTTTACCACAACCATTTAAAACATTCACGATTATTTTTATCTCAGAAGAAACAAAAGTGTTCTAGAAAAAGTTTCAAGACGTCCACCCCTTTATTGAAATTGGTTTATTCCACTCACCGAGTGACGTCTGTCAAAACCGGCTTGTTCGCCAGCAAACTGACATTTCAGACGAATAGAAGAGAACTGTTTGCAGGTGTTAAAATTTTCATTTCTTAAGACAAAGGTAAGAAGATTTATTATTATTATTATTATTATTATTATTATTTATTTATTTATTTATTTATTTATTTATTTTTTTGTTGTTCTTGTTATTTCGTTAGTGTAAGATATTATAAAATAAAACAGTAATCTAGGTTATTTTCATAATAAAATTTTTGTACAAAATTGTTTAGTGTTAGAGTGGAGGTTGTTGCTCAGTGGTCAGAGAAAAGCAGTGTCTGGCGATGTGTTGTCGCATTTATCTTTCTCGATTACTTTATCAGTGAATGAAGCCATTTAACTGCAGATTAAAAATGTGTTGAGTTCGACGTTAATAAAATAATGTTCAGCAGCAATCAGAAATTTATTCGTTTACTATGAAATGTTTCGTTCTTATTACACTGTGAATGTCACGATTCTTTCATTGTCCACATTCGAGTTTTACCATGAAAATGAGTGAGCTTGGTTACGTAGCATAGGCCGAAATAGTGGTGTGCGAAATTACCTTGCAGCATTCCTTGACACGTCACAAATGTTTATTTATTTATTTATTTCATGCTTTGTTTCATATAACGTATTAAAGTGGAACTGTCGTTTTCCTTCTCAAACTGACGTTAAATTTAGCAAGTTTGTAATTCACTTTAATAGTTCTTTTATTTTCTTACAAACAAAATAAAATTAATAAATGAATCAATAAATGAGTACTTTAAATAGCATATTTATAATTTTATAATTAAATTCGCACGTTTATTTATTTATTTTATCCTTTCATTTATTTATTTATTTATATATTCCGTTGGCCCTTTGAAGTAAACGGAATTGATATTTTATTTTTATTTTGTGTGTGAATGTTTTCTTTACTTTTGTTTGTTTGTTGTTTTGATTCAAAAATCTTTTGATTTTGACCTCCAGTCAGTTCTTTTCAACTGCTATTCTTGTCTCTTATTGCTATTTATTCATTTATTTATTTATTTATTTATTTATTTATTTATTTATGATGATTATTATTATTATTATTATTATTATTATTATTATTATTATTATTTTGTTTATTTATTTATTTATTTTTTTTTGTTATAATATTTAATCATATCAAAATATACTTTTTTATATAAAAATGCATTTGTTTTATTTTCTAAAATCTTCAGAATATGAAATATGTATTATAATTTTCTTCAAGTGTAAATACATACATTTAATTCTCTCTGTGTGAAAATGTAAAATTATACAATTTAGAATTTTCTGAATATGAATGTGTGAATAAAATGCCTTTTGTAAACTGTGAATGTGAAAAAATGACTCAATATTTTTTACTGAAATGTACGCAGCAAACTAATAGAAACACATTCTATGTATCAGTTCATGTCTTTTGTTTATTGAGACTACTGAATCAAGATTAATAAAGCGTAATTTTTATATTACTGACTGTCACGCGGATTCCTCTAAGTTGTAAATGTGTATCTGTCTCGGGCAGATAATAACGAGAACGTTACAATGGCAACGACGGCGGCATTAGCAGCGATAATAATAATATATTTTAGTATAAATTGGAAAGAAAACAAAAATATCGTTGTTGGCGGTGTTGTTAGGTACTCAAAAGTAATTTTCAGTTTAGGATATAAAGGTTTACTACAGTTAACTATAACTGTACATCTTTTTATCCTGATTTCAGAAACAAAATATTTAAAATTGTTAGTCAAATTGTTCAAAAGTTATGGATTTTTTAATATAAAATAAAAATTAAACACACATACACACTCACAGATATACAAACATACACACACAGAATTATTAACAAAATAAATTAGTCTGAGTTTGACCAACTACTCGGAGAGAGTTGTTACACTGTTAACAATTACTAATTGTTAGTAACTTTCCCCACCTTACAAACGTTATACAGTGTTATACAGTGTTATACAGTGTTATACTGTGTTACACAGTGTTATACTGTGTTGCACAGTGTTATACAGTGTTCCTTACTGTTTATTCGATACCGAATGGGGAGACGAGATCTTTCTCATTTCACTAACAACAGTACGTTATTTTTTTATAACAAATAATTATTCAGCTATTTCTAATATAGCAGAAATTAAACCGTTAGTTAACTTAGTCAATTCAGAAATTATAGCTCGACCAACTCATTTATCATTATTATTACTATGACCGTCGCTGTTGTTGTTACGAGAGGCTGAGAAATACAGTTAAGGTTATAACCGTCTCATTATTTTAAAGTGTGTATACAACAACAGCAACAATAAAATTATTTGTATTTGCAAGTTATCTATATTATTGTTGTTGTTGTTGTTGTTGTTGTTGTTTGTTGTTGGCGGTGTTGTTAGGTACTCAAAAGTAATTTTAAGTTTAGGAAATAAAGGTTGACTACAGTTAACTATAACTGTAGATCTTTTTATCCTGATTTCAGAAACATAATATTATTTTTTATATTTTAATTAATTAATTATTTATTTTTGTTCGGATATATATTATTTTGTTATGAATTAAGAATTCATTACAAACAGTAGAATGATCAAATTAATTTATTAATTAATTAAAGATTTAAAAAAAAATAGAAAAAAGAAGAAAAATGCGACCCCCAGAAAAAAGGATGTCAATATTACATGTGTCCGATTGGTCCTGTGGTGTAACACTGTCTATATTACATGTAACAAACTGGTCAGATGATGTATCGTTATCCATGTTACATATAACAGACTGGCTTGTAACAAACAAGAAGAAGGAAAAGATAAAGTTCAGAAAACAGTGACAAAGAAATGAAACAACTGGAGTGTGTACTTGATCGACTGGAGAACGTTATCTCTTGTTGACGGAATGATTATACTGGAATTAATGATGGAAGTGAAATGAGTAAAGATGAATGCATTGAATGATCTGGCTTGAGAACACATTTTTATACAAACAAAGGATCATAACTCTGAAAAGCTTATAATTATTATGATTAAAAATAGTTGAGATTCAGTATTAATTCCTGACACAAATGAAGTCCAGTTTTTAAATTTTTTACTGCTTATACAAAATGTTAATTACATTATAAAACATGTTGAAAGTTAAATATTGCGGAAAAAAAATAAAGTTATTTTAGTAAATTTTTCAATGTGGGTTAAAGTTAGCTGATTTAAATATACATTTATCAAAATATGTTTTCTTTAGTTTATTTGGAAACATTGTTAAGTGATAGGAAATGATTTGGTTAGATTTATTTCAAAACATCCTTAATTTTATCACACTGTTACGAGTTAGGTTTATGCCCAGGGTTAGCTTAAATAGCCGAAAATGCTGCAAGACCTGGAAAATCATATAGGAGTTTCAGAAGTATGGTTAGCATTTTGGTTAGGTTTTGGTTAGGTTTAGGTTAGTCCAACTTTTGTGCAGATTTAAATATCAGTTAACCTGAAGCGTGTCTTCATTCAGCACAAACTGACAATTTATAGATTTTTGGTAAAAGTAAATCAGTTCTGAAAGAGAACGTCATTTTAACGAAAACCTTCAATTTTTTTTTTTTTTTTTTTTTTAATGTTTTATTTTATATGTAAATATATATTTGATAAATTGGCTTTTAAAAAACAAACAAACAAACAAATAAATAAATAAATAAATAAATTAAAAGAAAAACAGACAATACGTATGTTGTAATATGATTTGTTAAGCTGTATCAGGTGAAATAATATCGCGTTCTGAAACTAATATCTTTCTACCTGCTAATAAAAGTCAACTATAAATACTACTGCTACGTACAAACAACAACACATAGTAACTGATATCTCAAAAACGTGATTAGCTACTAAACTGGATACCTCAGTGATATCTGTAAACTCATCTTTTAAAGCCCAAAGTTACAAATCATGTTTCGTCTTTTCTTCTCTATGCACGCTCGAGTTAGTTGGAGCAAGGGACTGATTCACAATAATCACAGAGGAGGGGAATAGGGCCGGTACTGAGGCTTCAGTGTTTTTAGGATGAGGAATAAAACCATATATTTTTGTTTCATTTTGATTATTTATTTATTTTTTTATTTTTATTTTTATTATTTTTTTTTAAATATTTTCAATATGATTTCAGTTTTCTATCACTTCGTAACCTATAAGTAGAGAAATATGATGCTAAAAATAAATATTGCGACGTCAGGTTTCTAAAATAGATTACAATACAAATCACTTTCACACACGCACAACATACGCATACACACGTACATACATCTTCGATATATATATCCTGTCTCACTGATATATATATATACACGTACATACATCTTCGATATATATATATATATATATATATCCTGTCTCACTGATACGTGCAAACAACGAAAAATATTTAAAGGAAGACATAGTAATGAATAAACAAATACAAACATAAATACAAAAATAATAATGAATACAGAAGTAAGGGCAATACTAATATTACTACTACTATTACTACTACTAATAATAATAATAGTGGTACTATAATTGTATTACTTTTGTTTACTACTATTATTATTATTACTAGTGTTACTAGTTATACTACTACTGTTACTATTACTGCCACTACTACTACTAATAATAATATAACTCAGCTATAAATACTACTGCTAATATTTGTATTAGTTATTATTGCTACTCCAACGACAACTACTTCTATTACTGGCTACGACAATTACTACTACTACTAAGAATGATTGTAATTAATCAGTGTGAACAGTATGCCAGTAATACATTTCATAAGGAACAGTACATATAAATAATAAAAATCAAATAAAATGTGAATGCAGTTAAATAAAATAACAAAATAACGGTTTTCAGTGTATATATATATATTTTAAGGGAAAATACCAACGTAATAAATAAAATAAAGTAAAGTCATATTACCTAGAACATCCAGGAAATTTTAATTCCAGGATCATTTAATAAACGGCGGATGGGCCTGACTACTATAGCTGCAACTACAACAAAAAATAATAATCAGTTACAGTTTTTGTGCAACTGTCATAAAGAAGCTATATATTTCATAAGTAAATCAAATTAAATAAAAATGAGCAAACGAACGAACAAAATGACGGCTAAACTAATGAGGGAACCAAAGAAAGGGAAACAATAAAATAAAAAAATACTGAAAATAAACATGAAAAGGGAAAGAAAACTAACAGTGTCACAACACAGCTGAAGGCGTTGTTATCATTGATGTTGTTTTTCTGTCGTTTCTGTTACTGTTCAAACAGTTATCGTTATTATTTATTATTGTGGTTGTTATTATTATTATTATTATTATTATTATTATTATTATTATTATTATTATTACTGTATGACGCACTGTATAAAATATTCTGTTCACAAATATGAAGGATGATCTTTGACCCCCTCTCTCATTACTACGTACAAACAACAAAACTTAGTAACTGATATCTCAAAAACGTGACTAGATACTAAACTGCATCCTCACTGGGGATCTGTAAACTTATCTTTTAAAACCCGGTGTTACAAATCATGTTTCGTCTTTTCTTCTCTATTCACGCTCGAGTTAGTTGGAGCAAGGGACTGATTCACAATAATGACAGAGGAGGGGAACAGGGCCGGTACTGAGGCTTCAGAATTTTTAGGATGAGGAATAAAACCGTATATTATTGTTTCATTTTTTTTTTTTTTTTTTTTGTTTGTTCGTTTGTTTATTTATTTATTTAGTTTTTTTTAATTTATTTTGTGTTTATTTATTTTGTTTTTTTATATTTTCAAATTGATTTCAGTTTTCTAACACATCATAACCTATAAGTAGAGAGATATGCTAAAATTAATAGGAAATGACGTCATATTTCTAAAATAGGTTACAATATAAATCACTTTCACACTCACAGCACACACACACATATGCGTTTTAACGTAACAAGAACAGTAACAGCAACTTCGATATATATATATATTTGACGATCGTTCTTTTGTTGTTTTATTTAATTGCATTCACATTTTATTTGATTCTGATTATTTATTTGTACTGTTCCTTACATACTGCTCATACATGATTAATTACAGTTATTCTTAGCAAGTAATAGAAGTAGTTGTCGTTGAAGTAGTAGTAATAACTAATACATATATTAGCAAGTAGTATTTATAGCTGAGTTTTATTATTAGTAGTAATAGTAGTACTAGTAGCAGTAGTAGTAATAGTAGTAGTAGAACTAGTAATATTAGTAATAATAATAATAATAATAATAATAATAATAATTGCAATAAAAAGTAATAGGAATTATAGCCATAGTTGTTTTAGTACTACTACTACTACAACACCTAGGACTATTACTACTAAACTATTATTATTATTATTATTGTTGCTCTTACCTCTATATGCATTATTTATTTATTTATTTATTTATTTATTTATTTATTTTTTTTATTTATTTATTTATTTATGTTTTATTTATTTATTCATTACTATGTCTTCCTTTACATATTGTTTCGTTGTTTGCTCTTATGAATGAGACAGGATAAACCTATAAGTAGAGAGATATGATGTTTGCAGAGCTAAAAGTAAATACTGTGACGTCATCTCTCTAAAATATATTACAATAGAAATCAGTTACACACACACACACACAAGTGTATTTTAACGTAACGAGAAGTAACAACAACTTCTATATATATATATATATATATATATATGGCCGAGCTCGTATCTCAATTTGTCGTATATCAAATCAATTTTCCCAACTGAAATTAAATGAAATACCATTAATCTGTTCCAGCCCCTCAAAAAGCCTTTATCGTCTCCTTCAGCTTCTGAAACTCGCTCATAACTCGGATTTTGTCTCGCAAGTCAAAGCAAAAAATCGACCGGGCGACTGCTCGTAACTCGAGGTACTATTGTGTGCGTGTGTGTGTGTGTGTATGTATATATATATATATATATATATATATATATATATATATATAAAAACCTGTCTCTCTCTTTCACACGTGCAAACAACGAAACAAATGTAAAGAAAGATATAGAAACGAATAAATAAATACAAACATAAATAAATAAATAAATAAATAAATAAATAAATACAGAAGTAAAATCAAGAGAACTGGTAGGTTAAAGAAAACAAAAGGAATACCCTAGATACGAACAACGTGACTACAAATTAAATTTGATACGTCACTGGATATCTTAAACACGTGTTTTAAGTCCAGGTGTTAGAGATTATGTTTCGTCTTTTGTTTACTGCACGTTCAAGTTAGTTTAAACAAGGGACTGATTCACAATAACCTAAGAGGAGGGTGATAGGGCCGGTATTGAGATTTGTAAAAATTAATGGTGAGAAATAAAATTTAGAAAGATAGTTGAACAAACAGACAAATAGACAGAGATCTAACAGCAACACAGAAAACATTATAATGTTAAATGTTTCACCATTTACTTGTTATTTAATGCTATTTATTTCAATATTATTGCAAACGTTTTTGTTTGTTTGTTTGTGTAATTAGAAAAAATATATATTCTTTGGTGTGCAGTGTTTCGTTTTTTTCTCCCCTTTCAGAGAGAGAGAGAGAGAGAGAGAGAGAGAGAGAGAGAGAGAGAGAGAGAGAGAGAGAGAGAGAGAGAGAGAGAGAGAGAGAGAGAGAGAGAGAGAGAGAGAGAGAGAGAGAGAGAGAGAGAGAGAGAGAGAGAGAGAGAGAGAGAGAGAGAGAGAGAGAGAGAGAGAGAGAGAGAGAGAGAGAGAGAGAGAGAGAGAGATTCCCTGCAATAGCTAAGACTTCCTGCATCAACTGAGTTCCTGTATTTGCAGTTTTGAAAAGTAATTATGAATAATGACTAACAGACTAACACTACTTGTTTTGTTTCGTTTTATACGTGACAAATATTCTGTAATGACTAGAATGTAGCTTACAGGCGCCCTACACTTTACACACATATCAGTAACAGCAAGAATGTCTTCTGTTTTCCACTGTGTGGATAAAAAGAAACACAATAATAGTTATCTGATACACATGTCGTGTATACAGTGGCTGGAACAGAATATACTCAGGTTAAATAAGATGACTAAAATTCAGCAATTTTTGTTTACAGTAGAATTTGTTTTTATGAATAGGTGAGATAAAATAAGAGTAAATCTCCAACCCAGACATTTTAGATTTTATTATTATTATTATTAGTTGTAGTAGTAATAATAATATTAGTAGTAGTAGTACTACTGCTGCTATTATTATTATTATTATTATTATTATTATTATTTAAAGTATTATTAAAGTATTATTATTATTAAAAGTATTTGATATTTGAAAATAGTTTGACTTTGTACTGTATCGTTTAAAAACTTCACTATAATGAACGAGCTAACTGAAAGGCTATGAAAACCAGCGAAGCGATAACTTGTATTATTCATACTGGTTTGTAGGACGTTTTTGGGCTCATGTTTTTCAGAGACACTATTCTCATATATATATATATATATATATATATATATATATATATATATATATATATATATATATGAATTAAGAATGATATGAAAGTTATCACCTTTCTAATAAATACGTAAGGTAAACTGCAAGATGTGTTAAATTAAAATACTTAGAAAACAATTGTGTTACGTATATTTGTCAGCTAGTAACACTGCTGACATAATATTCAATCCCCTGTTCAATTCCCTATTTCCAAACCCTGGAGAATTGCTCTCTGATTCAAACAGAAATTTACTTACTTGGTTTAACTAAACAATAAAATATATAATAATATAATTTCATGAATTTAATCGTTTCTTTCTTTCTGTCTGTCTTTATTTATTTATTTTAAATAGAATGAAATAAAATTTATATAATAAAGGAATATATATTACTATTCTTTTATTAATATTGTGTATACGTGGCTAAAATCATATATTGACCTTGTTTCACGTCTTTCATTATTATTGTTTATTTGTGTATTTGTATATTTAAGAAAAGACCTGATGCTTTAATGAAGAAGTAATTTTCGCGGCTAAATGTATTATGTTTCTCCGATCTTCTACAAACCAGTTGCTGTGTCATTATTACCATAGGTGTGATAGACTGTAACACACATTTAAAAAATTAATGAACTGCTCTATGTTAAGGTAGTTGTTACTTTTACTGCTGTTTACTGTACCTGAAGCATTTAAAACTTTCACGATTATTTTTTACTCAGAAGAAACAAAAGTGTTCTAAAAAATGTCAGGGCGTCCACCCCTTTATTGAAATTGGTATATTCCACTCACCCAGTGACGTCTGTCAAAACCGGCTTGTCTGCCAGCAAACTGACATTGCAGACGAATAGAAGAGAATTGTTTGCATGTGTTAAAATTTTCATTTCTTAAGACAAAGGTAAGAAGATTTATTATTATTATTATTATTATTATTTGTTGTTGTTGTTGTTGTTGTTGTTGTCGTTGTCGTTAGTGAAAGATATTATAAAATAAAAAGTAATCTAGGTTATTTTCATAATAAAATTTCTGTACAAAATTGTTTTGTGTTAGAGTGGAGGGTGTGGCTCAGTGGTCAGAGAAAAGTAGTGTCTGGCGATGTGTTGTCGCATTTATCTTTGTCGATTACTTTATCAGTGAATGAAGCCATTAAAAATGTGTTGAGTTCGACGTTAATAAAATAATGTTCAGCAGCAAGCAGAAATTCATTCGTTCACTATGAAATGTTTCGTTCTTATTACACTGAATACATTATTTCTTTCATTGTCAGCATGCGAGTTTTACCATGAAAATGAGTGAGCTTGGTTACGTAGTATAGGCCGAAATAGTGGTGTGCGAAATTACCTTGCAGCATTCATGGACACGTCACAAATGTTTATTTATTTATTTATTTATTTATTTATTTATTTATTTCATGCTTTGTTTCATATAACGTATTACAGTAGAACTGTCGTTTTCCTTCTCAAACTTACTTCACAAGGTTAAATTTAGCAAGTTTGTAATTCACTTTAATAGTTCTTTTATTTTTTTACAAACAAAATGAAATTAATAAATGAATAAATAAATGAGTAGCTTAAATAGCATATTTATAATTTTATAATTAAATTCGCACGTTTGTTTATTTATTTTATCCTTTCATTTATTTATTTATTTGTATATTCCGTTGGCCCTTTGATATTTTATTTTTATTTTGTGTGTGAATTTTTTCTTTACTTTTGTTTGTTTGTGGTTTTGATTCAAAAATCTTTTAATTTTGACCTCCACTGCTATTCTTGTTATCTCTTATTTATTTATTTATTTATTTATTTATTTATTTATTTATTTTTATTATTATTATTATTATTATTATTATTATTATTATTATTATTATTATTATTATTATTATTTAGTTACATTTTTCTTTCTCTGTATTTTCCTTTTTATCTTCTCTGATTCTTCTATGTTGTTGCTGTTGTTATTATTGTTATCAACTGCTATTCTTGTTATCTCTTATTGTTATTTATTTATTTATTTATTTATTTATTTATTTATTATTATTATTATTATTATTATTTAGTTACATTTTTCTTTCTCTGTATTTTTCTTTTTATCTTCTCTGATTCTTCTATGTTGTTGCTGTTGTTATTATTGTTTATTTATTTATTTATTATTATTATTGTTATTGTTATTGTTATTCACAGATATGGCAACAGCTGCAAACTCTGATGATAATCTTTCGTGCTGCATTTGTTCTGAACTTTTCAAGAAGCCGCGAATGTTATATTGTGGACATTCGTTCTGCAGCAAATGCCTGCAGGACTTTATAAGCCATAATTACGACAACAACGACATACAAATCATCTGCCCGTTCTGCAGGCAGGATGTCCACATCTCAGACAGCTCGAAACCAGTGTATACATGGGCAGATCAATTCCCTATAAACCTTTCACTACAGAACGCCGCTAATGATCGGCTACAATCAAAGTATTGTGAGTCAGCAGTGTTGTGTTTAGATTCGTTACAATAAAATACTAAAAATAAACATGTTAGTGATTGTTTAACTAAAGATATTAACCATCACAAGCTAAAGAAATAGAGGAAACTTTATTTAATACATTTTTCTACTCAGATTTTTAAAGTATTGTAGGCATACCTTTATTAATAATAGTAGTTCTAGTTAATTAATTAATTGACTGATTGATTATTTATTTACTTATTTATTTCAGCTAAAAAGGGAGATCACATGTCACTTCTGAGTTCTGTTTCTGAAAGTCTCAAAACCTTTAAAGAAATTCTTCAGACAGAGATGGATGATATGATCGAGCAACTTCGCCAAGCCGTCGACATCAACGTCGTGGACACTACAGAAGAGGTCAGAATGATTGGTAACACACTAATCACAGATTTTACTGCCGCAGTCAACAAAGAACAAGACAGGTTAATAAGAGAAATAGAAAAATCTCAGAACTTTGTAAACTCAGAAATAGACAAATTATTCAATGAACACAAACATCTGATTGAGGAAAACGAAAAAATGATAAGATTGGGGGAAGATTTGCTGACAAGAAAATCTGAGTCAGATATAAAAATTAACATTTCGAAATTCACCAAACTTCAAAACACAACTTCCGAGTTTCTGTCCAAATCTCGTTCTCAAATAGAAAAAGCAAAGTTTAAAGTAAATTTGATAAAATCTGACAAAAAGTCAAAAATGTCAGTCCACATTGGAGAAATATCCACAAACATCCAAATAGACACACAAATAAACAGGCAGACACACACACTCAAACATACAGACACCATTAACATAAAAACACAAGAAGATAAATTCAATCCTTGTCTGTTTTCCCTGCTGGTGTCAGGTGCAGACAAAAGTAAAATTGTTGTTAGTGATTTTAGCAATAAATGTGTAAAATGTTTTTGTTTAGAAAGAAAATCACTGATAAACAGAATCGAAACTTCCTCTGAACCATGCGGTCTTGCTGAATCACGTGATCAGCGGGGTGATGTTGTTGTTGTTGTTGCTCTGCCAGGTAAAAGTAAAATATTGTTTTTAAATTTGAAAAACTTCAAACTGATAAAAACAGTTAAAACTGTTAAAGGGTATCGGTTTATCGCTGTGTTACCTGGCAACCGCCTCGCGGTCACGTGTCACTGCTTGGACATACTGACAGACAGTGGTCAGCTCATTAATTCTATCTCAACAGATTTGATCCCCGAACCGTCGTGTCTCACAGTTCATGATCAATGTCTGATTGTTGTGTCAATTGTAAACAGTTTAGTTTGTGTGACGTCATCAGGTGACGTCAAATGGGAGTCACGTGATTCAGACAAACTGAGAAACTTCGGAGATGTTACATGTGATAGGGAGGGAAATATTTTTGTTTGTGACTGGTTTAGAAATTGTGTTGTTCAGGTGTCACGAGATGGTAACATTACACGTGACATCCTCACTGACCAGGATGGACTGTCCGAACCTTTGTCTGTCTGTTGTGATGACAACAAACTGTACGTGGGAGAAGACCAAACCGGAGAAATAAAAATATTTACATGGTGTAAAAAGTAAACTTCAAACGGTCTGCTAAGTTAGTTTCACTTTAACTGTTTTGAAGTTGAAAGTCCGCAGACATTTCTTTCTTTACATGAACTGATAAATAAACAGAAATTTAGTTATATTATTTATTTACTTATTAATTTAGTTAATTAAGTAATTAATTTAGTTATTTGGATTAATTTCATTTTTTTTTCAGTAAATATAATACCTAATTCATTCATTCTTTATTTCTTTTAATTATGATGATTATTCTTAAAGTCTCGTTTAAAAATACTAAATTCCAAGATAAATTTCAAAACAAAATGTGATTTACTTTTAAAATTTGCACCGAGTTTTGTCGTATCTCTCTCTCTCTCTCTCTCTCTCTCTCTCTCTCTCTCTCTCTCTCTCTCTCTCTCTCTCTCTCTCTGTACATACATGTAAACTATTGTTATTTTGTAGTTTACTTCAAGAAAGTATTAAATGTATATATATATATATACATCCAGTGTAATCAAAAATAAAACTGAAATAAAATATTTGTGCTCAGCTAATCACTATCGTGATTCCAGGGAATTAACTCTGATATTTTTCAATATAACCGTATATAAAATACGATAATTAATAAAATAAGAGATTAACTTTTCTCAACATAATTAATCTACAAACTGTAAATATCATTGTTCAACCAGCAATTAATTCTCACCTTTTTCTTTTTACAGGTAATTAAACCGCTTATTTTCATAACGCCAGGTAGAATTACCATTTATAACTGTCAGTAATATCTAATATCAATATTTTCTGTAGTTTATAATATTCAAGTTCCACGTACAGTAAATTTACACCTTTTTGTTATACGGTTTAGAATTAGCAAAGTAAAATATCACGTTACGTTAATAAAACGGACACTTCAAAGCGGTATCTGAAGTTAGTTGCACAAAATTCTGCTGTATACATACATATATATATATATATATATATATTTGCATATATGTAACTAAAATAAAACTGAAATAAATATTTATAAGATAAAAATAAAATTCTTCTGTCATTATTTCATTTAAATTTTAAAACATTTTACATTGTTTCTTGATGTTCACCTAAATCTATATGTCTGTCTGTGTGTAAAATATCATTAATGATATCTGTAGTACTCTTATTATAAATTTATTATTAACAGCTAATATAAATTATTGTTGTTGTTTTTGGAAGAGGGTTCCAAGTGTACTCAACTATTCTACTTCATTTTCTTCTTTTTGTTTTGACTGACATACGTTTTATAATTTTCTCTTCAGACAAGGAAAAGAAGAAAATCTCTCTCTCTCTCTCTCTCTCTCTCTCTCTCTCTCTCTCTCTCTCTCTCTCTCTCTCTCTCTCTCTCTCTGACACACACACACACACCATCACAAATAAAATAGGATAAAAATATAAAAACATAAATAAAATAACGATGTTTTAAAAACATGACTAAATATGAAACTGTATAATGGAGAACAGACGTGTTTTTAATCCGGGTATTAGGGGTCATGTCTCCTCGTTATTTACTGAGTTCGTTCAAGCTAGTTTCTGAGCGCGCGCATCACATATTAAAATGTATTATTGTAATTTCTATACTGTCGCCGTCGTTGCCTCTAACGTTATTGGTGTACTCCTCATTATTCCTTTTCGTTTTTTACTCGCTGTTATTTTCTGACCACACCCATTCTAATTTAAAATATATTATTATTATTTCTGTCAATGTCAAGTACTTGTCGTTATTCTTTTGCACTTTTTATTTCCTTATACTTTCTGAGCGGGCACATATTAAAATATATTAATGCAATTTCTGTTAATGTCGCCGTCATTGCCGTCGTACCAGCGTTGTTCTGAAAGTCTGGTGTACTTGTCATTATTATTTTACGCGTTTTAAAATCTGTTATACTTAACATCCTATACTGGAATATATTGTTACTATTTGCCGTCGTAATGGCGTTGTTCTTAACGTTCTAGGGGTAGTTGTCATTATTCTTTTACGCTTTTTATTCGCTGTTATTCTTACTTTCTGACCATGCGAATCCTGTATTAAAATATGTTATTATTGTATCTGTTAATATCGCCGTCGTTGCCGTCGTAAAGGGGTTGTTCTTAATTTCTTTGTGTCCGCATCCGATTAAAATGTATTATTACTTTTTATTAATGTCGCCGTTGTTGTCGTAATAACGGTGTTGTTTCTAACGTTATTACTTACTTAGTTATTAATTTAATTATTTATTTATTTTTGCATGCTTAGAGGAAAATAATGCAATAATCCTATTGCAATCAATCTTACTGGTCTTATAGAAGTGTTATTATTTACTTCTCTGTTTGTTAAACATAGAAAATAATCTTTTTGACAGGTATATACTATTTCAACCTATTAATCAATATTATGTTCTGTTTCTAGGACTAATGCTAAATTACTACTTCAAAAATGTCTTATTTCTATATTTAAAAATCTATCTGAAAAATGAAAGAAGCATGAAATTTCACTAGTGTTCATTAAAATAGTATTTTCAAAAAAATCATAAAAACATTATTAAAAATATGGAGAAATATTTCTATGCACAATGACAACAATGACAGACTTTCACTGGAATTGTCTCATTTATCTATGAGAAAGGTTTTTATTTTTACTATATGAATCAAAGAAAATGTCAACATGAAAACATTAATGAAATATACATATTTATATAATCTGTTCATTCTTTGAGTGTTTGAATGAAAGTAAAATATCTCATTCAGCTGTCTCTATCATTCACTTAGCTGTCTTTATAACTTGTCTCTGTCTCATTTGTATCTCTGACTTGTCTCAGTCTAATTCACTTGTCTCTGTCATTTGTCTCTGCCTCATTCACTTGTTTCTATCTATCTCTATTTATAATTATGTTATTTATTAATTATTATTTATTAATTATTTTAATTGGCTAGTGTGTTGTATTGTTTCTTCAGATGTAACCGGTGATCCTTTGACACTGATTCACACAAACATTTTCTTTAGATCATCAATGGTAATTTAAATGAAATGTTTTCTATAATGTCTGTTTTGTTCATTTTGGTCACAGACGTTGGTCAAAATAAACACAAAGTTCTTTCACAATAATGTTTCATTTGCACATTTGTTTGAATGGTCCAAGGTACTGAATAATTTTTTGGGATTTTTAAGAACAACACTGATAGGATAATTCAAAATACTTTTGGTGGGTTATTTGTTACATTCATGATGATTGGTTTATTACAGATCAGTGGACAGTGTTTTGTTACAGACACCATGTCTGGCTATTTTTAACTCTCAGATCACCATGGTTACATGATTGGTAAATTACAGACTTTTTTACCAGTCTTTTCCTACAGACATAGTGACTGGATAACAGAACTCACAGAATTTTGTTACAATCATAGCGATTGGTTAATTTAAAATCCCAGATCTGCTATAATGAAGTCTCATTGGTTGGTTGCCTAACAGTGTCTATCTCAAGCACTTCAATTCTTTGTTTGAGCAGTTTTACCTGTCTCTCGTAGCGATCTGTCATCCCCTGTAACTGAGTCTCAAGGTTCTTCAGCTTGCTCTGGTACTTCTTCTTTGCTTTATCAAACGCTGATATCAAGGCACTGTAAGAGAAAAAATAAATAAATAAATAACAAAACAACAAAACTTTAATGAATTAAAACATCATATGGAAATTATGAAAAACATGTCTATGAGTTATTCAGCATCACTGCAAACTTTTAATTTTGTTTTTCATATTTTTTCCTATAATTATCAGATAACAATATACTGTCAGTATATTCCAATTTAAGTTTTAAATGTGTTAAGCATTAGTTATAAATTTGCTAAAAGTATGTGTGTGTGTGTGTGTGTGTGTGTGTGGTGTGTGGTTATCTAACACTAGCAAGTCCAAACATTTCTAAGAATTTTCATTTTCAAAATTAATTTTAAGAATGAAAAAAGGATAAATGATTTGACAAATGCATTAGAACAGATTAAAATGATGTTAAATATAAAATTATCTGATTCTTTTCTCTTCATTTGATTGGGATATAAACACCAATGTGAACACAGACATATAAAGAAAGAAAGCAAAATGAGATTTACTCCAAGGGAGGTAATTTCAGCACCAAGAATCTGTCTGTCTCCAGCACATATTTTTAATTTCTTCAGTTCTGCTATTTTAGCTATAGGAATCTAATCACTACCTTAACTGGTCCTGTGAATTAATTAATATTAAATAAATAAATAAATAAATAAAAATATTTATATAACTTAAATAATAGCTACACTGTCAAATATTTTTAACAGGTAAATAAGCAGCAAATGCATGACATACAATAGAAAGAAATATAGAAAGTAAAAATAAAAATAATAATAATATACAAGTTTTTCATATACTCTTTAAACTATAACAGAAAGGTAACAATTTATCCTGTAACTCTTTTTCCTGTAACAAAAATGTTACAGTTTATCCGATAACTCTTTCAACAGTAACAAAACTGTAACAATTCATCTCTTAAAAATGTAACAAAAGCCATATTATATAACTGAAGGAAAATGGAGTCTTAATAATTAACATTACTTATGTTTTGTGTTTTAATTCTATCTACAAATAAAAATGTAAATATAATCATTATGCAGAGTTACCTTTCTTTTCAACTTCTCCCTGTCATCATTGATATATTCAATATGGCTACATAGCTGTGTAAGTTCTATTTCCTGTCTGCCTATCTGTTCTTGTAGAGCATTGTTTTCTACTCGCAGTGAGTTCACCTCCTCCTGCAGATACTTTGAGCATTGTGCTTTTCAGCATCTTCTTTGAGACGTTGAACGATGTTGCAATCATCAGACACATCGTGGAGGGGAAAGTCTTTTCTTTCTGCAATGGCTGACTCCAGTTTAGTGACAACTCAGGAAAATTCTGCGTTTATTTCATTACATATTTCTAAAAAAAAAATATATATATATATTTTATTTTTTAAATTAATTTATAATTATTCTCAATTATAATTTGAGTATGTACAGTTATAAAGAATGGACATCATTAAGTGAGTTGTGATTTATTTTAAAATTTAATCTATTATTCTCTTTTGATTTTATAATATCATATTTTAATTATATATTTATTTTGAACATTTTTTTAATTCATTCTAACAGTAAGTAAATGAGTAATGCTTCATTATAAGTTTAAATTGTATTAAAATCAATGAAGAAGAGCAAACTTGTGATATTTTACAATTGAAAAATAACAAACCTGTACTGTTTCATTTATGTGATTGAAATGCATTAAAGAAAAACAGTGAAGAACGGCAAACACACTTTAAACTGAACAATGACAAACTTATAATATTTCATTATGTTTCCAGCTACACTGTACTGTTTCATTACATGTTTAAATTGCATTAAAAACAGTGAAGAACAGCAAACTCATATTATATATTATTTCACATCTGACTAAAACCATTGTCCTGATGACATTAATCTGCAGTTATTATGTAATTTTGTCTCAGTATTGCATACACACAAACACATGGACACACAGACATAAACGGGTGGGGGGAATCAATCTATTGGACCACACTTACCTTTAACAACAAATCTGCCATGACAAAAATTGCTACTGACAGCTACATCAATCAACTGACAGAAATGAGGTCACAGTTACCTGAGTGTAGCCTCTGACAGACCTGCAGACACACAACAAAATGTACACAGTGATATAACTCAAGTCATTAGCATGCAGCTACTGCAGTGTCCATCACCACAGAAACTCCAGCCAGTTCTCATAATCTCACAAAATATGCAAATTTTCAGCAACTACATGAAACACAATCAAAACTGCACTTCACTTATCAACATGCTAGACTCAGCTGCCACTAAACACAAAACTAAAACCAAAAACTGCACTAACAAAATATCCACTGCATAAGAACAAAAAAAAAAGAAGATAACAGCAAAATAAAACTAAAAATAGATAACCATTTAATAACAAAGAAAATCATTCACATTCAACAGCCAACTTCAGACGCCACATACAGAAGATAATCACATCTTGTAAAAACTTTTACCAAACATCACACTGCCTGACAGTCTCATGTTAGAATAAAACATACAACACTTGAAATACAGACAAAACCTACACACACTAAAATACTGTGTTAAAATCCACTCTCAGTAATAAACATCTCATGAAAGAGTTAGGCCCTGTTCAACCCTTTAAAACTCACCTTTCACATAATTTTTAAACAACAGTCAGCCATATTGAAATGGAGACTGGTGTGGGTGAATGTTGCAATCAGCAAATAGTAAAGGAATAAAATAAACATTAGTTACACCTTTCATCATCAAAACCCAAAATCATTTTAGTAACAAACTACATAAAAACCTTACCAAACTCAGAATCAGCTACTCCACCAATCTAAACACAATCAAAATCAAATATAAAATAAACACAACACTAAACTGTAGCTATGGAATTTCTGAAACCATGAAATATTACTTATTTCTCTGTCCACATTTTTCCAGTGAACACCTAATGCTACATGACACATGCAATGAATTAAACATTGAATTTACATGTAAAAACATCTTGATAGCAACAGTGAAAAACTGAGACCCCAAACTTTAATTCAAACAAATAAATAGACACAAATGTTTGAATAAATAAATTCAAAAACATAACATAAAATAGCACAGACATAGGTTAAACAAAAAGCAAATACTCCAAAAGAAAATAATTATATAAATTATTTAATTAATAGATTTACTGACTCACCAGCTGATAGATTTGCTGACACACAGTTTCAGAACATATTTTAAAAGTTCTACATTTTCTTGACACAAGGAAGTAAACTGGTTCTGGCTGGTTTGGGCTGTTTGGAATGTGAACTTTCTGTACTGACAAGTGAAACTGAAGAAGATAATTAGCTTTTTCATAAAAATAAAAATGAAAACAAAATTTAAAATAATAAACAAAAACATACTCCAATATAAAATCAATTAATCTAAGAATTAATACAATATCCTTAATATTATATTTACATTATTCAAATGAATTCTTACCCTGTGCAATAGCAGTCTGTTGATTCTCCTCCAAAGTGAAGATTTAGTCTCACATGTAGACAGTATTTTCAAATTACTCCCTTTGAATCCTGCAACTGACTCAGACAAAATTAGTCATAAGATTGAGGAAAATGCTACTGAAATTGAACTATCCTTTCTGTCTTCACATGTAAAAGTGTGTGAATTAATTTTCTTCTGCCAGATTTCTTTTCTCTCTCAGAGTTACCCCACTCAGTCTGCAATGCTTCAATAAAGCTGCGAGTTTGTTCTGACTAATGCTGTAAACAAACAATAAAAGATATAAGCAGACACCAGTAGCCCCCAAACACACACATCCAAATGTCCTCTATACAAATGAAGGAGAAATTACAAATTAACTGCTGCTTAAATAGCAAAAATACTAATGAAAAAAACCATTACAAATTCTCTCTGCTTTCTTCATTGGAGTGCTTTGAAGAACTCCCAGAAATATCATATCTTTTTCAGCAGCAAAAAAAACAAAACAATCTGAATTCTTATAATACTTATACAGTGGTAAATTATTTGAAATAACTGTCCTAATTCAGATGACAAAAATTTCTTATTTATAAAAATCATTTTAATGAGTTGTTTATCCAGATAAAATATATTACAAATGATTTGACACTTAAAATGTTCTTATTTCCATAGTTAATTCTATCACAGTCTCTAACATGAATAAATCATATTATTTTAGAAGAATTACTTTTTTCTTCTTCTTCTTATGATTATCTATAACTGACATTTTCAGCTTGAGACAAATGTCTTTTGAAGCTGATGATTATGCACGTTATGTCAGTAAGCACAAGGCTCGAAATTAAAAAAAGCAACATTATAGTTTAGTCGCCTAAAAAGTATTTTTTTGGATCATCATTTTTTTTCTATAAGTTATAACACAAGAGCCACTATTAATAATTTTGTAGCAAATATGTATGTATAAAAGTATCGGCATACCTTAATTTGTCAACATCTAAAATGAAATACGAAAATTCTTTATTAATTAAAATCGCCACAAAAATTTAGTCCTAGTTATACAAATCAGCTGGTAAGACATTTTCAAACAAACCTTGACAAAAATGGAATTATCTAATAATAATAATAATAATAATAATAATAATAATAATAATAATTTATAGTATTAAACGCTTGGATTTTTCAAAAGAAATAAAAATTAAAGGAAAGCAACGTGAAATGACAGTCAGTAAAGTTTAGTGTGTGAAAACGAAAAATACTAGCAAATACAAGGTTATAGAGTTATCTTCCATGATAACTTGTTCCGTTAACCAAGCGATAATTATTAACGTAACGCTATAAAAGTTCGCTAAATTTGCTCGTTGGTTTCACTTTAGCCAATTAAAGGCGGAATTGAAAAGGAAAAACAATAGCAAACAATTAGTTTCAGAGTTATCTCCTGTGTTAACGTGTTCCGTTAACCAACCGATAATCCTTTAACGTACTGTTTATAAATAGGTGTTAGCGAATTATGTAAGCCGATACGTCCAACTTATGGAACTATGGGCACTGATTTTATGTGAAATAAATATTTCGATAAAATTATTATAAAATTATTATCTTGTGTTGTAACTTTTAGCAAAAAACAGGTCACCCAAATAATATTTTTGGGGGCGACTAACCATAATATTTCTTACATCCAAGTCAACTAAACGGAACTTTGGTCGCATTTGGTGACCTGGCGACTGGCCATTTCGAGCCCTGCATAATTATCTCTTATATTAAGAAATCTGTTTGTAATGTAACTGTTATTTTAATACTGTTTAAATATTTCAGTCAGAAGATGTGACTAACTGCATCTCAGAAAAATGTTCACAGCTATTGGATTCAAAAGATATAGTGACTACTGAGCTACCACATGTAACATCTACTGAAACATTGTCAGATACCCAGTCTGATTATCTTCCATACGAAGTAGGACACAGACCCCTCTGTCATAGCCGTAACCCAGCATTAAATTCTCCTAAATATCTCCCTGATATGATAATCAGTTATGTTAACCATAAGTGAGAATGTTGATCCAGTGATCAGTTCTACCCTTCTCTTATTATCTTTGCAAACAATAAATATTTTGAGCTGATATTATTCTATTGTAAAAATATAGTTAAGCACATTTTAGCGATTTTCTCAAAATAGTCATGGAAACAGACAGAGTTAAACAGAGAGAGTAGTAATTTTACATCTCTATAATTAATTCTGAATAGAAGGTGTGGCTGGGATTTGATCTCGAAGCCTGTTAGTTCAATATTTATAAAAAAAATTGCGTTACTATTGCAGAATGATTAATGACTGACTGTGAGGAAATGTGTCAGTATATGTAGTGTCTCAGGCAAAAGCCAGAATGTTGTTGGTTTTTTCTACTTTTTCTTTTTGTCCTCATGTTTCTGTTTCACTTATACATGTTTTTTTCTCTTTGATCATTTTCCTCACTCCATTTGTGGGTCTTTTTTTTTTTTTTTTTTTTTGTGTGTGTGTTTTTTTGCCGTCAGTTTCTTTTTACTTGGATTATTATTATTATTATTATTATTATTATTATTATTGTTGTTGTTGTTGTTGTTGTTGTTGTTGTTGTTTTTATATTATTATTATTGTTTTTAATTATTGTTCTTGCTATTATTATTATTTACTTTTATTACTATTAGTTATTTTTTAAAATAAATATAATTTTTTCCGTTTCAGTTCTTGCCTCGTTTTTTCATTATTAATGCAGTTTTAAGATAAATTTGAATGAACTGTTACAATAAACATCTCTTCTAAAAACTTTGAACACATTTCCGTAACAGTAATAAAAATATTCCAGTGAAGAAATTTGTGAATGTTGTTTATAATTTTCATTACAGTTTATTAATCTTGAACTCGGTAGTCTCAGAAAAACAGTGCTGTGTTGGTTAAACAAGTGAACACTTCAGCATGAAACCTATCTTAGAAAATATATCCTTTTTCATAGAACATGATTATTGTAAACACTCGAGTGAAAACAACTGTGATTTCTTCAAGTGTAAATTCTCTTAACCCACTTGATCGCTGACTGTAAATCATAACACAAATACCTGAATTGATATAAGGAACATATTTTTATTAGTTTGCGTAAATTTCGATAAAAATATTGAGTCCTTTTTTCACATTCGCAGTTTACAAAAGGCATTTTTCTTATAGTTTAATAAATTTAAATAGGATCATTTAACATTTTTATACAGACAGATACATATGGATACACACACACACACACACACACACACACACACACACACATACACACACACACACACACACACACACACACACAGAGAGATTGCGCATATATATTTTCCTCCTATATTTTTCGGTGATAACATTAAAATGAACCCTTGCTTTTAGAATTAATGTTTGGTCTTTATTCAGAAACCTGAAAAACGCCTTCAGCTAAACTCACGGCTGTTTTTACGACGAAACTGAGATTGAGAGAAATTGTTTAACGTTTGTTATGAATTCACCAGTCTTCTGATCAAAAACTATTCTGGGCCTCAGAAAAAGGAAATATTTTATTATAACCTATATTAACGTTGTTTTTTGATAATTTCATATTTTGAATAATTTTGTAAAGTTAACGTAAGATAGAAGCTTAATATCTCCGCTTCACATCTAAATATGAATATCCTCTTGAGACATTTATATTAATATTAAAAGTATGCTGATGTTCATAAAATTTTATTTTTTATTATTGTACAATTAGTGTACAGTTGTCAAAAAAATAAAAAATAAATAAATAAATATTTTTTAGGTACACAAGTCAATATACTAATAGTAACAGTGAAGCTGTAATATTAACCAGTACATTGAAAAATACATCTCTATTTTATTTTATTTTTTATTTTTCAAGATTAATGTCCTTATCGTATACTGAACAATTATGGTCTTTAATATTAAGTTATTTTATTAATAATAATAAGACTATACAGAAACGCGTGAAGTGCTAGATGAATACTGTATTTATTATTGTATTGATATTACTGAAAATTAACTATTCAAATTTATCAAATTATGTAATTAAGAATATATCAGATTATTTCTTTTTTAAACACTGAGAGAAGTAAGTTAATCTAGAATGAAATTCCATGTTTATTCAATAATATAACTGATAATCTCTAATTAATGTAATTTAAATTTCTCATAAATAATTTCTCATAATTAATTTCTCATAAATGCGTCTTATTTTGTTATCGATGGGTAACATTATCAGTGAAAACAGCGATATTCTTTAGTTAACTCTGGTTTTGTAAAAGTTCACGATTTTTCATGTAATTTATATTATAAATAAATCAATTTATTATTATTATTATCCTTATTATATATTTTTTTTAAAAGAAGTATTTAGTTTTTAGACATATATAGGAAGCTTGCGTTTTTATAGGAAGAAAAAAAGAGAAGATATTACGGTGTTATTATTGTTGTTGTTGTTGTTATTTAGCTGTTGACAAAGAGAGGACTGTGACAAACATGGTGTCTGCTTCACTGACTCATTGTTAATTACTGGTGGAGTGGTTATACTAATATCTAATGTAGTAAGAGAACTTCAGGTATAATAAGAAATGTAAATTATACTACACTATACAACTTGCGCTCAAGTACACCTTTTAATGAATGTAATGAAAAAATTAAATTTCGCATAATAAAATAACCTGTTAACCTCATTTGTTCTCAGCTAATCAGTACACACTATCGTGATTCCAGGGAATTAACTGATATTTTTCAATATAACCTGATATAAATATATGATAATAAATAAAATATGAGATTAACATTTCTAAACATACTTAACCTACAAACTGTAAATATCACTGCTCATAATTAATTCTCATCTTTTTCTTTTTGTAAGTAATTAAACCGCTTATTTTCATAACGCCATGTATAATTATTATTTAATATAACTGTCAGTAATGTCTAATATTGGTTATCAATATTTTCTGTAGTGTACATAATATTCCACGTACAGTAAAATTACACCTTTCTATTATATGACTTCGAATTAGCAAAGTAAAATATTACGTTACTTCTACTAAAACTGATACTTCCAAGCGGTATCAGAATTTAGTTTCACAATGTTCTCGATATATTTTTGACGTCACATACAAACTACTGTTATTTAAAAAAATTACAACTCGTAAGTTCCATCTATATTTCTGAATGTTCACAGTGAAATCATACCTGTAATTGTCAGTGTTTTGTCGTATAACTAACTGAATATCATCTCATTCACGAAAGATAGTTGAGAAATTTAGAAATAAAGAGGCCTTCCAAATTCCTAATTTCTCTGTTACTAACAAAATCAGGATTAGTTTTTAGTTGCACCTCAAATGGTATTGATAATTAAATATTGATCTTCTTTTAGTAGACAGGTGTGTATTGAAAAGCTGAGGTTTCTCTGTTAAATATTAGCAAATAATTAATTATATATGAAGTGATATTCATCTTGATACTTTTAGTTGAGAAGTATAGTGAATATTCAGGAATAAAATATCGCAACCAATAAAAATGTTAATTCATTAGCAACTGTGATATTAATGTGATATTTCTCAACGTAATTTATGTTGTGTTTACTATATCATGTCAGAATAATTATTTACTCAGCAAAAGTAACGTAGTGTTTTTGTTAAGACATATCTAAAATCGAAAAAACTCTCTCAGTTGAAGTATATCAAATTTGCTTAATAAAAGTTAATCAAATTTAAATGGAAGTTTTATTTGATTAATCTAAAATTCATCAACATTTTGATGTTTATTAAACTAATTTTATTAGGTATATATTTTTTTCACAGGCATTATTAAAATTAGAACATTTTTTTATTACCATTGATTTATATAGGTTTCATCGGAAATTATATATATATATATACTTTTTTTTATTATAGCACAAAATATATCTATCTATCCGTTGAACAAAAATGCATCAAATCATCACCGATTCCTTTCCATTCACCCGACATGTCCGTCAGTTTACAGCTAAATGTAATTCATCCTGGTCTGTGTATCTGTGTGTGTCTCTGTGTTTGATGAACATCAATCTTACATTTCAGCACCTTCTTTTGTACAGCATAAAAAATTAAAAATGAATTTCAATACCCATCCCCAGCACGATTTGTAGACGTAAGAGATTATTATAAAGAGACGGACAGGACGTCTCTCGGTGGCCTTGAACAACGTAGACCTTCCCGTTGTAACTAAACATAGATTACTGGTGACAAATGAAAACAGCTACTGAAATAATTCAGTTAAAATTAACTGATCATTTTTCATTTCTAGACTGTTCATGTTATAGCATGGTGAATTACAAATTTTCCTGCATTAAAAATAAAAAATTAAACATAAGAAATATTGGAAGGTGTTCACTTCCAAGACAAAATAAAAACTAAAAGGTTAACATCCTCATAAAAATGTTTTAGACAGTCTACATGATTTATTTTAATAATTAATATAATAATAATAGTAGTAATAATAATATAATAATACTAATAATAATGATGATGATGATGATGATGATAAATAACTACATTAATTAATTAATAATGTTCATCTATATTGCCTATATTACTACTAGTATATATATATATATAAAATTAAAAAATTGCACTTTTGCGAAGGGGGACAACTGTAACAGAACTTTCGATACAACATCATTCAATGATGCGAACTTTTTGATAGAAAAAAAAGCAGATTTAATAACGATATTGTTATATTTGGCGACATACATTCTTGTTTATACAAAATATGATGGTGTAGCAGCCAGTGCGGTACTGTTTTTGTAAAATAATGTTTTGAGAGGTTACACTTTTATTTACAGATAAAAAAATGAAAAGAAAAGAAAAAAGGATACTATGTAAACAGTTTTTGAAATGTTTCAAAAACATTTATAAATGCATTGTTCTAGAAGTTTATTTCTGTACAATCCCGAATGCTTCTGTTTTCAATTTTAAAAAGTTTTATGCAGATGAATAAATGTTTAGTGAAAAACAGTGGAAAACTAGCGAATTGGACTTAAATTCGAATGAAATTAGAAAATGATTATTTTTGACAATAAAATTCTTAAACCAACGCGTTTTGTAATTCTAAGTATATGCATAAACACAACAAAAAACAATCACATATATAAATAATGTGTGTGTGTGGATATTTTAATGTAGATAACAACTGCTGAAATCTCTATGTCTATAGCCCATTTTGCATTCACTAATTCCCATTCTTTTTCTAAGGCTGATTAAAAATGATGCGGATAATTACGGATCTACTACAGTTCTAAGTTGTCTTGTAAAGCTTCTTAAATAACAGCTGCAGTAGTATCTCAAAACAAATAATATACTATTTGAAGTACTAGAAGAACTATTGTACTACGTTTTCACATTAAACTGATTTGACATACAGATATTATGAAAATTGTTTCGTCATTTTTACACTGATGTCAATGGCTCAAAAACGCAATCGTTTTGAAGAAAACTATAGCTTATTTTAATAGTTTTTTTATCAAAAGAATTTCATTGCTTTACAAGCAACGAAAATTAGGAAATACGGAAAACAATACAAGAAACAATGCAGGTACCTGCTTGTGAACGTGAAGTGTGATTTATTTATTTTTGGTTTACTTCTTTCATTTTTTTTTTTTTTTTTTTGCTAGATTTTTCTACTTTTTTCTGTTTAACTAATCAAATCTAATCAAAACTAATCAAATCTATCAATTTATGAACATTAATATAGGCATCGAAATCAGTCTAGCCAGGCACACTCGTTTTTATTTAACATTTCAGCACACCAGAAGTCGTCCGAAAAGGTGAAATATACCCTTCATTTGATTAGTTTCCACTTTGATACTGATAACAGGTTCAAACATTGATCGCACACACACACACACACACACACACACACACACATTTGTTTTAAGAGAAATAAATGTTGTACCATTTTATTGTAGTGTGAACTGTAAGCTTTGTGATTTTATTTGGTGCATAAATATAAATAAAAAAAAAGAAGAAGAAAGAAAAAGTAGGGGGAAAAAAAGAACAACACCGTTTATTTTGAAGTTTACGTCAATGATTGGCTAAAAAAAAAAAAAAATAATAATAATAATTAAAAAAAAGAACCACATGGAGTATATTTTAATAAAAGTTGTTATGTTCCTTTATTTTATTTATTTAATTTGAACTCTTTTTATTTCTTTATTTTAGGATTGTATTTTCGGAAAAATGCGGGATGATTGTCGAGACTTGACGGATTTAATTTTTTGTTTGACGTTCGAAGAATCTTCTACAGAATTGGTGTAATCGCATTATCATGCAACAAAAAAGTTGCTTAAAGTATTTCATTTTATGAAGCAGACAGGTAGTACTATTTATTATTATAGTTGTTAATGAGTTTGGATTTTTTGGATTTTATTTAAGTATAATTTAAACATCACAGCCACCTGGTGGTAGCCATCTTACTCGGAAATTTATTTATTTATTATTTATTTTATTGATTTTAATATTTTTTATCAATTTTTATTTTTTATTTTTTTCTAATGTGAACAGCATAAAGAAGAATTGTTTAGTCTTAATTTTGTTTTACCAATCACTGCAAATTTTATGCAGATAATATGACTAATACTACGGCATCCAAAACTATTTACATCTGTATCTACGGATAATGTACCTGGTTGACAATAATTGCTTCAACACACCTATATGTATTACAAAATGTTCAACTCATACAGTATAAACCTATGAATGTATAAGGTATTTATTATTATTATTCATTTGCTTTTTCATATCATTACTAATGTTTATTTATTTTTGATGTTTTCCAGGACAAATTAAAATCATCAGTGGCATGGATATTGCAGAACGTATAAGGAGAAAATGTTCCAAATGAATTTAAAGAATGTTTCTATGAAAAATCAGATGCGAGTGAAACATTTTATAAATTTCTCATCCAGCTACACAATCATTGACCAGAACCACACTGTAGAGTGCAAGTGCTGCTGGAATACTATAATATGATATATCGATGGTTTACATGCAGCATAGACAGGAACAAGAAGGAAAGGGCAGAGCACCACTGAATTCTGCAGTTTTGTGAAAACAAGCTGATGTTGGTAAAAACACTTCATCTGCTATGCTGCCTGATGATGTGTGCGTGACTGTGGCAAAGAAAACAACCAGGAAGTTGAGCAGCAGGTGATATTTGAGCTTGCTGCTCTGATAATGAAGCTGGATGAGAAGATAAAGAAAAGAGAGAGAAGAAACCAAAGGCTGTAGCTGCAGCAGAACAAGATGAGACTCAGGAAGGCAGCGTTCATGAGAGTGATGTCTCACCATATTGATAGTTCGAAGGACCGAGCTAGTCCTGTACCTGATTCAGACAACACAATTCCAAGTTGTAAGTTTTTTATCTTATTTTTATTTCTTAGCAAATAAAATAAGTTTTATAGTAACAACTTTTTACTGATTGTAAAATAGCATAATAATAATCATTTGTTTGCTATTGTTTTGTTGATTATTTAAATTATTATCATTATTATCATTATTATCATTATCATTATAATTATTATACAAAATATATCAAAAATATCCCACACCCCTTTGTGTCTGAATAATCCAGCAACTGATAACAGTAAAATTTAAATAATAACAGAAACATTAGTTATTTATTTTTAACAGTTTATTATTTTTATTATTTTATTTGTATATTTTTATTTTCAGAATACACATACAGGTCTAATTGATGTTTGCTAGTGAAGTTGTTTCAGTAGAAGGTGCTGTCCAGCACTGAGGATAAAGTTTGCTGCCACTGGAATTATTCTAAAACCTCTCTCTCTCTCTCTCTCTCTCTCTCTCTCTCTCTCTCTCTCTGTGAGTCTGTCTATCTGTTTATCAATCTGTCTTTGTGTGTGTGTTTATGTGTGTGTGTGCGTGTGTATGCAGAAGTCATATATATCTGTTAAGATCTATTCTACCATTGCATCCACTGAATTATGTTTTATCTCATCCACAAACAGGTTCAGTTAAATTCTTCACTAACCATTAGAAGGTGATATGAAGCCATCTTTCTGGTAAGCAAGTAATGATAATAATGATAATAATAATAATAATAAAAATAATAATAATAGTTTAGTTTCCTCTCTCATTATCCATATCTTTTTATTATCCATATACACACACACACACACACATATTATAAATGCATATACTTTACAGACATATGATAAAGGTTACCATAATGGGGGACACACACAAGCACACACGTGTAGAAATATTTATTTATTTATTCTTTCTTTTTTATTTTTTAACATTTTCCTATTAATTTAACATCTACTTTATTATTATTATTTTTTCTATCACTTTTATAATTATTTTCTTAATCAAATACTTACTTAAATTAACTCTTTTTATTATTTTTTGTATTTGTTTATGTATAATTGTTCTACTTAAATGTAATCACTATTGTTACTTTTTATATATCTTAATTCATTTATTTTTCTGGAAGAAAGCAGAGTTTGTGTCTCACTGTCAGACTGGAAGAAAGCAGAGTTTGTGTATCTCACTGTCACTGTTCAGACTGGAAGAAAGCAGAGTTTGTGTATCTCACTGTTCAGACTGGAAGAAAGCAGAGTTTTTTATTTTAAATCTCACTGTCACTGTTCAGACTGGAAGAAAGCAGAGTTTGTGTATCTCACTGTCACTGTTCAGACTGGAAGAAAGTAGAGTTTGTGTAGCTCACTGTCAGTGTTCAGGCTGGAAGAAAGCAGAATTTGTGTATCTCACTGTCACTGTTCAGGCTGGAAGACAGCAGAGTTTGTGTATCTCACTGTCACTATTCAGGCTGGAAGACAGCAGAGTTTGTGTATCTCACTGTCACTATTCAGACTGGAAGAAAGCAGAGTTTGTGTATCTCACTGTCACTGTTCAGACTGGAAGAAAGCAGAGTTTGTGTATCTCACTGTCACTGTTCAGACTGGAAGAAAGCAGAGTTTGTGTATCTCACTGTCACTGTTCAGACTGGAAGAAAGCACAGTTTGTGTATCTCACTGTCAGTATTCAGACTGGAAGAAAGCAGAGTTTGTGTATCTCACTGTCACTGTTCAGGCTGGAAGCAGAAAATATGCAGAAAGAGAATATGGTAATATATTTGTTGTTGTTTAAGTGTTTGTGTGTCTAGAGGTGTATGTTTGTGTTTGTAGGATGTAAAATGTTATTTCATAATCTCTGTACTTTTAATTATTATTTAAATAAAGTTATTATCTGATAATGTAAAAAATAAAAATTCAAAATGAAATTCAGAAGAAAATGAATCAACATAAACACCAGTGTGTGTGTGTGTGTGTGTGTGTGTGTGTGTGTGGCAATAAAGTCACTATACAGTTACTTGCAATAACAATTAAGACAAAGAAATTTATTATTAAAATGGTTCTGGTTAATTCTGGTTAATAAACAATAGTAAATTAATTACCGATAATGTTCCAACTGTATAGTGACTTTATTGTCACCCTGTATATATAAATATAAAATATTAAAGTATCACATTAACAGTAAAATTTAATTAACAATAATATTTATAAAAAATATAATTTTTCTGCTCCCAGTATAGGATTAATTGAGTGTTATCTGGATATTGGGACTGATGAAAAGGATGGCTATAAAGGAGATTTGGATAATGTAAGTTGATGTTGTACATTCATACCTTTCGAATAAACTTCTAACAATACCTCATTTAATGACAAACATAATAAACTGTAAAATATTAATATGAACAAAATAAATTGTTTTATAAAAAGAGATTAATTAAAATAAGCATCGGTTCATTGTTAATAAAAGGTGTTTTTTTAATTGACATACAGTGCAGTCATGTTAAACAGTAATAATTGAATTGTATTGTTACACTGGCCATTGCTTTATCTCTTCCATTTATCAACTGAATTAAGTTAACAGTAAAATTAACTATTTTAATTTATTACAACAGTGTTTGTGTGTGTGTGTGTGTGTGTGTGTGTGTGTTGTTTTATTTTTACAGGTTCAAGTTTACCACTGTGACCCAACCAAACCTGTTTTATAAAACATAAACATTATTAATAGAACAAATATTTTACATCAGTATTTTAAGATAAAAGTAATTTCAAAACAAAACACACACACATAAAATCACATACTTCATTAGTTATAGATAAAAGTTATCTATTCTAGATAAAACTCATGGATTGAGTTCAACATAATATTTTGTTTAAAGTAGTTACAAATAAATAAACATATGTACACAATTTTTTATTGAAAACAATTATAAATTTAGATTGTTTTGAATTACAGAATGAATGAAAAATAAATTGTGTTTTTCCTTAATTGTCACAAACTGTTGATGCTAATTGTGATGATAAATATTTTGTTTAAATAATTTAAATATGTTTAAATATTTTTATTTTTATCTTTTATCTTTTTTCATTATTGATCAGTTAGAAAATCATTTTCTTTTAACAACTGTCATTTTGAGAACACTGTCTTTCAAAGTAGTATTATTATAGCTTTTTTTATTTTACTTGAAAAGTATATAAACACTTGAATTACCTTAATATACAAATTTATATGCAATAATAACTATTATAAAATTCTCTTTTATTATGTGCTTATATAATTACCATTTTATATTTAGATACATATATAAATATGTAACTTTTTAAATAAATCTATTGTGGAAACATATTCTTGCTGCTTTTATTATTTGTATATGTGAGACATCAATAGTTCAAAATCAGTTTTTAGTAATTATGACGCCCATTCTAGAATTAGTAATATAAGATTAAATTATTTCCTGTATATAGGAAGGTTCTTGTAAAAGATCTATTGATGCTATGGCAATTTTGGAATTACTAAATATTTTGTTCTTATTCAGTGTGTGTGTCAGTGACTTTGTACATGTGCATGTGTGTGCCTGTGTGTGTGTGTGTGTGCAAATGTGTTTATAAATTTTAATTTTAATATCAATCTATAAAAAAAAAGTAATGAAAATGAAGTGGAGAAAACCACTGACATCACTAATTGAAGTATTAATTTGAATCAACAAAATATATTTTGCATAACAGCTCCCACAGGGAAAAACAGATAATGATCCAGTTACGGCAATAGCAGTAAACTATACAGAGATTTGTCTGTTTGAGTACATAAGTGTCTGTGTACATGTGCTGATATCTGTATGTTGTCTGTGTATAGTGTCTGTCCATGTCATTGCAACATACAGATATCAGCACATACACAGACACTTATGTACTCAGACAAAACAAGAATACCACTCTGTAGTGTTTACTGCTATATATAAGCTGTGAATGCTTATCTCTGTGCATGTGTTGTGTCTATATGTGTTGTATTTGTTTAGTGTATGTCGATGTATATGCATATACCTTTGTGAATGTGTAGTTTCTGTGTGCATGTGTTGAGTATGTCTACATGTATATCTACATTTTTGGTGGCTTGCATGCATTGTGGCTATGTATTGTTTATGTCTACATATATTGTGTATGTGTGAAGTTTTGTGCTAACTATGCATGTGTTGCATCTGTATGTTATGTTGTGTATGTGTGAATGTTTTGTGTTGTCTGAGTGTTGTGTTGTCTGTAGGTATGTGTTGTGCGTATATATGTATGCAAGCAAGTGTTATGTTTCTATGCAGTCTGCTTCTATATGAATGCACCTATATATGTGTTTTTGTATCTACTTATATGTATCTACTTATTTTGTGTATGTGTTGTATTTGATCATGTGTCATGTGTTTCTATGTATGTGTATTTTTTTCATGTTTGTCCGTGTATGTGTTGTATTTGATCATGTGTCGTGTGTTTCTATGTACATGTGTATTTATTTCATGTTTGTGTATGTGTTGTCTTTGATCATGTGTCATGTGTTTCTATGTACATGTGTATTTGTTTCATGTTTGTGTATGTGTTGTATTTGATCATGGGTCATGTGTTTCTATGTACATGTGTATTTGTTTCATGTTTGTGTATGTGTTGTATTTGATCATGTGTCATGTGTTTCTACATGTGTATTTGTTTCATGTTTGTGTATGTGTTGTATTTGACCATGCGTCATGTGTTTCTGTGTACGTGTGTATTTGTTTCATGTTTGTGTATGTATTGTATTTGTGTATTTGATCAAGGGTCGTGTGTTTCTGTGTACATGTGTATTTGTTTTATGTGTGTCAGTGTGTATGTGTTGTATTTGATCATGTGTCATGTGTTTCTATGTACATGTGTATTTATTTCATGTTTGTGTATGTGTTGTCTTTGATCATGTGTCATGTGTTTCTATGTACATGTGTATTTGTTTCATGTTTGTGTATGTGTTGTATTTGATCATGGGTCATGTGTTTCTATGTACATGTGTATTTGTTTCATGTTTGTGTATGTGTTGTATTTGATCATGTGTCATGTGTTTCTACATACGTGTATTTGTTTCATGTTTGTGTATGTGTTGTATTTGACCATGCGTCATGTGTTTCTGTGTACGTGTGTATTTGTTTCATGTTTGTGTATGTATTGTATTTGTGTATTTGATCAAGGGTCGTGTGTTTCTGTGTACATGTGTATTTGTTTTATGTGTGTCAGTGTGTATGTGTTGTATTTGATCATGTGTCATGTATTTCTATGTACATGTGTATTTGTTTCATGTTTGTCCGTGTATGTGTTGTATTTGATCATGTGTCATGTGTTTCTTTATGTGTTTTCATGCAGTTCTGTGGTTTATATAAATGTGTATATTTTGTCTATGTGTATGCATGTAATGTAATGAAAAAGCAGGTGATGTGTAAATGAATGTTATTTCTCTCTCATCTGACAGATGTTGTGTGTGCATGCAAGTGTTTCAGAGAATGTAGTATTTGTGAGAAGTCTTGTGGTGTCAGTGATGTGAAGTCAGGTTTTTGGGGTAGTGATACTAGTGACAGGTATAATAGTTTAGTATTTCTGAAGTAACTGGCAGATCAGTGGTATTGCTGAAATAACAGTGGAGATTAGCAGTAATAGTGGTAATCTTGCTCAAGTAACAGTGACAGATAAGACGACGGTAACGACGGTAACGACGGCTGCATTCACAGCAATATTAACAATATATTTTAGTACAGGAGGGGCACGATCAGAAAAGAAGAATAACAGCGAATAAAATAGGATGTGGACATTATTGCAACACTTAATAAAAGGCAAAAGAATATTTTTTATTTTTTCAGACAATGTTTTCAGACGTATATCAAAGATTGGTAAATTCGTGGACAGTAATAAGCAACTTATTGTTGTGTGAGTTCTAAGCTTTGTGAATTTATTTGGTGCATTAATAAAAATAATAAGAAGGAAGAAAATGTAGGGGGAAAAATAGCAACACCGTTTATTTGAAGCTTACGGTCAACGATTGGCTAATATTACGATAAACAAAAATAATAATAAATAAATAAATAAAAGAAGAACCACATCGATTTATAATTAGCACGTATTTTTAATAAAGGTTGTTATGCTGCTTTATTTTAATTTTTGTTTTTATTTATTTATTTATTTTTTAGTCTTGAATATTCGCAAAAATGCGGGATGAGTGTCGATGTTTACGGATTTACTTGTTTATTTGATGTTCGAAGACTCTTCAACATAACTGGGGTAATCACATTATCTTGCAACAAAACAGTTGCTTCAAATATTTCATAACGACACTTGATTAATAATAAAATTCATCAGTGGTTGTACTAACGTGAACAGCATAAACAACGTCATATAAAGAAAAAATCATGTTTAGTCTTTAATTTTGATATATACTATTTTTGTGTGGCCAGTAATTAAATTTGTTTTAAAATAAATTGACATGTGTAGCACACACCAAAGTAAACATTACACAACATCTATGTGTCAACTGTCAGCTGTATTTTTTATTATTGAAATAAACTAATAAAGCTATTAAAAGAAAATATGCTAATTTTGTTTGACAGGTTGTTTTCGGTCAGTTTATCTATGATTTATTTTTTAAAAAGATTCATGTTAAATTCCTGACTTGCTCTATACATTATTAAATATATTTAATTTTTTATTTTGTTTTTATTTTTTTAAATATATTAAAGTTTATAATCGGTGGGGCCCTAAATGCTTTCATATTATTTAAGTTAAATACCTCTATAGCTCTATGTTAACATTAAAAACAAATAAAGATGAAAACAAATTTAAGAAATACTTAACCAGGGTATTTCATATGTAGACACTGTAAAATATTAATAAAATATTTCCTATAATAATATTTAACACTTAGACGCAGACACACACACACACACATACATACACACACACACAAATAATTTGTTATCCTCAGTGATAGCTGTTCTTTGTTTTCCTTCTTTTCTTAATTGTCAATTTTAATTTATTTACATTTTGTTTTGTTTTGTTGTACTTCCTTGTTTTTTATCTTCTTCTTATTATTACTATTAATTATTATTATTATTATGATTTATTTTTTATTATTATTATTTTTATAATCTTTATTATTATTATTCGTTTTATATTTCATATCATTAGTAATATTTGTTAATTTTTGATGTTTTCCAGATCATATGGAGAAAGTATTCCAAATTTATTTAAAGAATGTTTCTTGGAAAAATCAGATGTGAGTGAAATATTTTATAAATTTCTCATCCAGCTACACAATCACTGACCAGAACCACTCTGTAGAGTGCAAGTGCTGCTGGAATACTATAATATGATATATCAATGGTTTACATTCAGCATGGACAGGAACAAGAAGGAATGGTCGGAGCACCAGTGAAGTCTGCATTCTCATGAAAACAAGCTGATACTAGTAAAAATACTTCATATGCTACGCTGCCAAACAATATAGTTTATATATATATGTGTGTGTGTGTGTGTGTGTGACATATTGCATGAATGATAATAAGCAAAGAAAATTACATTTATCAGACAAATGTAGATTCATAAAAAAATAAATAATAATAATCATGTTCATGTTGGAATTTCTAAAAACTTTATATACCAATGATGTTAAATATTTTTTGTAGGTCATTGCAGTATTGTTCAGGTGCTGTCTAGAAAGGGAATTTACATTATGGAGAAGGATAAATCAGCTGTACAGACACTGCAGACTGCACAATTCCAAGTTTGAGTTTTTTATCTTATTTTTATTTCTTAGAGATAAAATAAGTTTTATAGTAACAACTCTTTACTGACTGTAAAATACCATAATAATAATCGCTTCTTTGCTATTGTTTTGTTAATTATTTAAATTATTACCATTATCATTATAATGATTATACAAAGTATATCAAACATATCCCACACCCCTTTGTGTAACTGGTACCAGTAACATTTTAATTTTAATAATAACAGAAATGCTAGTTATTTATTTATAACAGTTTATTATTTTTATTATTTTATTTGTTTTTTTTTTCAGAATGTACATAATTGATGTGCTGATGTTGGCTAGTGAAGTTGTTTCAGTAGAAGATGCTGTCCAGCACTGAGGATAAAGTTTGTACTGCTGCCACTGGAAAAGAGGAAAGAAACTGAATTTGAGTTTGTTTTCTTATTATTCACACACACTTGGCAGATGACATACACTTCCATTCATACAGACCTGATTAGCTTGTTGTAAATGTCTATATTTTAAAACAGAATATTTTAAAATGTTTAACTTTCCTATCACTATTCCTGTAATGACAGACATACTAAAATACATTGGAGATGGATGATCAGTAGCTGTTGTCTGTTGTTTCTATTGTCAGCAGTCTCTCAGTTTTCATGGTTTGTTTAATAGAACAATGTTTGTAAATAAAATAATGAATCATGTTAAATATATGAGTCTTAATAACTAGTTAATCAACATAATTAATATTAGGTCTGGTTTTCTGTTTTGTTTTGAATAGAATATGTACATGTAAATGTTTCATGATCTCTCTCTGTCTCTCTGACAGACTCATACATAACTAAAAAGGTAAATAAACTGATCTGTACACAAGAAGAGCTTATTCTGGGAGCTCACCACAAGAGAGAAATGTCATCAAAGAATATGGCAGAACAGGAACATCTGTATGGGTTGTTATTGTTATAGTAGTAGTATTAGTCATTTCTGTTGTTGTAGTAATGTAGATGTTACAGCATTAGTACTTGTAGCATTATTAATAATAGTATTATTGAAGTAATGTTGCAGAATTGACTTTGGTGATGTTTTAGTTGATGCTGCTGTCTCCATAGCTTTGTAATATAATGTATCTTGTGAGACTCATGGTGATTAAGTAGGTGACTTTGTATACTTCCTTTAGCATTGCTTTATTTCTTTTTAGCTTATATTTGTACTAGGAGTAATCAAAACAGTTTCAATTCTAACTCACAAAAATTACATGGCTTAAGAAATGATGTTGAAATAAGTTCATAAATAATGTTGAAATAAGTTCATAAACAAAAGCAGATCTACTTATATTAATTTTGTTAAAGGTGTTTCTAATGACAATTTTTACTTTGGCTTTAATTATGTGATTCAAATTGATCTTAGTTTTATCACATGCATGTATTAATGATGTTAAGGTTAATTAAGGATTGTCAGAATAACCTCAATATGTATTTTCATCATGTTAGTATGTTAGTATTTCAAGTAGAATGAGTATTAGAAGACCATTTTACTTACTGACTAATGTAATACTATATATAGGTTTAAAATGTTTATTTACTTAATATTCCTGGCAGTCATCGTAAACTGGTCTAAAGGTCTAAAACACAGTGTAAATATCAAATTTTAGCAAGTTACAGAAGTATTAAAATATATTAAAATATATTTTTCATAATCTCTTTTATTGATGTATTGCTATTTTAATCCTTTTATATAAAAGTTAAAAAAATATATATATTTTTATTAAAATTAAATGGAAAAAAAAATTCTTGTTGCTAAGTCAGTGAAATGCAATTAGGGCTGACAAAAAAAATTCTACATGCACTATATTTTATGTTTAGTTTATTAATGAATATTATATTTTGTTGTAGGATCCTAGACAACAGATTCAAGCTGCCTCAGCCAGCACTTCAGTTCAAAATGTTGTAAGACCCATTTTTAGAAAATGTTAACTAGAACACCAGAATGCTATTACATCACAGTCTTCCCTGTCCAGAGAAAGCTCAACACTTTCAAGAGAAAATATGTCTGAAATGTAAGACAATAAAATCAATCTAGTTTGAATTTATAAATATTGAGAAAATCATGGAAAAAAAAGAGAAATCTGAAGGGAAATAATTTTGAAAACTCAGTGATCTCCAAGAGACTACATTGTCAATGTGATCAGAACATCCAGTGTACACATTGTACTTCAAATAATAATAAGTACAAAATGGTATTTAATGTTTCGAAGGTAAATTAAATCAATAATCAAAAACAATAATCAAAATGGAAAATCATGCTGAAATGTTTTTCAGTTTCTTAAAACAAAAATAAATAAATAAAGAATAGTCTGTGTGTTTTTATTTTTATTATGTATATATTGATCAATCTCTTCAGTATTTGTTGTCAATCAGCAAAAGATAATCTGATTTAATCATTATTTTATTTATATATATATATCTATATCTATATATATATATATATATATATATATATATATATATATATATATATATATATATAGATATAGATATATATATACACACATCTTGTCGATTTTATGAAAACAATCAAAGCACTAGAATCAACACTAATGATGCTGAATGGCATTCTTTACATCTCTCTCTCTCGTATATTTACAAACCCGTTAAATAGAGTTATTTCCCTTAGACCATTAATAGATATGACATTGCTTATGCATTACTAGTCTAATGGAAATAACACTATTTAACGTGTTTGTAAATATACAAAAAAGACTGAGCTAAATTCGATTTACTACTTTTAGATGAATTCGGCTAATTCTATATAAAAAAAATATTAAAAAATTGGGAGCAAAATATTCCAATATTAAATTCAGCAGTTTCAAAAGAACCAGTTTCCATTATTTGTTGGTTGATTTGATTTATTATTATTACTTAATTATTGTAAATTTCCTATTTCGCTTAAAACCTTCCTTTTCCAATTTCCCCTTGAATAAAATCAGTGAATTCTCATACAACATACACTATAAATCTTAATCAGTCAAGATCACTGTGCATCATGTCACAAATCAAACTGAAGTTTATTAAATAGGAAGCATAATTACAATGGCATTTTAAGACAAAACTAAACTCCACTTTTTGTAAGAATGCATTCCAGTAATGAATTCTAGTGACGTATGCATTTAAGATTTTGTATTATGAACCCATTTCACTTTTATTTGATGACAGAATGAACCCATTTCACTTTTATTTAATGAAGCCATTATGAAGCAAATTAATTTTAAACATTTTAAATATTATTATTATTATTATTATTATATACATACATTTTTTCATTTTAATTTTCTTTAAAACAAAAATTGCTGCAAATCTTTTTTTTTGTTTTTAAATATTGGTTTTAATAGAGCTCAAATTATTTTTTAGCCTGATTAATTTCAGCTTTTTTCTAATATCTTTTAACTAATTTTCAACAATTCAAAAACAATATTTGTTTAAACCAAACAACAGTCAAAACATTTAGAACTTGTATTTATTTATACATAAACAAGGACATTGTCTTTCACATACAGTTCTCTGACAACAAACACATTAACGCTTTCTCACAGATAACGTACGTAACAACTCATCCTTTCACATACAAAATACTGATAATTTCACGTACATTGTATTCTACTAGGAGAAATCTTATATTGATAATTCTAAAGTTACATCATAGAAAACATGCCTGTCCTCCTGAACTAGTGTTTTATGAGCATTTTTTAGAAAGCTAGACGAAATTTATTCATCCTATTAAAACATAACAATATTGTCTTTATTGTAAATCTTAATGTTTCTTCTCCAGTTATTAATAAAACCTCACCTGAAGCTTTTAAAATAGCAGATTAAACTGGCGCCTTCTCATCTACATATTATGTCTAAATATCCAGTATCAACTATTTAAATTGTGCAGCATTGTCGGTATTAAAATTATATTTATTTCTTTATTTTTGTAAAAACAACAATAACTACAATAATTTTAATTAAAATGATAAATAAAATAATAATTAAGAAAAACTACTGAAATAAGGGAAAAAGAAAAAAGTAAGAAAGGAAATAAAATGATTATTTCCGGCACATATTTTTTATACTATATCATGTCATTGTTGACTGAATCTCAGTTTATTCATATAAAACTGAAATCTTATTTGTTTATAGAACGTAAACTCTGTCCAGCGTCAAAAATTATGTCTACAAAACTTCACTCTACGTCAAAGTTTAGTGTTTTAGTAAATTCTCAGATACAAGTTTTATCATGTCTCGACACTGATTTTGAAAGAACAAAACTGGCCAACAGATTATTTTTTAATGAAACACGTGTTATCCAGACAGTCAGCTACACGTCTGCACAGTCCGACTTGTCTTCACAAGTTTCACCCAAACGTTTCTTCACAAAACACTCGCCGTTGTATAGGATTAGGAAGTACCAAATTTCTTAAAATATACTTGTCAAAAATTAATTACCACAAAACTAATTCACTAACTCCGGCTTAGAAAAAGTATATTTCTAAAATATATCCAACTCTCTTCCCGGAATTTAAAAATGATTCTTTCTTCTATTACTGCTGCTGTCAGGAAGAGACAAAAAAAAAAACAGCAACACGAAAACACCCACGAAAAAACAGTATTCTATCATTTTTTACTGTGAAAACCCTATTTACATTCAGAAATGTAGATTGGGTTAGCGTGTTTTTATAAACAACCGTAGAATTATATGTGAAATCCAAAATGTCGAGAACGTTTCCATACTAATGTGACATTTATTAACAGAATATGTTTCACTGAAAAGCTAAGTAGGTGTAATTTTACACGACGTTATGAAAACAAGAACCGCCATCACTATTTATGTTACATGTTTTATGTTTGTTAACAGAGGCGTAGTGGTAATAGTATGTATTAAAAACATGAATCTGGAAATCTAACTCGCTATATTTCTCAGTTTCTAAATTATTCCAGTGGAATATAAGCCATGTATCAACACTTCAGCTAATGTTGAGAAAAGGGTACATAATTCTCTTTCCCTGCAGCATATTATGTTGTTGTTTTTAATTCAGTTTTAGAGATTTAGTTTTAACTGTATAATAATATGACATTTTATATTTTCAAAAATGTTTTTTTATGTTCTGTTTGTCAATAAAGAGGACTGAAAAGTGGATATCTCCAGTGTACTTGTCTGTGTGAAGCTATAGCTACGTCATAAAATATATTGACATCCAGACTGGAGCGATGATGTTAATACTTGAAATATAATGGATATTGAGAAGTATTGAAATCGCATAAAGATTAACATGTTCTTTCTTTATAGTACTAGTAGTTGTTGTTCTTGTTTATATTTATACTGTATCATTATAGTAAACTTTGCAGGTGTGATTTTACTGTGAAAACTGTGTGTACATTCAGAAATGTAGATCGGGGTTTCGGGTTGGCGTGTTTTTATAAACAACAGTAGAATTATATGTAAAATCCAAAATGTCCATTTTATGTTTCATTTTAGTACACCAGAACATGTTTCACTGAAAAGCTAAGTAAGAGTAATTTTACACGGCGTTATAAAAATAAATAACTTCAGTACCGCCATCATGATATATGGTACATGTTTTATGTTTGTTAATAGAGGAGTAGCGATAATATTATGTATTGAAAAATACAGGTCTTCTTTTTTAATTAACAATATTAGTTAATATTATTTCGCATAATAAAGAGTAAATAAATAAAAAATAAGACTAATTTTTCATTATCTGGTATAATACACCTGCAATAATGAATAATGAATCAACTTTTAAGAATGCGCATGAAAAATATTGAGTGTCTTCCACATATCATTATTATTATTATTATTATTATTATTATTATTATTATTATTATTATTATTATTGTCATTATTATTATTATTCAGGATTGCTGCAGGTCTATGAACTCGTATCTGATGATTTTCTCATCATTGTGCGAAAACAAAGACCTCACCACAGAGCTGTATCTACGTCACAACTATTTCATGATATTTCAGTTTATCATTTAGACTACTACTACTACTATTACTACTACTACTACTACTATTACTACTACTACTACTACTACTACTACTACTACTAGTACTACTACTATTACTACAACTACTACTTCTACTACTACTAGTAATACTACTATTACTACTACTACTACTAGTACTACTACTACTACAACTACTACTGCTACTACTAGTACTACTACCATTACTACTACTACTACTACTATTACTACTACCACAGCTACTACTAGTATTACTACTGTTACTACTGCTACTATTACTACTACTATCACTACTACTACAGATTATCATCACAAAGAGTATTTACTTTTTGAAGTCGGTGCTTAGTTCCGAATAATAATAATAGTAATAATAATAATAGTAGTAGTAGTAGTAGTAGTAGTAATAATAATAATAATAATAATAATAATAATAATAACAATAATAATAATCATAATAATATAATGAGTATGTTCATACCAATAACAACAACAAAAAGAGGTACATTTTCGTACCATATATTCGTTGCCGCTACTTCTATTGGTACTAACAGTATTACTTCTACTAAGGCTGCTACTACTATTACTAATACCGCTAACAAGAGTATTATCGTTTAATAAAACATTTCTTTTATGTTATTATATTTTTTTAGACGTTACTGATCACTGACTTGGAATGACTGACATTCAGTTTGAAGGGAAATATGTGGGTTTAGCAGATATTCTCGAGAAGAGCTTGATTACACGAACTGGGCTGAGAAGGAACCGAATAACGCGGGGGAGGTGAAGACTGCGCGTTTGTAACAAAATCTTCCAGTTACTGGCAGTGGATTCACACAAACTGCAACAACAAAACATGGGCTTCGTTTGCGAATACGATCCACTGGACTGGATCACACTAGACACACACACATAATAAACATCAGTAGAGAGAGACAGGCAACTGCTTGTTTGTTTGTTTGTTATTATTATTGTTCTTGTTCTTGTTGTTCGTCTTCTTATTTGTTGTTGTTGTTGTTTTTATTATTGAAAGTGCAAACAGGGATTATTTTCAAATTTTAGTTCGTTATTGTTATTATGGTTAGGACTCATTAAGGATCTGTGGTCTGCAAGGGGTGGTGACAATACAAGGCAGACGGACCTGATCGTAGGTAAATTTGAGGTGGCAAAAATAGGAAGATGTTTGCAATTATTTTTAGTTTGTTAATTTTATTTTTTATTTGTTTTAATTTTTTAATTTATTTGTTTTTAATTAGAGACGCTATTACTTGGGAAGATCCTCTGTAAATTTATGCACGAAGTTAACAAAGTTTGCTGTCGTTTAACCCATTGAATCCATCTTTGGTTTACGCTGAAACTGTAAAGAAAAATAAAGCTTCGTTTCATCGGTCATCCATGGCAGTCACTAGTTAATGTTAGACACACCTTGACTAAGTCACTGACTGCTTTAGTGAGTTACTTAGTCACTATTCTTTTCTGAGTAATTGTTTTAAAGTCTTTCTCAAAGACTGTCCGTCTGTATGTGACAACAATAGCGACAACAACAACAACACCAACAACAATAATAGTAGTGATGATGATACCAACAAAATAATTGATGTAATTCAAAAATAACAACAACAATAGTAACAAGAACAGCAACAATAACAACAGTAATAATGTCAAAAATAATAAATATAATTATAGCTATAACAACATCAATAATAACAATATAATAATAAATAGAACAATAACTATAACAATAATAACAATAAAAACAACGACAATAGCTAAACAATAAAATAACAACAATAATTATAATATAATAGTAATAATAATAATAGTAATAACAATAATAATAATAATAATAATAATAATAATAATAATAAGAAGAAGAAGAAGAAGAAGAAGAAAAAAAAGAAAAAGAAGACAACTGCGACTACAGATGCAACAGCATCAATAAGAATAACAATAACAATATTAAAAATAATGATAATATGATAATGACGTTGATAATGGTAGTAGTAGTAGTAGAAGTAGAATAAGAGCTAATATAGTAGTAGGTGTGGTGGGACTAGTAGTAGTCGTAGTAGTAGTATCATCAATAGCAGTAGTGGCCGTAGTAATCATGATAATGTAATAAACACACTTAATGATAATTTCAAATATGTTTCTTTAATTCTTTACCATTTATAACATTTGGCAATATTTAAATACTAACATTTTTTTTAAAGTTAATTTTATATTCTCAAAGTGCATTAACTTTTGTAATTTTTTCTTTTTTATTATTTCTATTTTTATTCTGTTTTCATTCTTTCTTTTTCTTTTCCTTTCTGCTTCTCTTTTCTCTCTGTATTTATTGTCTTATTTTATTACGAACTAGCTGAATACTGTGTCTGTTTCTGTCATGCACATCGGAGAATGTGTTCTTTGATGTCTACTCAGGTTTAAAACATTTATTTTATTTTACTCTACATTTCGCATTGTTTAGCACGTAGTGTCAGCTCTGTTTTAATCATTTTCACCGTCCTCTGTTTCTGTGCTCTATGACACATTTATGTATATATATTTTTATTTCAATGTGCGTTTTTATTTTCTTTGAAATACTATAAGCACATATTTCTTTTTCTTGTGCATCTGTTGGACTGTTCATTTACATATCAAAATCTTTAAGAAACTTTTATTTTGTTTTTATACGCTTTTGAATATTTTATGAAACAATATAATACTGAATTCTTTTCATTGCACATGCATGAATACCATCTGGTGATACAAGCATCTGAATGTTTAAGATATTTATAATTCATTTTATTATTATTATTTTTTACCTTATTTTAACGTGTTCTATGATTAAACAACATAAGCCAGCATTAAACCTTTTCCTTATTGTATTACGTCGTGAATTTTTCTATCATTAAAATTCTTAAAACAGAAATAAAAATTAAACCTGTTTCTTCTTGTATTATTGAATAAACCATGAATTTTTTCATTAAATATTCTTAAAGTTCAGAAATAAAAATTAAAATTATTGAATATTTTACATCATGAATTTTCTATCATTAAATATTCTTAAAGTTACAGAAATAAAAATTAAACCTGTTTCTTCTCGTATTATTGAATATTTTACATCATGAATTTTCTATCATTAAATGTTCTTAAAGTTACAGAAATAAAAATTAAACCTGTTTCTTCTTGTATTATTGAATATTTTACATCATGAATTTTCTATCATTAAATGTTCTTAAAGTTACAGAAATAAAAATTAAACCTGTTTCTTCTCGTATTATTGAATATTTTACATCATGAATTTTCTATCATTAAATGTTCTTAAAGTTACAGAAATAAAAATTAAACCTGTTTCTTCTCGTATTATTGAGCCTTTCTTCTTACGTAATGATGTCTTTATCACTAAATATTTCTAACGTTACAGAAATAATAGTTTTTTTATTCGTTATCATTTTCATCTCGCATTTCAACTGAAAACGCAGTGTACGTATTAACAGCCATTTTCTTTTTATAATTCATGTTAAGTAAGATATCTGAATTATATACAAATAATATAATCGCTCATCCATTTCTTGTAGAAAATGCAGTGCATATATTAAGAGTCATTTTCTATTCATAATTCCTTTTAAGCTGGATGTTTGAAATATTTCTGAAATAAAATACACGTCTATCAAATTCTTGTTGAAGATATTAAAAAAAAATACAGTCATTTTTAGGCTTTTAATATACCTGTAAAATTCATATTTTTGGCATTCATTATTCATTTTTCCACCTTTTATTTTATTTATTACATATTTTTTGGAAGAGGTGTTTGCATTTTAATTTTACGAAATAAGAAAACGTCTGACAGTTTGTGTTTTGCAGTGTCGATACACACAGCGCAGTCAGTTTGATCCTTCGCCTGACAGTTTGTGTTTTGCAGTGTCGATACACACAGCGCAGTCAGTTTGATCCTTCGCCTGACAGTTTGTGTTTTGCAGTGTCGATACACACAGCGCAATCAGTTTGATCCTTCGTCTGACAGTTTGTGTTTTGCAGTGTCGATACACACAGCGCAGTCAGTTTGATCCTTCGCCTGACAGTTTGTGTTTTGCAGTGTCGATACACACAGCGCAGTCAGTTTGATCCTTCGCTGTACAGCAGAGAAACATGAAGATGTTTACCTTCTCAGCCGTCTGCTTTGTCTCTACGTTAGCAACTCAAGTAAGCTTTTCATTCGTTTATATATATGTATGTATGTATGTAAACACACAGAAACATTTAAATAACTGATATATATACATCTGTGTGTGTATGTGTGTGCAAGTATGCACACTTCTGCATCTTTTTTTTTCATTATGTAGTTGCAGCTTTTTGCGACGTCGGCTTCCAAAGGCTAAACTACCGATGCTATTTCATTTCCAGGCCAGGTCTATGCTATTTCATTCCCATCATCCTGAGTCAACGCAGCCGTAAGTCGTCTAATGACGAAATACTACTATTACTACTACTACTACTACTACTACTACTACTACTACTACTACTACTGTTGCTACTATACTGGCTATAACCGCTACGAATTAATTTCAGTCTCATTTTACTTGCTCGGTTTGTCTGACCTGATTCACGAAGGCGAGTTTCTGTGGATGTCTAAAAACATAACTGCGAAGTGCTACAATTTCGAAAGCAGTCAGCCGGACAACTCGAAGGACCACTGCGTCCAGATGAGGCGAGCGATGCGTTCAAGAACTGGTACGACTCCGACTGCTTCCAAACCGGCGGCTTCATTTGTGAATATGCGCCCCTTATGACCAATAAAGAAAAAAGCAAACAGACAATGAGATTAGATTTTGCGATTTCCTTTTTTATTATTATTTCTACTGAGATTGAGTATTAAACTTAAAATTGTTTTAGAAACTTATAGAAATATATATATATATATATATACACACACACACACATACACACAAACATGCACACGCACATACATATACACACATACAAACACGCATACAAAAACACATAAGTACATAAGATTGTCTTGATGACTGAATGGTAAAGTCGTTCGCCTTCGGAGCCTGGGCGAATGGGTGCCATACGTTCGAGTCTCGTCAGCGGCATCTGACAGGTTTAGGAGGTCGTGATTGGACTTCGTCCTCCTGCGCCAGTGCCTTCCCGAATATTGTCTATGTGCAGAGTTGAATCAGTCGTACATAAGACAGAGAATATTCAAATCTTACAATGCATACACCCACACCCACATACACACACACACCTACGCACACACACACATACATACATACATACACCGAGAAATGCCTAAGTTACACCAATTCAGAAGAACTCTGTCTTAAAGTGCATGTATCCTTGGCAACCATTTTTACGTCAGATTGGACATGTTTACGGAAGCATTATGGAGAGAACTGGTAGGACAGGAATAGTTGTAATAGTAACAGTAGCAGCTATTGATGTTAGAATAATAGCAGAAGTAGTATTTTTGTGGTTGTAGTTATAGTCACAATAGCAGTAATATTAGTAGTATTAGTAATACTAGTAGCAGCTGAAAAAGTTGTTGCTGTTTTATTAGCAGTACTAGTAATAGCTTACTAGTTGCTGTTATAGAAGTAGTTGTCGGTGTTGTAAAAGTAATAGTTTATAATAGCTGCAAAAGTGGTAGTAGTAGTTTTTCTTTTTAATGTTTGTAATAGCAGTAGTAGTAGTAGTAGTAGTAGTAGTTGTAAAAGTAGTAATACTTGTTTTAGTAGTGGTATTAACAGTAGTAGTAGTTGTGATAATTGTAGTAGTAGTACCAGAAGTTTTATTAAAGATAGTAGTTGTAATAGCTTCAATAGCAGTTATAATTGTAGTAGTAGCAGAAGTAATAGTATTATTAATATTAGTTGTAATGATGATGGCAGTAGTATTAGTAAGAGTAATAACAAACGTAGCAGTAGTAGTAATAGTAGTAGTAGTATCAATAGTAGTAGTAGTACTAGTAGAAAAACTGGTATTGTGATAGTTGTAGTAACAGAGTAGTAGTAAGAGTAGTAGTAATAGTAAAAGTAGTAGCAGTAGTAGTAGTAGTAATAAGAATAGTAATAGAAGCAGTGGTTGTATAACAGTAGCAGTAGTAGTAGTAGTAGTAGAAGTAGTAGTAGTATTAGAAACACTGGTATTGTGATAGTTGTAGTAACAGAGTAGTAGTAAGAGTAGTAGTAATAGTAAAAGTAGTAGCAGTAGTAGTAGTAGTAATAAGAATAGTAATAGAAGCAGTGGTAGTATAACAGTAGCAGTAGTAGCTGTAATAGTAGTAGTAGTAGTACCAGTAGTAGTAGTAGTAGTAAGAGTAGTACTAATACTAGTAACAGTCGTAGAAAAAGGTGCTGTTAATAATGGTTAGAAACTGAGATGTTTCAATTTTAAAACGACACAGAATGTGACAGTCACAGCTTCAAGTTTCACTGAGAAAAAACAAATTAACAGTTTTCTTTCTGTCCATGTTTCGAATGAATAAACGGCAGAGCAGGTTTTGGAACTGAAAACCACGAATTGGTTAATGTGAGAAATTAGTTCAGTTGTTAGTGTGACGAGTTCTGAGTAGCGGGCATCCACGTCATTTCACTGGGAGGCATCTGGGACGAAGTGCAAAAAAAGAAAACCTGGCAAGATCGGGCAAAATAAGGTCAACTAAACAAACATAAAGACATATACAAACATATACACACAGAAACGCTCACACACATATACACATGTACACAATAAAATAGCTACACACTCATACACACATACTGAAACACACAGACGTACACACATAATTCATACAAACATAATTACATATACATCCATATATATATATATATATATATATATATATATATATATATATACCATTACCACTATTACAACTAATATTATACAACTACTCCTACTGCTGTTACTACTACTACTATTATTAATATTACTATATTAAAACAACAACTGCTACTAGTGCTGCAACAGCTACAACTACTGTATTATTGCTACTATTATGAATAATAATGATGAAGATGATGATGATGACAAAGATGATGATGTTGATAATAATGATGACGATGATGAAGAAAAAGATAATGATGAAGAAAAAGGTGATAATGAAGAAGAAGAAGATGATAATGATGATGATAACGTGATGATGAAATAGAAACAATTCTCATCTCGTAGTTTAGAAGAACCATTTGTTTTTTAAAATAATAAATATTCTTAACGTTACAAAATAATGTAAATCACATATAAAAATGTATTTCTTATATATTATTCACCCTCAGACACTAGAATATAACGGCCCTCTGGAAATTTCTAATTTCTTAACATTGCACCAAGCATTACATACATGTTTTTTTTTTTTTGTTGTTCTTCTTTTTTTCATTATTTATTTTCACTTGGCATTTCAACTCGGTACTTAAACAATACAACCGCTTATAAATTTCGTGTTGAAAATGCAGTGCACATACTACGAGCAGTCTTCTATTCATAATTCATTTTAAGCAGAATGTTTGAATTATTTCTGTAATAAAATACACGTCTATGAAATTCGTGTTGCATATTCAAGAATACATACATATATAAACACATATGTTTTTTTTCCGTAGGGTTTCTCACACCTTTCAAACATATTTAAGACGTTTTGCATTCGTTATTCAGTTTCACAGAACATTTGCATTTCCTGTGAAATAAAATAACAGCCTGGATCAATTCTTCTTAGATGCAGGTTTGTGTGTGAAACTGTTGACGCTTCAAAGAAGAACCGAGAAGAATGAAAACAATTCACTTGCTTGCTTTTCTTCTTGTTTTCTTCATGTTTATGGAAGGTGAGCTTCACTAGAAAATTATTCTATATAATGACACGTCCTCTAGACAATATGTCTCTATGATGACACTGCCTATAGTCAATATGTCTGTATGATGACACTGCATACAGACACTCTGTATAATGAAACTGCCTATAGACAATGTATCTACATAATCACACGCTGTCTGTATCTATATATATATATATATATATATATCTAATCTAACTATCTGTCTGTCTTTCTGTCTATCTATCTATCTATCTCTCTCTCTATATATATATATATACAGACATAGACACACACTCGTATAGAGGACTTTCTGTAGGTAACCATTGGCGACATCATTGTTCTGTCTGTGTGTCTGACTCTTTATTTCAGCTATTTTCTTTTCAGATGTGTCGGGCTCTGAAATGTTCGCGTGCAACGAAAACTTCGTGTTGATATACGGCCACTGTTACTGGTTCTCCGACAGGAAACAGAAATACAGCTGGATGGACGCCGCGGTTAGTCACATGTCCTCATGATTAGAAACAGACGTACACGTGATTAGAAACAGACGTACACGTGATTAGACACAGACGTACACGTGATTAGAAACAGACGTACAAGTGATTAGAAACAGACGTACACGTGATTAGAAACAGACGTACTCGTGATTAGAAACAGACGTACACGTGATTAGAAACAGACGTACACATGATTAGACACAGAATACACGTGATTAGAAACATACTATACGCGATTAGAAACAGACGTACACGTGATTAGAAATAGACGTACACGTGATTAGAAACAGACGTACACGTGATTAGAAACAGACGTACACGTGATTAGAAACAGACGTACACGTGATTAGAAACAGACGTACACGTGATTAGAAACAGACGTACACGTGATTAGAAACAGATGTCCTCGTGATTAGAAACAGACGTACACGTGATTAGAAACAGACGTACACGTGATTAGAAACAGACGTACACGTGATTAGAAACAGACGTACTCGTGATTAGAAACAGACGTACACGTGATTAGAAACAGACGTACACGTGATTAGAAACAGACGTACTCATGATTAGAAACAGACGTAATCGTGATTAGAAACATACTCACACGTGATTAGAAACATACTTACACGTGATTAGAAACATACGTACTCGTGATAAGAAACAGACGTACACGTGATTAGAAACATACTCACACGTGATTAGAAACATACTTACACGTGATTAGAAACATACGTACTCGTGATTAGAAACAGACGTACACGTGATTAGAAACATAGTACTCGTGATTAGAAACAGACGTACACGTGATTAGAAACAGACGTATACGTGATTAGAAACAGACGTATACGTGATTAGAAACAGACGTACACGTGATTAGAAACAGACGTATACGTGATTAGAAACAAACATATACGTGATTAGAAATAGACATACTAACAGGAAGTACTAATATTTCTACTCTTTAGCGCTGCTACTGTTGTTGCTGTTGTCGCTGTTATTATGGTTGTTATTATTATGTGCTGAGGATGCTGCTGCAATTAATATTGTTTTTGTTGTTTAGATTATGATTATGACTACTTTTTTATTATTATGATAATGATGATGATGATGATGATTATTATTATTATTATTATTATTATTATTACTATTATTACTATTATTCCTATTATTATTGCTATTATTACTATTATTATTATTATTATTATTATTACTATTATTACTATTATTATTATTATTATTATTATTATGATTATTATGATTATTATTATTATTATTATTATTATTATTATTATTATTATGATTATTATGATTATTATTATTATTATTATTATTATTATTATTATTATTATTCAGGACTATTGCAGAGCTATGAATTCCTATTTGATGATAATATCTTCTAGGGAGGAAAACAGAGAAGTTGGCAATCGCCTGAAGAACTCACACGCCAGTAAGTGTCTGATTTATCTCTACACAAACAGTTCATGTTTCAGCACTCAGCACTCAGCAGATAATGCAGTGTTATATCTCCAGTTCTTTAACCACAGCTGTCAGATAAATAGTTTGTGTACAGCTGGTCACGTGATACGTTGTGGTGTACAGCTTTTACGTAAGATTTGTTTTAACCCGATCTCTAGTTAATAATCTCTCTCTCTCTCTCTCTCTCTCTCTCTCTCTCTCTCTCTCTCTCTCTCTCTCTCTCTCTCTCTCTCTCTCTCTCTCTCTCTCTCTCTCTCTCTCTCTCTCTCTCTCTCTCTCTCTCTCTCTCTCTCTCTCTCTCTCTCTCTCTCTCTCTCTCTCTCTCTGGTACTTCTTCTGCTGCTGCTATGACTATAACTATTACCTCTTCAACAGTTACCACCATAACAACAACAACAACAGCAACTACTACTGCTGCTGTTATTGTGTATTTCCAGCCGATCGGTATTGGATTGGAGGAAATGACCTCGCTGTGGAAGGCGCTTTCAAATGGACGTCAAGGTGCGGTTCTGAACCTATGAGGTTTATGTCATTTTACAGATCGCAGCCTGACAATTACCAACGACGTCAACACTGCCTTGAGATTTTTGCAAAAGGTAATTTTCAGTTCTGGAACGACAGACCTTGCGATGATAGAGCAGGCTTCATGTGCGAATACAATCCCAGACCGTTGTGGATAGTGTAATAATAAAAAAATAAATAAAAAACTAAACTTCCAGAGGTTTCTTTTCTTTTTTATTAGTATTAGTATGACAGCCACTGAGTCAGTCACACAGTGAGCAAGTAAGACAGTCACACAGTGAGTCAGTAAGACACTGTCTCTGAGTCAGTCACACAGTGAGTCAGTAAGACACTGTCTCTGAGTCAGTCACACAGTGAGCAAGTAAGACACTGTCACTGAGTCAGTCACACAGTGAGCAAGTAAGACACTGTCACTGAGTCACACTGTGAGCAAGTAAGACAGTCACTGAGTCAGTCACACAGTGAGTCAGTAAGACAGTCACACAGTGAGTCAGTAAGACACTGTCTCTGAGTCAGTCACACAGTGAGCAAGTAAGACTGTCACTGAGTCACACTGTGAGCAAGTAAGACAGTCACAGAGTCAGTCACACAGTGAGTCAGTAAGACACTGTCACTGAGTCACACTGTGAGCAAGTAAGACAGTCACTGAGTCAGTCACACAGTGAGTCAGTAAGACACTGTCACTGAGTCACACAGTGAGCAAGTAAGACAGTCACTGAGTCAGTCACACAGTGAATCAGTCACCAGTGAGCAAGTAAGACAGTCACTGAGTCAGTCACACAGTAAGTCAGTAAGACAGTCACTGAATCAGTCACCAGTGAGCAAGTAAGACAGTCACTGAGTCAGTCACACAGTAAGTCAGTAAGACAGTCACTGAGTCAGTCACACAGTGAGTCAGTAAGACAGTCACACAGTGAGTCAGTAAGACACTGTCTCTGAGTCAGTCACACAGTGAGTCAGTAAGACACTGTCTCTGAGTCAGTCACACAGTGAGCAAGTAAGACACTGTCACTGAGTCAGTCACACAGTGAGCAAGTAAGACACTGTCACTGAGTCACACTGTGAGCAAGTAAGACAGTCACTGAGTCAGTCACACAGTGAGTCAGTAAGACAGTCACACAGTGAGTCAGTAAGACACTGTCTCTGAGTCAGTCACACAGTGAGCAAGTAAGACTGTCACTGAGTCACACTGTGAGCAAGTAAGACAGTCACTGAGTCAGTCACACAGTGAGTCAGTAAGACACTGTCACTGAGTCACACTGTGAGCAAGTAAGACAGTCACTGAGTCAGTCACACAGTGAGTCAGTAAGACACTGTCACTGAGTCACACAGTGAGCAAGTAAGACAGTCACTGAGTCAGTCACACAGTGAATCAGTCACCAGTGAGCAAGTAAGACAGTCACTGAGTCAGTCACACAGTAAGTCAGTAAGACAGTCACTGAGTCAGTCACACAGTGAGTCAGTAAGACAGTCACACAGTGAGTCAGTAAGACACTGTCTCTGAGTCAGTCACACAGTGAGCAAGTAAGACACTGTCACTGAGTCACACTGTGAGCAAGTAAGACAGTCACTGAGTCAGTCACACAGTGAGTCAGTAAGACACTGTCACTGAGTCACACTGTGAGCAAGTAAGACAGTCACTGAGTCAGTCACACAGTGAGTCAGTAAGACACTGTCACTGAGTCACACAGTGAGCAAGTAAGACAGTCACTGAGTCAGTCACACAGTGAATCAGTAAGACAGTCACTGAGTCAGTCACACAGTGAATCAGTCACCAGTGAGCAAGTAAGACAGTCACTGAGTCAGTCACCAGTGAGTCAGTAAGACAGTCACTGAGTCAGTCACACAGTAAGTCAGTAAGACAGTCACTGAGTCAGTCACACAGTGAATCAGTCACCAGTGAGCAAGTAAGACAGTCACTGAGTCAGTCACACAGTAAGTCAGTAAGACAGTCACTGAGTCAGTCACACAGTGAGCAAGTAAACTGTGTAAACTTTAAGTGAAATGAAGTAAACTGAAACTGCTTTTATAAATTACTTTGTTGTTTTTTAACTATTTAGTGTAAACATTAAATATGAAATAAAAGCAGTAGATATGATTCTTGGTGACTGTGTATCTGTGTGTGTGTTTTTGAGAGAGGAGAGAGAGAGAGAGAGAGAGAGAGAGAGAGAGAGAGAGAGAGAGAGAGAGAGAGAGAGAGAGAGAGAGAGAGAGAGAGAGAGAGAGAGAGAGAGATGAATTTTTAAAGGAATGGAGAGAGAAGCAGAAGAATGGCTAATCATGTTAAAGAGTGGTGAAGGAAGGATAGGAATAAATAGAAGGATAGCTAATCATGTTAAAGACTGGTGAAGGAAGGATAGGAATAAACAAGAATGGCTAATCATGTTAAAGACTGGGGTGAAGGAAGGATAGGAATAAACAGAAGGATGGCTAATCATGTTAAAGACTGGGGTGAAGGAAGGATAGGAACAAACAGAAGAATAGCTAATCATGTTAAAGACTGGTGAAGGAAGGATAGGAATAAATAGAAGGATGGCTAATCATGTTAAAGACTGGTGAAGGAAGGATAGGAATAAACAGAAGGATGGCTAATCATGTTAAAGAGTGTGGTGAAGGAAGGATAGGAATAAACAGAAGAATGGCTAATCATGTTAAAGAGTGTGGTGAAGGAAGGATAGGAATAAACAGAAGGATGGCTAATCATATTAAAGAGTGTGGTGAAGGAAGGATTGGAATAAACAGAAGGAATTAAGAAACAAAAGAAATGGAGTGTGACGTACACTTAAACATAATTAACTATACAACACTGTAACAGAGTTTACATTCATACAACTTTTCAAATTAAATTTTATCTTTCTCAAAGAAACTACTATTTTTTTCTTAAATTTCGGAGGGTTTTTTAAAAAATGTGATTATTAAAATAGTTGTTGTTGAGATAGAAGCTATTTTGAAATATTAACTATAAGACTGTAAAGTTTACATTCTGTACAAGAATATGTCTAAGAAAATAAGCAAATGAAGACAGTGATTCAGTATCTTTTCTAACCGTTCTCGCTTTCCTCTAATTCAGTACACAGACTATATTTGTCCCTCTAGTCATCGCTCTAAACCAGGGCTGCGCAAACTTTCAGATCTTACAGGCCGCTCCGCTTTAACTTCACTGGCCGCACAAATTTCATTTGTGACTACGTAAAATCTGAAAGCGTAACATATATGAGTTTGCCTAATTTTCTAGCAATGAATCTCTGTAACGTAAATGTGACGAGGCGACATCCTTCCCACGGCCTCAGTTTGCGCACCCCTGCTTTAATCCCTAAAATGAAAATAAAACTAAAACTAAGGGCCCTTTCAACTATTACAAACGCTGTATTTACCAGGTGAAAAACGCCGCTTGACCGTGGAGAACGAAGCGCGCGTTTTTGAGCCTCCTGTCATTTTGTAAACAAAACTCAAACTACCTTGTTCGTCCGCTAAATTCACCGGTCCAGAGGTAATCCACTGCGAAATGAACAACACTAACGCACAGTAAAATGTCATGACGTAAACCCAGCATCCATACAAAAAAAAAAAAAATATATATATATATATATTACGTCCAAATTTTAATTATAGCAATTCTTAAGGTGTCCCCGGATCGAGCGCTTTCAATATAGTCTCGAAGCAATACTTCGGGATTCGGTGGCGGTGACGTCATGCATATTCTCTAACCGATTCATTTTTATTATTCTTATATGAATGAATTATAACATAATAATAACATGCAAAACAATGTAAAAAAAAAACCCAATAATATGAACTCACGTGAACTCTGCATGCTAGGGTGAATTTGAGACATGAATTTTGAAATTTCAAAACATAAATCCCACTTTACAAATGTATTTCCTTCATGGCGTTTACTGTTGTGGGGTGCATAATTTCGATTAATTTCCCGTTCCGAATACTTTACTTTGTTATTTCTCTTTCGATTATGTGATTAAGTAGATTATACTTTCCCCAACAATTTATTTATCCTGTAACTACAGAAACTCATAAAATCACATCTGCACGTCTTTTCCTTTTTATAATAATAATAATAATAATGGCAATGATAATAATAAAATAATAATTATTATTATTAGTATTATTAGTAATAAAACAACAGCAATAATAATAATAATAATAATAATAATAATAATAATAATAATAGTAATAAGTTTTCTATTAAAATAATATGTTTAACTTTCATTAAATTATTAAAGTTATATTTTAATACTAAAATGTTAACATTATAAAAAAAACCTGACAAATCCATTACATATGACACCAACACACATTAAATAAACTTAAAATAAACATCACACAACCAAACAAAAGAGAACAAAACCCACCAAATCAAAACATATTGTTGAAAATATTGGACATTTGTTGTTCAAAGTGATTTAATGGAATTAACATTTATATCTGAAGACTTTTTGACGTTGATTTCAAAATTGCATGATCCAAATATTGCAAACATCTCACATTAACAGTAAAACAAACAAGTTTTGAGAATTAAAAAAAAAAAAATTAATATAAAAGTAATAATAATTATTATTATAATAGAAAATTAAAATAACATCACTGACTAATACATATTTAAGTACTGAGGTTTGTTAGCATTCATAAAATGAAAGAAAGTTGTTTTTACACACACACGCGCATGTGCGCGAGGCATAGATACACACATACAATGATAGCAGAATATAAATATCTTTCCCTTGCTCCACACAAATAACATATAAACAGACACCAAGGAAACATTAAATAATAAATACATGTTTAAAATAGCACTTTTATCAAATTCAAGAAATATAATAAGAGTTAAAAAAGATGCTAACACAAAAGATAGAAAGTAAAAACCTAGAAATTTGGACAGTATTGAATATTCACTAGACATAATTAGCTGATATAACACTGATCAAAAAGTTTCTATAAAATATGAATGCCACCCATATTTTACACCTGTACTGTCAAAGATACATCTAAAAATAATATTAAAACATCTTCATAAAGTAAATTGTTGATACAGTACTTTATCAAATACTTAACAAAAACTAAAACAATATTCTAAAAACCATTTATTCTAACAGATACTGTGGCTGACACATCACTAACAACCCTTTCAGACTGTTTAGTTGTTTTCTCTTCTACATTGTCACTTTCCAGCTGTGGTTTGTGACCTTGTGTTCCTTCCTCGTGGTTATCTTTGTTTCACCTTGGAAAGTTATTGTCACTTGTAGACCATGAAGGTTCTTCCTTCTCTGTTTTCACTAAACTATTATTAGTTAATTGTGAGTCATCTGATGATATGTTCAGTGGTTTGTTCACATCCATGTTCCCATCCACTATTTCATTCTGTTTCAAATCACTTGGCGTCTCACCTTCTTCAGTGCTTTGTTTATCAACCTGTTGTAGCTTGTCTGCATCAATCTTTGAGAAAAAAGCTTTGAACTTGTTGAAGACAACCTCTGCTTTCTGTCTGATTCACTCACTACATTCCTGCTGTATGCGATCATCATCCAGTTTTTTTCTTGTTTTCATCATCATCTGCTCCCAACTTTCTTTTTTTGTTAGTTTATTTTTACTTTTTGCGTTCATCCTCTTTTACTTTAGTATCTGTTTTTGACGTTTCCTTCACCTTTTCATCACAATGTTTATCTATGCTGTGTTGATTGGTGTCATCTTCTCTAGCAGACTGAGTTTCGATTTGCTTTCACTGCCATGTAATACTTTCCTTTTACTCGAAACAGTCAGTTCACACTGGCTGGCAAGGATTGATGACCTCCACCGTCAGTAAAAACTCCAAACGGGAAATACCCAATGTTCTTCTATGGACCCTATCAGACTGCATTCCTAAAGATATCTATTCATAAAGATGTTCAAAGACAAGCACCACACATGAAAGAGGAGACTGGGTTTTAATGAAGGCCTGCGTGAGATTATCCACAAACCACCAGGAGAAGATATGGCTCAATGAACCAAAGGAGAGGGAACAGTGAAGTAGAGGTAACATGAACTCAAAAGTAAACAGAAAGGTGGCAGAAAACGTGTAATGGTGGAATCGAAAAAGATGTGCAAGAATATGAAGGTGAAAAGAGGGAGGATCATTAATGACACTGCAAAAAACAGATGTTTGAAGGATTTCTTGATTTGGAGGAATAAAAAGTACTGGTGTGAAAGTATAGAAAAGTCTAAGACAAAGGAAATTAAATCCACTGAAAAAATTACTGCCAGAGTGACAAAGAGTGACATAGGCATTCTTGACGTGTACAATTCTGAAAAGAGAGAATACAAACTTTAGTTTATCTTTCAAAAAATTGAGTAAAATGAAGAATTTTCATTGAACATAATAAACTGTAACAATCATTTTCTGTACTACAGCACTACAGTCCGTACATGACTTTAGTCTTATACAAACACTGTCAGTCCACAGTAAACTGATGCCCACATATTTCTCATTAATTCACTGTTTCTACAATTCTTGTTCTCTCCTGACTCTTCATGAGCCACCGTTTTCAAGTGGAAAACGTACAAGAAATTATTACAAATTGAATTATATTCACAAATTTGTAAGATGTATTATTAAGTTTATCTAATTTGCATGAAATCTTGTGCTATCAGAAAAAGAATGATAATAATAACAATAACTTTAAGGATTATCAGTGTGCTATAGGTTTGATCATGTTGAGTTTTTTTATAATCATCTTTAACAAAATATGAACAGTCTTCAATTAATTATCTCTAATTACATATAAAGGCATTTATGTGTAATAATGAAATAGTTCTTAAAAGAAACTGATTTATATTTACACATGCTTTTTCTCTTCTGTTCATATAGACAAAAACGTAGGGGATATTTCAGAATGTTATTGCAAAAGTAGTATGAACCATGTTAGAATATTCAACACCTGTCATTAAAAAACACAAAAATACAACAGTCACCATGCAGGCATTTTGCACATACAGTAATATTAAAAACAAACTTACAGAAAAACACACTAGATGTGTCTAAGTAGCAACTGTCACCTTGAAGAAATCTTTGCTTGGCAAAAATAAACTTCACCGGCTTAGCGCAATTCAAAATATAACTGAAATATAAAAAAAATAAAAATAAATCTGCATTAGCTCATTAAAATATATACATCTAAAAACAATGAATTACGGTCATAAAACATTGAAAAATATCCATAAATACCTATCACTTTCAAAAACTCTTTACAGATTCTTCAACCTAAGATGTAGACAAAGTATCAGCCCTGTAGTATTTCATCATATAATGACACAAAACAAAATCAAAAAAGGAAATTAAAAAAAAAAAAAAAAAAATATTACTCAATTAACTGAAGCCAAAAGTGGCATTAAGAACACTTCTTCTGTAGTGACTTTATTAATGCTAACTGATTGCTTAAGCTTCCACTACTTTAAAACCAAGAAGTAAAATCTTTCATAGAAACAGCTTCCAAAACAAATGACTAGCTGCACAAATTTCAAAACACTGCCCATAATAAACTCCAGGATAGTTAATACAAAATCTGATTAACATGACCAGGGAGAGTAGCTCTCTTAATTCTTAAAGATAGTACAGATCACACTGAACATATTGTGTTATTACCGGTTGCAGTTTAAAAACAAAACAAAAAGGACAGTTATTAAATGTTTAATCACAGGAAGATGTCAGATTCTAGAGAACACTGCATCATGAACCAGGAAAGCAGGAAACTGCATCAATGTGCCAAGTTCACATTAAAAGTTACTGGCATTATTTTGCTACAGTGTTTTTAAATAAATGTTTCTTGTTCAGCAGTTTTTCTCAAACCTATCAGTTTTGATAATAGTTACAGACAACGTGCACTGGGGGAGGGGAGACAAAGCACTCTGATTATATCACCAATAGAACAAACTAACAGTGTACATGCAACGATGGCTACAACCATAACTGTACATACTTAAACTGAACCTATTGCTAGGACAACAATTTGTTTTTTCTCAGAAGTGTTAAGTACAGTCTGGCTTAATATTTTTTAGCACAAACATATCACTCACCTACTGGGATGACCACACACCCAACCTTAATCACTCAAAACTATCTCATAAATTTGATATGAAACAAAATAATGCAATACATATTTCAGTCATAATATTTTCATGATTACAGATCTTCTAACATGAAAGACGCAAAAACTGAAAGAAAATAAACAGGAATTTGAAAATGTATGTTTAATCATGAAAAATTGTGTTTTAAACACTGGAAGACATTATTTACAACATATGCATGCAAATAAACACAGTTATTTTTGGCAATATTGTATCAAACCTTTTTTTTTAACCATCTTGTTGTGCACATAATTTTTAAACTACATGAACAGGTAAAATTTATTTTATCTTTATATGTAACTTCTCCTCTAAATTTGAAGCTTATTTTTCCATAATACAGCTAATATAAAAAGTATGGCCTATAAAGTGAATATAATACTTAAAACACACCAGCATTTCTCAACCTTATGAAACCCTTGACATAAGTTTCATGTCTCAGGAATCACTACGTACAAATTACTATATGCCATTATTAATAATTTTTTCTTTTATATTTTTATTATAGTATTTTTATTTATGATAAACTTAACTGGTTTAAGTAAACAAATGATGCCCTTTTTTGGCAAAACTATTGGGATTGGTACCATGGAGAGACATCACTAAATATATTCCTTATAATTGTAACTAATCACTAAATATATTCCTTATGATTGTTATAACTTTAACTAATAGAAGAGCTGAAGCCTATATTATTATAACCAAGACTTTCTTGGTAATCTGCTGTACATGTATAATAAAGTTAAAATATGAAATCAAAAATGTGTTAGCCTATCTATCTCTATTTCACAAGCACCCTCCGGTGATATCTAGCCAAACCCTGCTCATCTACACTGACAGAACTTTCAAAAACAGGCAAAAGCAATGTAAAAAACGAGAAATATATCAAATTAATATTTTAATACCTTAATACTAATGAAAAGTTTGTATTCCATAGGACACTATCAAATCTGAGATGTGATGGTTACAGCTGTTTCCAGTGTGTGTGTGTGTTTGTGTGTGTGTGTGTGTATATGTTTGCAAGCTGAAGGTCAGACTGAAGTGGCATTTGTTGGTCATTTGTCACTAAAATCTAACTGCATGTTTAATAATTCTTCATTGAGCTTGTTAGAATGACAACAGTCTACCAGTTTTTAACTTGGCCAAACAAACTTCCTTCAGTTGGGAGTATTCTTCTTTCACAATTAGCAACAACTCTGCAGCATTAGCAAGACTCAGCTCCTTTTTCTCTGCAGTGTTTAACTTCTACATTTTCTTCTCTTGTTGGCTACAATTTTAGATGGGATGTCATTCTGACACGTTCTTGTTCTTGCCTGAGTTCTGTTTATGCTATTACCACACGAGATTGATCATTCGATGTAAGTATATCCTGACAATGCTGCCCTGTTTGCTATTGATATGTCTGGTTTCAGTAGCTGGTGAAAGTGAACAACATCCTGTTCTTTTAGCTGTAACGTTACTGCATACTTTCGATACCGCTGTCATTGTTACAAATTCTGATGCTGCGTGTTGTTTCGCTTTTTATAAACTATTCTGCTTCTTACCTTCGTACTGTTTGCGCACTATATTAAAACATATTATTATTACTATTATTGTCGCCGTCGTTGGCGTCGTGTCTGCGTTGTCCTGCACGGTATTCTTGTCTTTGTCATTATTCTTTTGAGCTTTTTATTAACTGCTGTCCTTAATTTCTTGGTGTGTAGATCCTATTTCAAAATATATTATTGCTATTTGTATTCATGTTGACGTCGTCGTTCTTAACGTTATTGGTGTAACACTATTGGCGTCGTTTTTGAGTTGTTCTTTGCGCTTTTGGAGTAGTTTTAATTATTCTGTACCGCTTTTTATTAAGTGTTTTCCTCACTTTGTTAGTGTGAGCATCCCACATTAAAATATATTATTATTGTTTCTATTAATGTCGCCGAGGTTGCTGTCGTGTCTGCATTGTCTATAACATTTCTGAACTACTTCTCGTTATTATGTTCCGCTTGTTATTAACTATTGTTCTGACTTTCGTAGTGTTCGCACCCAATATTAAAATATATTATTATTATTATTATTATTATTATTATTATTATTATTATTATTATTATTATCATCATTATTATTATTATTATTATTGTCGCCATCGTTGGTGTCGTGTCGGTGTAGTTGTCATCGTATCTGGCCTATTTTTGCACTTTTCATTATTGCTTGTCGCTTTTTGTTAACTATTATTCTTACCTGTATTAAAATATTTATTATTATTTTTATCAACGTCGACGTCGTATTTGCGTTGACCTTAACGTAATTTACGACCTGGTCATTATTCTTTTCAGGTTTTTATTAACTTCTATTCCTACCTGCTTAGTGTGCACATCCTGTTTCAAAACATATTACTGTTATTTGTATTAATGTGGACGTCGTAGCCACGTATCTGCGTTGTTCTTGACGTTATTATTGTTTTTCGAATTTTTATGGTTTTTTAATAATAAAAAATTGTATTAACTGTTATTCTTTCTTCTTATTATTATTCCTATTGATGTCGCCGTCGTTGTAGTCGTGTCCACGTAGTTCTTAACGTTTTTGAACTATTTCTCGTTATTCTGTTGCGCTTTTTATTAACTATTGTTCTTACTTTCGTGTGTGCGCACCTAATATTAAAATATATTATTATTAGTATTATTATTATTATTATTATTATTATTATTATTATTAATATTAACGTCGCCATCATTGGAGTTGTGCCTCCTTTGTACTTCTAATGTTATGTTGTCTTTTTCAGTAACTGTTATTCTTACTTTCGTGTTAAAATGTCCTATTAAAATGCATTATTGTTTCAGATAATACCTTCCTTGTATGACTCTCTGCTGATATTCATCATCAAGAGCTGGTAACTCTCTCTCTAGATAGATTCATCTCAGTATTACTTATTTTTCTTTTACATACATATATGTGTTCAGAACGACTACTAACCCAAAATATAAAATAAATCACAACCGTTTATACGACAAAATAAAAATAAATAAATAAATAAATAAGAAAGAAAAACTCCTTCAACTAACCTCACGGCTGTTTATACGACAAAACTGAGATTCATAGAAATTGATAGAAATTGAATTCATCAAACCTGATCAAAAAAGAATTCTCTGTCTTAGAAAAATGAAATATTTTATTATAAACGACATTAACGTTATGAATGATTTTGTGAAATTAACGTAAAACAGAAGCGTAATATGTTCGCTCCACATCTAAATACGAATATGTTCTTTAGACGAAATATTAACATTAAAATTATATTCACGTTATTAAAATTTAATTCTTAATATGCCGTGTACATTTTCAATGAAAATAGGATTCCTTCGGTAACGTTATTAGCTATACAACACAGTACATTGAAACACACACACACACACACACACACACACGCACACACGCACACACACATACACACACACACACAATTTTGTTTTTCCCAAAAAATTAATGTCCTTCTCATTGTATACTGATAAATGATGGTCTTTCATGTTAAGTTATTTTATTATTAACAGAAACAGGACTATACCGAAAAGCGCGATATGTTAGATGAAGATTGTACTTACTGTTGTATTGATGTTACTGACAATATGTGATATTTTATTTTATGACCGTAGTAACATCAGATTCCGCGACATAATTTACATCTCTCGCTCTATAGGAAATTACACGATTAACCTAAAATTCAGGGGTTATTTATCAAATTATTTAATTAAAAATATGTCTGTTTCAGATTAATTTTAAAAAGATTTTATAACAATAAAAAATAAGAAGCAATTTTTGTATACACTTTCAGAACAGTTCTAATGAAACTAAGAGAATAGCGTCAACAAAATAAAAAATAATAATAAAGAAGCGAGAAGGCGCGATATTAAGGTGTTATTATTGTTGTCATTGTTCTATTATTGACAAATATAATGCTTGTTATATTGATAATTACTGGTGGAGCGGTTATATTAATATCTAATGTAATACGAGAACTTCAGGTATAATAAGAAATATAAAGTATATTACACTGCGCTGATAAAATTTCGCAGTCTCAATTATCGTAATAAAACAACATGTTAACCTTGTTTGTTCTCAGCTAATCACTATAAACTGTCGTGATTCCAGGGAATTAACTCTGAGATGTTTAAATGTACGATATTAACAAAATCTGACATATATATACTGTTCTTTTTCCTATATAATATTGTTAATTAAAAAAAAAACGTACTCTGTATTTTCTAAAACAGTGTGTTAATATTACCGCTACACCTCTGTTGAGAAACTAATGACGTCTAATACAGATAGTGATGGCTGCGTTAAAACTGCAAGTGATATTTTCATGACGCTGAGTCAAGTATCTGTGTGTGTCTCTGTGTCTGCTGAACATTAATCTTACCTTTCAGCAACTTCTTTTCAATGATCCATTTCCCCATCCACGCAATAATCAGGTGTACATCAAGACGTTAAGAGCAATACTGGAACGACGGCAATGACGACCTCATTAATAGAAAGAGTAATGATATTTTTTTTAATGTCGGATGTGGACACTAATTGCAATACTTAATAAAAGAACAAATAATAAGGTTGAAAGCAACGTCGTTACGACGACATTAATAAACGTAATAATAATATATTTTAATATAGACGGGCCGTGTCAGAAAATATAAATAACTGCGAATAAAAAAGCTAAGAGGAATGATGAGGAGTGCACCAATAACTTTAGGAACGGCGTTCGTACCATGTCAACGACGGCGACATTAATAGAAATCACAATAACATATTTCAATAGGTGATTCGCCCGCTCAGAAAGTATGAGGAATGATTTATAAAAAAAAGCTAAAGAATAATGAGACCTCTACGCTAGCTAGAAACAACGCCGTTACGACGGCGACATTAATAGAAATACAGGCGCACGGCCACAAAATAAGAGAACAGCGAATAAAAAGCGAAAAAGAATAACGAGATGTACACCAAGACGTTAAGAACAATACTGGAACGACGGCAGTGACGGCCTCGTTAATAGAAAGAGTAACGATATTTTTTAACGTAGGATGTGCACACGAATTGCCATACTTAATGAAAGGGAAAAGAATATTTTTTATTTTTTTTCAGAGCTGATGTTTTCAGATGTATTGGTAAATTCCTGGACAATAATAAGCAACTTATTCTAGTATGAGTTGTAAGCTTTGTGGTTTTATTTGGTGCATTAATATAAATTATAAGAAGAAAGAAAAAGTAGGTTAAAAAAAATAACAACACCGTTTATTTGAAGTTTACGGTGAACGATTGGCTAATAATAAAAAAATATAAATAAATAACTAAATAAATAAATAAAAGAAGAACCACATCGATTTATAATTTTTTATTTTATTTGTTTTGAACATTAATTTAATATTTTTTTAAAATTTATTTTTTGTTATCTTATTTGCAGAAAAATGCGGGATGATTTCGGTCTTAGCGGATTTACTTTCTTGTTGGATGTTCGAAGAATAGTCTACAGAATTGGGATAATCGCATTATCATGCAACAAAAAAGTTGCTCAATGTATTTCATTTTGTGAAGGAGACAGGTATTACTATTTATTATTATAGTTGTTAATGGGTTTGGATGTTTTTTGTTTTATTTAATTATAATTTAAAAGTGATACACGTGATGGCAGCCATCTTATTTTGGAATAATATTTATTTATTTATTTATTTATTTATTTTCAGTTTTTTTTTGCAAATAACGACACTCGATTAGTAATAACATTCACCAGAGGTTGTACTAATGTGAACAGCATAAACAACGTCATAAAAAGAAAT